>JAJMFQ010000031.1:0-110034 GCA_030574775.1 Yamadazyma atmosphaerica | reverse complement strand
CCAGGCTCCGTCATTCAAGTTTGCCCCCGGCGATATTGGAATACTATCAGAACGACATTTAAAAAAGAGTACTACGACATCCTAATGACAAAGGTGCGCTATTCATCCTGAAAACACTGTAGTACGGCAGTTATAGATTAGAGTTTGATAGTGTGGATAGTTGTCACGAATCGCATTGCCACTGGAATTAGAATATATATAGTTGTACCTATTTTTTGAAATCATTGTGTTGGCTTGAACTTATTTTATTATCGACTTGAACTTATACTTGGAATCTATGTTAGCTGATTTGAAAACAGGATCACCAGTGGTCCCAGGCCAATACTTGGCTCCTGTCAATATCCTTAAAGGCAGGACCATCCACAAGGTGGTGGGAGGAAGAGGAACTACTGTCAATGTGCTTGATGAATCTAACCATGAAGCCATAGTGAGCACTATATTAGGGAGATATATAACAACCAAAGACCAACACGACAACAGTTTGGTAGCAGTAATACCCCAAGATGAATATGAAGCTAATCTAGATGCTTCTACTGGACATTTTAAGGTTCCTAGCCCTTTATACCTCCAAAATTCCACTAATAATTTACCTAAAGAGAATGATGTTGTTTTGGTGAAAATCACGAAATTGACTCCTAAACAAGCCTTCTGTGAGCTTTTATCAGTGGAAAGTAAGGGTAATATAGTAGGAGATTCCGGCGTAGGAGTTAATGGTGATATTGCCCATACATCTATAGGAGCAGGCGGTGGAGCTCAAGGATTAACTAATCAATCTACTATAGCATCATCACAATCTACGGCCTTGAATGCAGTTGCCATAGATTTAGGTGAATCCTTTAAAGGAGTAATTCGAAGTCAGGATATCCGGTCTACCGAAAGAGACAAAGTAAAAGTGGTAGATAGCTTTAAACCAGGTGATATAGTACGGGCTATAATTATCTCTCTAGGAGATGGATCGAACTACTACTTATCTACGGCCAGAAACGATTTGGGAGTCATTTACGGCAAGAGTGATAATGGGGCCGGAGATTCGATGTTTCCTGTTGACTGGCAGCACATGATCAATCCCAAAACAGGAGCCATAGAGAACCGGAAATGTGCTAAACCGTTTTCCGAATCCTCGGAGAAAGAAGATCAATAAAAGGACGATCAATCAAAAAATTAATAGGCGGGTTTATCTTCACTATTTACTACTATATAAAAAATAAATGCCCATCACATAACAGCCAGACGCTCACGCCTTTATCTAAGCCAATACAAAAAGAACTAAATTAATCTAAACGTCAGGAGGTGGGTAAATCAACTCGTCGTTATCTCCTCTTAAATCCACTTCACTTAAACCAATCTTGGATCCGAATTTCTCGAATCTCTTGACGTATTTCGTCTTCTTTTCATCGGCTATCTTGATCATTTCTCCCCAGTACTTTTCGTGGACGTAATCAAAGTCAACCTTCCCGCCAAAATCTTTGTCTAATTGGTCTATAGGTACATATTCAGGAAATGGCTGGTCAAAAACCAATTTTTCTCTGGTTAAAGGATCAATAAATGGATGAATAATCTTCAAAAACGTCCATCCCAATAATGGAATATTACATAATAACGCTTTCCCTAATCTCTCAGGATAATGTGTCTGCAAAATATGTAACACTTGTCTCCCGGTTCCTATAGGAGGAATCTTTCCGTTGGAAATCCCCACATCTGTAGGCTTGAAATCTATCAATAATGCTAGTGAGTCTTGTCCGGAAGGCATAAAATCAATTACTCTTTCCAACATATACACTAAATGTTGGACTTGAGTTATTGAAGGTTTGGTGTTTTGTCTTCCCGGTTTTAAGTATAAACACGGTCTGGCATCATTGTCATAGCCCAAAATCACTTCTTTTCCGGTTTCGTTTTCCGGAGAACACAATTTTCCGTTTACTTTGTTATCATCTTCATAATTCCCATTAATTCCGAATTCCCGTCTCCAACTCAAAGTCAACTCGATACGGTCGATACAATCCTTCAAGTTCCATTTAGTAGCTCTTAAGTACCGCAAGAAACATTCTCTGGTAAGCCAGTTTTTCTCCAGGTCTTGTAAGGGACTGAACTCGTCTTTAGAACTCTTGTGCTGCTGCTGTTGTTCGGTTTGGCCAATCGCCAACTCCGGGTTTTTGAAGTGTTTGAACACATCCAAGTACATTTTCTCTTGTTCCTTAGTAAGCTTTATAGGATCCGGGACCTTTGATTTCTCGCTGGGGCTGTCGAATGGCGTGTACCGCTTCTCGGTAAGCTCCACCGGAGCCGGTTTCAATTCCGACTTGGACTCTTTTCCTCTTAATCTGTTGAACATTTTGTTGATGTTTAACGATGCCGATGGATTTTAATACAGAAAGACGCGGTCTAAGGGGTATGAAAAGGACCGCAGCTGTTAATATCGGTGCCACCTGGTTGTTGTTTCTATATATATATTGGCGACTCAATTTTCTGCTTCAACAGTCGTCGTGCGCGACCCCGGCATCGCGACTTTCACTGATAAGTATGGGAGAGAAGATAAAGTAAGTATAAGAATCAAAAATTAAACAGATTTAAAAAACGCTACAGAGGGCCAATATTCCTGGAAATAACGCCATATTCATAGTAAGAGAATCTTAATATGGGGAAGCTTTTGAAGCTCACAGAAATCGCCACTCAAAAGTGTATACGACATGTCCATCAACTTGATGATATTGGTGTGTTACCGTACCATTTAGTTAAGCCTATACTTGTGAAAATGAACGCCAAACAGCTCAATATTATAGAAGAGAACTCCAAGCATCTAACCCCATACAGCGACGAGCTCTGGATCGACCTTATAAGGCGAGATTTTGCTAATCGTCCCATATATTCTGATAATAGTCTCCGGAAAAAACGAGGTCTGAATATGGCCAATAAGCAGTTGTACTTGAAATACAACCAAGAGCAAGAGATGTTCAGAAAAGATTCCACTGAAAGATTGAAAAAGCTAACAAAGAACTTGCAAAGACAAAAGTCCGAAAACAGTGTCATAGAAGTGGAGCAAATACTACGAGAGCCGTCTGTTAAATCCGTTTCGAAAGGTCCAAGAAATAGCATTTTAAACAAGGCCAAGCGGGAATTACAGAACAGATCATTGATGTTTCCCAGCAGAAAAACGAATTCTAGTCCACTCATCAAACCGGCTAGACATGGAAGTCGTATAAATCTTAATCAGCATATAAAACCAGTGGCGAAACCGAATCCTTTAGAAGTCAGAAATAAAGGCTTAGAGTCTCGTAATAAAGGTTTAGAGTCCAAGTTAGGGATTCATAGGAAGCGGAAACCAATGTCTAATCCATATCCATCGGACCCGGAAGCTAAAAAGCACCGGAAACCCGAGCTTCAACAGACTAAGCCAGACAAAAGCGACGTGAAATCAATTAAATCGTCCGTGTTTAATACATGATCTATAGAAGTACATAATGAAAATTAATGGGCAATTTTTGATTTTTTCTTCAATGACTCTATATCTTCGCCTTTGTCTCTTGTTCTTTTGTACTGAAGGATAGAATTATGGCCCACATCCTCCTGGGGTAAGGTATCTTTGCGAGCATCCAATAATGAAGTATCGTCATCAATGGCCACTAGCTGTTTATAAGACTTCAATCTCAAATTTCCATTCACCAAAACCAACTTGGAATTTTCTATGTACTGATTAATATTCTTAGTTTTCAATCCCAAAGTCTGGAAGAAGTTGACCATATTGTGTAAGGATCTCACATCAACAGCGTTATTACATCCACTAGATATCACCAACCCGTTGGACCGAGTGGCTCTTATTAACTGCACCAAGTTACTGATCAAAAACTTACGGCTCTGATTATTGCCTTGAGAACTTATAAGTCCATTATAGCATATTTCAAACTTAATACCTTTCTTCAATGCCTGACCAATAATCTTATGTTTTAAGTAAAAATTCAATTTAGACCCTAAGTTGATGGAAATAAGGTCAATGTTAAGGTTGATAATGGATAGCTGGAGTGCTTTTTCCGTCATAGGTTTGATACTGATCACATTAAAGTAGTTTTGGAATTTGTTGATGTTCATCAACTTGGACGAATCATTGACTATAATCGTTAGCCGAGTATACAACTGCAAGTCCCGGTATTCATTAAGGTCCACCAACAGAGAAACCGGAATCGGATTTATATCGTTGGGGGAGTTCACCGGGATCTTTAAGTTCTCATCTATCTCGAAATTGACCGCTATATGTTTGTATCCTATATTATAAAGATTGATGATAGTTTGTCGCAACTGGGCCATTTCATTATCTTTGGGCCGGTCATAGTTATTCTTTGGCCAAGGAACATTCAAGTCGACTGGTTCAAGTCGACTTTTGCCACCGTGCCGAGCCGATAATTTGTCATCTTTGCCGCTCATCACCTTAGTTGTAGTCATCTCATCACGCATCGCGAACTATCGCCACTTATTTATTTATATAAATCCGGGGAGAATCGCCATTTGCAACAGTTGTTGTTTTTTAAGAGTTATTGGTTTTTTGTACAAGAGGAGTTGGCTTTATATACATATCACCAAACAGAATCGACTGAGATCATAAAATGAGTAATTTGTTGGTGGATAGAAAAGACCAAGATGAGTCTATGATGGATATAGGAACAAACTGTTCCAAGTGCCACCGATTGGATTTCCTTCCAGTGACGTGTGAATACTGTAAACAAGTGTTTTGTGAAGACCACAGAAAGTTAGAGGCCCACCAATGTCCAGGATTGGACAAATTTCATAACCAGGTCAAACAGGACTATGATTATACGAAACCAAGTCAAGATAGTAAAGAGCCAATAGCGTCATTGTTTCCTAATAGAGACAAGGATAGAGCCAGAATCGATGCATTTATAAAAGAGCCGCCAAAAGCTTCTAACATTTTAGGAGGGGGGTCATTCCGAGTGGGGGATGTGGCTAAAGGCAAGAAGAATGCATTTAGCAAATTCAATAAATTCATCAGTCTACAGCGGAAGAAACTTGGAGACAATTCTAGCAGTGGAGGAATCAAGAAGTTATTTGGCAAAACCAGCAATTCTGGGTCTAAGCCGGTATCATTTGGGTCCAGTAGCAGTCAAAAGAATCCCAGTGTGGATTTGCAGTTATTAAGAAAGACTGCTAAAGGAGATACCAAGATCAAGCCAGAAGACCGAATATATGTGTGGTGTTTGTATGTGGATGCCAATGAAGAAGAAGAAGATAAACTCACGAAAATCGATATCAATAAGCAAAGAGTTGGAGTTATGTTGAATAAGAATTGGCCGGTGGGAAGAGCGTTGGATGTGATTAGTGAAGTGTTAAGGATTAAAAATGATAATAATAAGACTAATGATGTTCACGACCGGTTGAATATATTCAAGATGGTAGAAGAGCCAGTGTTGGTGAAGGCCAGTGACCGGTGTAAGGTTTTGAAGACGGGGGACATTTTGTACTTGGTGAGAGGAAGTATTGAATAAGAAAAGAGTTGATAAAAATAAGAATAGAATATCAAACATAATCTCAATAGAATAATATATAATGATCTCAATAATTCTCAATAACATATTCTCAATACAAAAATCATATTCTCAATACATTAAAAGAAGTTTGCACTCTTTTAGCTCTTGTAGTCTACTCAATCGGTTATCTATCAAGATGGTAACTTGTCTATCAACATATCAACATATCAACATATCAATATATCAACTTATCAAGTCCTTCACCTCTTCATCTTGTCAGGTAGAAGTGGATGGTCGTGCCCCCACCGAGGCGTAAAATTTCTCAATAGGAGACGAAAAAACTTTGGTCTCCTCCAAACACAAGGATCTTCTTCCACTGATCCATAACTCCAGTACCAGCCTGAACCTTCGGTACATTGCCCCATCATCATCTATTCCTCACCGTATAGAACCGGCATTCCGAATCTCCTGACTCGAGCCGCGTGATTTCCACCTCTCATTGGGTTTTATTTGTGACCAAGGCCTACTCGGGTATTTGTGGGCACAAGTGATAATTGTTGAGCCTGATTGTGCTGCCAGCTACCTGATCAAGTAGCAAGCTGTTTGTGGTGACTATTTATGACTACTCGAGCTCAGTTATCCACCAATCCCGCTGCTTTAGCTGCTGCTGCTGCCACAAATTCGACTTCGAATCAGAATTTGCATGGCAACTTGACTAGTATGAACAATCATCATAGCAACATGCCCAGTTCCAGCGCTTCCAACTCCAGTACCAGCAACAGTTCTGTTGTGGGGTTGCACTATAAGATTGGTAAGAAGATTGGTGAAGGATCTTTTGGTGTGATTTTTGAAGGGACTAATATCATCAACGGCGTAGCGGTTGCCATCAAGTTTGAACCCCGTAAGACCGACGCCCCTCAGTTAAGAGATGAATATAGAACTTATAAGCATTTACAAGGATGTGAAGGCATTCCTAACGCCTATTATTTTGGCCAGGAAGGTTTACATAATATATTGGTGATTGACTTGTTAGGGCCTTCTTTAGAAGATTTATTTGATTGGTGTGGAAGAAGGTTTTCCATAAAGACAGTAGTACAAATCGCCATTCAAATGTTGACGTTAATTGAAGAAGTGCATCGGCATGATTTGATTTATAGAGACATAAAACCTGATAACTTTTTGATTGGAAGACAAGGTTTGCCTGGAGAAAATAAGGTTCATTTGGTTGATTTTGGAATGGCTAAACAGTACAGAGATCCTAGAACCAAAAACCATATTCCTTATAGAGAAAAGAAGTCTTTAAGTGGAACTGCCAGATACATGTCTATTAATACTCATTTAGGAAGAGAACAACTGAGAAGAGATGATTTAGAAGCGTTAGGCCATGTATTCTTTTACTTTTTAAGAGGTCAATTACCTTGGCAAGGGTTAAAGGCGCCAACCAACAAGCAAAAGTATGAGAAAATTGGAGATAAGAAGAGAACCACTCCAGCTATTACTTTATGCGATGGGTTACCTAGACAATTTGCCGAATATTTAGATTCGGTCAGATCTTTACAGTTTGATGCCGAACCTGATTATGAAGAATATAGAATGTTATTGTTGAGTATTTTGGATGATTTAGGTCAGCATAATGACGACGATTATGATTGGTTACATCTTAATGGTGGAAAAGGATATGATGCTAGTATTAACAAAAAACCCAATTTACACGGGTATGGCCATCCAAATCCTCCTAATGAAAGAGAAAGAAGACACAGAGATCAAAGAAGAAGTAGACATCATCATCAAAACCAACAACAGCAGCAACAGCAGGCAGCCCAGCAACAACAAGCGGCTCAACAACAGCAGCAACAATTGCAAGCCGCTCAACAGCCACAACAACAACAACTTAATGGCGGTGTTGCAGGCAATCAAGGAGTGCTTAATCCTCAACAACGGGATTTAACTGCCGCTCAATTGCATCAACAAAAATTGCAGCATTTGGTCAACAGACCTTTGCCTCCTATCAAGCAGGATACTGGCACCAATCCCAACATGTCCAAAGAATACATCTCGTCCAATAAAAACTACGAAAATTCTCCCATGCAAAGATCCAACCAATACGACCAACAACAGGCCGACGAGCCAAAGGGTTTCTGGTCCAAATTTTGTTGTCAATAACTCCAACGACATTATTCACGTTTTCTCATATACAATAGTTGAATCTTTGTTATTAGTCTTTAGAAAATCATTTTTTATATAATCTTTTATGCGGTGGTATCATCGACATACGTTCATTTCTTTGTTTAGTATAATATATTAATGATGTATTAACAATGAAACAATATATTAAATCAACCCATATACAATTATTCTATAATCCACAAGTATATTTTCCAGCACAGTCCATCAAGCTTATCGTCCACCAAGTTTATTGAAGAAGGTTACTGTTGTGAAGCAATAAACTTGTTATACTTGGTGGTAAGTGCTTCCCATTCTTCTTCGGTGATTTCCATTTCCTTGTAAGTGGAATATAAATAGTCTTGAATCATCTTCAATGATTCTATGGCTTCGGGTTTGTTGAATGGTTGACGGTCTTGATAACTCTTGGACACTTTATCTTTGACTTGTTTCAAGTTGTCAATCATTAACCCACATCTATAGTCGATCCATTGGGGATAGAAGTCGTTATATTTGGTACCAAAGTTGAGTTCGGGTTTAACGGTGGTCAACACGGACTTATCAAACTTATTAGGATCTTTGGCTCTGAAGCTGGTAACCATAGTAATTCTTTCACTCATTCCAATAGGATTAGGGGCAATGTGTTCAATAAAACGTCCTTGTAACATGGCAGCCGATCCCATAGTAGGAGAAGGAACCAGGGCTACGTTATCGGAATCATCACCAGATTTGGTTCCCATTCTCAATGATGTTTCTCCTCCAATCATATTAGTGGTATCTGATAACATCAACACACACACAAATGGATAAGAGTCATGGTGCCAACCAACAACACAGTCATCAGCCAAGTTTCTTTTAGGTCTACCATCGGCTTCATATTTTTGTAATTCTTGTTCCACTTTAGCAGGGTCTTTCATTGCGAAATTAACATGGGCGATTTCAAAATCAAATACAACTTCTAATTCTACTCCAGCCATAAGACTGACTAATTCATTTGTCTTTGGATGAGTCCAAGCAGCGTAGGTGAATGGAGCATGGATGCCTTCATTGTTTTTACAATAGCCTCTGATGGAGCAGTCTCTACCAGTAGAGGAGCTGTCACTGAATCTACCATATTTCAAAAAGATTTCTCTTGATAAGATTTCTTGTTTCATGATACAAATAGCTTCTTCGGTGAAGAGGGGGAACGGATCCGTAACACCGATATGACTGATTTGGTGCTTATTAGTCAACCCTAACTCTTCCATGGTTAATCTTCTGGTGGAATTAAACTTATGTTTATCCATAATATCTCCAGTATAGTAGTTCAAGTGTTTTTCGGGATCAAATTCAACATTACTGTACTTAGTATTATAAAGTTTTTCATAAATGGGTTTAACTATTTTGTTGTAGGTGGCTTCCGGTACCTTAGCGTGTTCGTTATCGTTCTTAATACTATCGATCAAAGCAGACATTATATAGATGATTTACAAATAAAAGTGATGCTACATATGCAAGAAAGAGGTTTGTATTTATAGTAAATTATAAGTTTGGGTCTATAAAAACAATGCACAACCTTGGCGAGTTCTATGACTGAAATTAGTATAAGTTGGCGGATATCACCCTCACTTTATAGTTCGATTCCAATATATACCGAAATTGATTTAAAAATCCCTTCTGCAGGCGGGACGGCCCAAGTTGCAGCCATTTTAGCTGCCATCGAATACCGCATTAAGTAATGAAATCCGCGATTTGCTGTCCCTCTATTATCAAAATATGTACACCCCCTTTTTTTGGCTTCTTTTTTTCGGTCAGGAACAAACTGTCATACGACTGTTAGGCTTAGACTTCGTTGCTCTATAGGTTATGATTGGTTGTAACCAACAGTAGGCAATTTGGCCGAAACAATAGAGGTTGCTGTGTAGTGCCGACATACTTTATTTAGAAATTCGATCCCTTATCTATGCTACCACGCCAAAACACCCGCCTAATCCCGTCAAAGCCTTCCTTATCTTTTACAGGTTATGTGCGAGTTTGCATGTTAAGCTGGACTGACAACCGAGCGTGCATGTTAGCCGGAATAACAACTAGTCTCAGAACCGGCTTCATCTGGGTGTAGCCCTCCTTCTTTAACTTGTTTAGGTATTCAGACGAAGCGTTATTTGTCAATTTTACAAGTTAGTATTGCCCTCAAACCCACTAACTCCACCTGGGTTTATTTCCGAACCATCTGTCACTTTAGGATCTGGCACAAATGGCACATAGACTGGCTATAGATAATAATTTGAAACATTTCACAGGGGAAATCATCAACGAATATGATTCTCGGCCCCTGACTCAAAAACTAAGCAAATTGGTTCCCAAGCTTCTCTTGGACTTTCCGAATGTTGATTTTGATTACAACTCCGACAGTTTTCCAATAGATGAGAATATCTCGTCAGAAATCTTCACCAAAGACAAGACGCTTCTTGATTTTGCCTGTGGAACCGGAATCATAAGTGAAAAATTACTTCCCTATGTGAAAGAATTAATTGGTATAGATATTAATCAACAATTTTTGGATGTCTTTGATCAAAGACTAACTACTCGTCACAAAAATGTTCAGAGTTATGTCCTTGATATTCTTCAAGAGAACAATCCAACTGTGTCAAAACTCCTCAATTCCATAGATATAATCATTTGTACTATTTCTTATCATCACTTAGGCGACTACGAATCGATTACTGCTAAATTGGCCCAGTTTTTGAAAGCTTCCGGAACCTTGTTCATTGTGGATTTCTATAATCCGAATGTGGAAGAAGAAGGAGACGGAAAGATCAATAAAGACTCTGCCGTAACACACATGGGTGGGTTGAAAAAACTGTCTCTTGTCAATACCCTCACTAAAGCCGGTTTGATAAACGTACAAGTTCAGATACTCCCGGGTGTCAAGTCGTGGTTCCACGAACAGTTTATTACGAATCACTGTTCTAGAGAAACATTGGCTCTGTTGAAGGCAGGAGAGTTGGAAACTCAGAAAATTAACGGTACAGATCTCTATTATATAGCCATGGATTTAGTAGTAGCAGTTGGAACTCATCCGTGAATAAAATAAATAGTCTCCATTTTTAACTATAGAAAATCAAATCACATTATGTCATTTGCTTACATAATCCATTTATCACCAGTGCGAAGGGGTTAATTACCTCACACTATAACTTACTAACGAAATAATCAATATGGTCAGCATCCAAAGTCAAAAACGGCTCACCAAAGAATATAAAGCCATCGCCAAAACCCCTCCACCCTATGTCATCGCCAAACCAAACGAAGAAAATATCTTAGAGTGGCATTACGTCATAACTGGCCCACCAAACACTCCATTTGAAAATGGCCAGTATCACGGATTACTAAGATTCCCCAGTGAATATCCTTTCAAACCACCAGCAATCACCATGATTACTCCAAACGGAAGGTTTGCCTGTAATACCCGATTATGTTTGTCCATGAGTGACTACCATCCTGATACCTGGAACCCCGCTTGGAGTGTCAGTACAATATTAACTGGATTGTTAAGTTTCATGACTGGAGACGAATCCACCACCGGATCCATAAATACCAGTGACAATTTAAAGAGAAAATACAGTAGAGAAAGTAAGCAATGGAATATCACTGAAAATTCCCGGTTTATCAAGATGTTCCCCGACTTAATCGAATCCAATAAACTGGACATAGCCCTAATGAAACAGCAAGAACTCGACTCCTCTGCTGCC
Organism: Yamadazyma atmosphaerica; assembly: GCA_030574775.1. Lineage (NCBI taxonomy): Eukaryota > Fungi > Ascomycota > Pichiomycetes > Serinales > Debaryomycetaceae > Yamadazyma > Yamadazyma atmosphaerica. Next base: position 98,666 of record JAJMFQ010000031.1, on the reverse strand, counting down.
GTGACCAACTCCGAGCTGTTATTCAATGCCAGAGAAAACTCTCATTTGTTGGATCCAGAAGATCGGGCTCGTTTACTAGTAGAAGAGGGTCCTGAAGGACTCGGCATCAACGCATCGAAAATCGGGTTTATCGGAGTTATACTAGCTGCTTTAGTGTACTTGATCAAGTCTTAGCCTCACTGCCACTAATTAACACCACCTATTGTATAATAATCGCCCACACACCGTGATTACTCAAGACCATGTGATGATGTGAAATATTCTCACAATGCTATAAATAGACTATGTCAATATACCACTGTACACCTATGCTCCATCATCTCTACATATATCATCATCATCCATCACTTCACTCTTGTCACTTCACTTTGTTCTATCTCCATTTCCATACCTGCTTCGTAACCTCCTTACCCCTGCTTCATAACCTCCGTCCCCTGGAGCCAAAATTAACTTTGCGACATAAACAAAACGAGACACGTCCGCAAACTTTTACTTCATCATCGGGACTCCTTTCAATAGCCGAAGCCTCCTTGTTATATTAGCGGTGGAAACTGTTCATTTGTGTTGTGCTGGCTACTGGTTTCCTAGTTGGACGGTTTTACTGCTTCTTGTTTGTTCGGTTCCGGCCTTTCGCTCCTAACTAAACAACCGCCTTGTTATTGTCGATCTATTGTTTTGGTTCATTCGCTGCTATTTGGAGCTTTTTTTTGCAAACTTATACCATTTGACGAGGCTCTCTGTGAGTATATATGTCGACGATGTCCCAGAACCATCCGTACCGCCAAAGAGTTCCACAATCTTCGGGAGGATCCACAAATTCTTCCCCACCTCTTTCTCAATATCATTCTCCCCAATACCATTCTCCTCAACTAAGTACCCTGGTGAAGATGGCTCCTAGTGTCTCGTCAGCTAATGCTTCTTTTGCTAGTGTGGGTGGTGGTGATAGTATTGCTGCTGATGGAGTAGCTGCTGCTCAAGCTAATTCGGCAAAAGCCTCTTCTGAAGCCTCGGCTCCGTATCCAGTTAATAACTCCATTCCTGGTCAAAATAGTGATGATCTTTTGAATGAAATGCATAATTTAAAGTTGAATCAATCTGATGCTCCTAATAATACGACATCCAGTCCTTATCCTGCCAGTTATTCCAGAAACCAGTCCCCAGAATATCGTCCTGATTCCATCCAACAAACGCCTCCACATAATCCTAAACAAAATGCTTCAAACCATCCTTATCAGCATCTACAGGGTAATCAATACCAGCCTAGTGTTACCGGAACACCCCCACCTATTTTCCATAATTCTGTTGCTTCTCCTCCTTCAAACTCCTTAAGTGCTACTTCTTCCATCACCAATTTGAATTTGCATAGCACTCCAAATCAAGGTTCTAACTTGGGCCCTAATGGGTCTGGCTATGTCCATTCCAAATCTGAGAATAATTTATCGACTCCCAAATTCAATTCTCATAACAGATCCGTTAGTTCCACCTCCAGTTTTATGGATAGAACTGATAATATGAGCATGGTTGACTTCAATCAAAACTTGATTACTCAATATTTAGGGGATAACTCCAATCATTTAATGCCCCGTATTAAAACCATCGAATTGTATCGTCAAAATGCCAAAAAATCCACTGATCCCACGGTTCTATTTCAGTATGCTCAGTACATGTTGCAAACGGCTTTATTATTGGATAAAGAAAATGGATCTGGTCCTTCCTCGGTGGAAAACTCTCCAATGAAATCCCAAGATTCTTTTACCAAAAAGCATACCAAGAACAAGTCTTCCACCTCATTAGATTTGTCTGATTTAAATGAGCATTCTCTCAACGATAGGAAATTAAAAAGGTCTTTATTGAAGGAAGCCTTGACATATTTGAAGAAATTATCAGATAAAGGATATACTGAGGCACAATACCTATTAGGTGACGGGTTTAGTAGTGGGGCTTTTGGAAGAATAGAAAATAAAGAAGCATTCCTTTTATTCCAAAGTGCTGCCAAACACGGCCACGTAGAGAGTGCTTACAGAACCAGTTACTGCTATGAAGAAGGGTTGGGAACTGGAAGAGATGCCAGAAAAGCAGTCGAATATTTAAAAATGGCTGCGTCTAAAAATCATCCTGCTGCCATGTATAAATTGGGGGTTTACTCCTTTTACGGAAGAATGGGGATTTCCCCTCAGGATGTAAATATGAAGAAAATGGGGATCAAATGGCTCACAAGAGCCTCCAACGTAGCTAATGATTTGATAGCTGCTGCTCCTTATGAATTGGGGAAAATATATTTCAATGGATTTAAAGATATCGTCATCCAAGACAAAAAATATGCTTTGGAATTATACAGTCAAGCATCGGCATTAGGTCATATAGAAAGTTCTGCTATTTTGGGTCATTTCTATGAAGTTGGTGAGATTGTGCCCCAGGATTCAAACTTGTCAATTCACTATTATACTCAAGCTGCTCTCGGAGGAGATCCCAACTCCATGTTAGCAATGTGTGCCTGGTATTTGGTAGGCAATGAACCCTACTTACCCAAGGACGAAAATGAGTCTTTCGAATGGGCCAAGAGAGCTGCTATGTGTAATTTAGCAAAGGGACAGTTCGCTCTCGCCAATTTCTATGATAAGGGAATTGGTTGCGAGAAGAATCCTTCAGAGGCCCAAAACTGGTACATTAAAGCTGCAGAAAATGGGGATGAAAAATCAATCACCAGAATCAAAAATAAGGAATTGGCCCTGAAATTGCAGAAAAAATTGAAAAAAAAAAGAGTCCCTACTTCTAATCCAGCTGGTGTAGCTGATAATCTCAACTTTGATTCAGGTAACGGTTCTCGTGATAAGGATTGTGTTATCGTATAATCCTTTCAAACTTTTATTTCTTCGTTTGCATAGTTTTTAATAAAAATATAATATCTTCAACACTATTCTATCGTTTAATCATTAAATTTATGCTCTATGTATGTGTATAACTCTATCGTACATGAGTGGAAGCTTATTCCACTGGCTCGGATCCGTTGCTTTCTATATTACGGGTGCCCTTATTGTAGTTAAACTGCATCAAATGAGATGGAGTATCGACATCGAAGTTATGAGATCTTTCCCATTCATTGGAGATTAGTTTCGACGCTTGCTTGTTCAATAATGGCAATTTTGAATCATCTAATTTTTTATTGGTTAATGAAGATACTCGACGAGGTTTCAATGGCTTTTTAAGATCATAAGTCTTTGATACAGGCGGTGAATTCAAATGTGGATCAAACTTTATATCTAAGTCATCATCTAGTTTATCCAAGATGTTATGTTGCAATGGAGAATCGTCATCCAAATCACTCTTGACCATAAAACTCTCTTCATTGCTTATGTCACTATCTAAGGAATTTTCAAAGTGGACTTTTTTGCTATTCCTTAATCTGACTGGTGAAGGTTTAGAAGGTCTCTTTATGAACCGTTTGTTGATTCTCGGAGGTGACACCTTCAATGGCGAGCCAGATCCCCGTTTGAGAGGATACTGGGATGGGTGTAAAGATGGTTGTTGGGAAATGGGTGGCTGTTCTGCTTCTCTTAGTTTTCTTTGCATGAATGAAGAGGCCCTCTCTTCTAAAATAGAGTCATAGTCTCCATTGAGCAAGAACTCAATAGAAGCCATCAACTCATTGTAAATATCTTGATCGTTGCTCACATTCTCTTTCTCCAATATATAATGGTTGAACAAGTTGATGAAATTCTTGCTGAAGAAATTGTAGTGGTTCAATTCAGTTATCAAATGATCGAATAGGATCGATGAATTAAATAGGATGTCTTTTTCTAAGTAGTCTTTCAAAGACTCGACGTAATTTTCAAAAATGACGGTGTGATAATTCCCCCAAGATTCCTGCTCTTTGAGTCTTACCAAGGTATGCTGACTTTTCTCGTTTAAAATGTAATCAATTTCATTGGATTGATTGTATTGAGTCTCCAACTCCTTAATTTGCAAAGACAATTTAGAAATTAACTGTTCGACCAAGTTGGTGATCAAGGTATTGTCCTTACTGCTAATGGTCCCCGAAAGACTCTCAAGGAGATTATTAAAATCGAACTTTTGGATCAATAATACCTTTCTTTTGGCTAACAAGAAATATTTCCTCCACTTATCTTGGTTTTTGTTTAAAATTGAAACCTTTAGATTGGTAACATGCTCTAAAATGAGATTGCAACACTTATCAAACAAAAACTGCTGCTTTTCCAAAGCGGTTTTATTGATGGAATCTTGTTTGAGTTTCAATTCCTCGATTTCTTGCTTTTGTTGCGTAATCATTTTCAAATACGAACCAACATGTCTATCTAAATTATGCTGATTTCTCACGATCTTTGTTTTGATCTCTTTGGCTCTATCGGCGTATTTCAACGTGTTCAATGTCTCATCATAATGCTGAGACAGAGGCGATATACAAACAATCATAACTGTCTTGCAATTACCACCCAATGAAAACTTTAATAGTCTTGTCAACTTGGAATCTCGATAAGGAATATGATTTCTCTTTCTAGGATCACACAAGGCATTGATACAATTTCCGAGAGCTAGTAATGATTTATTGATGTTGGCCCCTTCGTTCAACCGGACACCTCTATTTTTGGTGGCCGCTGCTCTTTCACTACCAGCCAAGTCTATTATAGATAAGGTTGCAAAAGTATGTGATTCAGTCAAATCAACTGATTTGTTCTTCTGGTTAACATTGATTTGTAACACGGCATGAGATCTTGAGGACGTGGAATTTGCTTCTGTAGGTGAACAAGTTCTATTTTTATTACCGGTCAATATTAAATCCATCACTTCCTGGACTGAATTCGGTTTATGAGACAGCAAGTTGGATACAGATATCCTTTGATTAGAGTCTTCTCGGATAACTAGTTTCTTGCAATTTGTATCGGGATTAAGCAAGTCCTTGATGGTCTCATTATAAATCTCCAAAAATGATAAACTAACATCAACAATTTTGGAATCTTTCAATTCATCGATCTTGTCGTATAATTCTTTCATAGTGAGAAATATCACTCCCGGGTCTTCAGTCGTCCCCAGAATCGTATGGGTTTTCCCACACCCTGTGGCCCCATAAGCAAACACAGTAGCATTAAACCCATCCAATATACTATTCAAAAGCGGCTTGGTGGTGGATTCATACACTTGCGACTGAGAAGCAGCCATATCAAATAATTGATCAAACACAAACCGATGTTCTCTAATTCTGGAGTTGGGTTTTATGGACGGAAACGCATTTCGATGCATCTTGGCTATGGGATTACTTTCTGGAGGATCGAAGATCAACATCTTGTCGTCTACCACATCCACTATCTTTCGAATCCCCTGTGGGCTATATGTATATTTCAGGGTATCATTACGTTCATTGCTCAAAGATCCGTCGCCTAGAAAGAACAGATCGGTTTCAAGATCAATAAGATTGTTCTTTTCCCCGGCAGTAAATGGTCTTACTCGTACTGAAACATTTATGGAAGATTCTCTTGTTGCAGACTTGGAATTCCTCGCAGCTCCACTAGCATGATTCATGGTACCAGAAACAGAATTTCCAGCACCCTCCATTGAATCCAGACTTTTTGGAAGAATCTGGTCTGTTTTCCAGCGACTCGTGCCGGAAATTCCTAACATACCGCCAGAAACTTCGGCATTCATTACAGTAATATACTATTGTTGATCTATCTCAGATATATTTATGAATCGCGAATTGTAAACAACCCGCGTACAGAGATGCCTGGCACTGAGACATCGCTGCTTCAACCCCACCATCGCCAGCCCAGGTTTTGTCAGGTTTTGTCCAATTGGACCCATTGTAGAACCGTTTGCTTTTATATCCAAGCAGAATCTGTCCTATAAACTGAAAAATCCGCCAAACAATCGGCTCCTATTTTCAGCCACACTTTCTCCATATTTCAACTGTGGTGCGAGTATAGTCATCAATCTCCTTGGTTCTCCCTACTTGATTTAATAGGCTCAATTTATCCAAATGACAGACACCGTTCTGGAAAGACAGTCAGCTGCCTCGGGGGCATCTTTCTTATCGTCGTGTGTGAGCTTGGTGAAGACAATTATTGGAGCTGGGCTTCTTTCTATGCCCCTTGCTTACTCAACAGATGGACTTTTATTTGGAACTATAATTATTTTGCTAGCCGCTTTAACGTCGGGATTTGGGTTGTTCTTACAGGCGTATGTGTCTAGATTTATACCTGAGGGACACGCCACCTTCTTCAGTGTTTGTTCCATAACCTATCCTAGTTTGTCCGTTGTGTTTGATTTGGCGATTGCTATTCAATGTTTTGGATGCTCTGTGTCTTATTTGGTGTTGGTGGGGGACTTAATGCCCTCTATCATTACCTCGGTTCCTTATGTTGGTGATGATTGGTTAAGAACTTTCTGGATCCTTGTATCTGCTGTTATAACCATTCCATTGTCCATGTTGAAGAATTTGGATTCTTTGAAATATACTTCTATTCTTGGACTTGTGGCCATTGCTTATATGTCGTTATTGGTAATTGTCCACTTTTTGGTTGGCGATGTTCCTCTGGACTTGAAAGGCAATATTACTTTGTTTCCGCCTAATTTGACTGGGGTCTTCAGTACATTCTCTATAATTGTATTTGCTTTTACTGGACACCAGAATATGTTTTCTATTATTAATGAAGCTCGGGACAAATCGTTGCAGAAAATGACCTACTTGACGTATATCACAATTGGAATATCCTCATTGCTTTTCATTATTGTGGGATTAAGTGGGTATCTCACTTTTGGCTCTTTGGTGAATGGGAATGTGATTCTTCTGTACCCTAATACATGGTCAGCCACCTTGGGAAGAAGCTGTATAGCATTTATGGTGATCTTTTCATTTCCACTAATGTTACATCCAGCAAGGATTTCTGTCAATAATATCTATTACTGGTGTAAAACTCAACTCACCGGCACCGAATTGGAACGTCCCGACGAAACGACGTCATTATTGCCCGATGGACGAGAATCGGCTGCTAAAAGTTCACCTATAGTCCCGTTGCCAAATTTACGTTTTTATACCATCACCTGGCTATTGTTGATTGTTGGCTACGTATTGGCCATTTCCATCAAATCTTTTGCATTGGTGTTGGCCGTAGTAGGGGCCACTGGATCCACATCGATTTCGTTCATCTTGCCCGGTTTATTTGGTTACAAGCTCATTGGATCTGAATCCCCTGATAATCTTACAAAGACCCAGATGATTCTCAAAACTTCAGCTTACGTGCTAGTGATATGGGGCTTCTGTGTAATGGTATTATGTCTATACACAAGCTTGTTCTTGGACCAAGCTTAAAGACTACCTATTTAAAGATATATGTATTAATTAATAGGTTGAAATCATTAGCGATAAAAAAGGAAACTAGAATAATCTACAAAAATATATAAGTACAATTAAAATTAAATTTTCTCTAATTTTACTTGATTTGTTTTCCCTCGGCAATGGAAATCTTATGAGGTTCTTTGCTGTCAACGGCTCCCTTTTCTTGTGGCGACTTTTTCTCCGTTTCTTCTTCTTCCTCTTCCTCCTCGTCATCATCTTCGGAATCACTTCTGACATCTTCAGCCCCGGAACCCGTGACAACCTTATAAGCGACTTTGACAATGAAATACATCCAAATAATAGTAATCACTTGTAACCCAGCCAAAAGACTATAAAAAGTATTCACCACCATTGGAGACCAACATCTTTTAGCCACCACCCCTTCCACACATTTCCCGTCGGCCATTAAGTCTAAAGCTTTATACCAGGCATGATAGAATAAATAATTGTAAACCCCGTGTCTACAAACAACCCAAGACACCAAAAATAAAATAAACGTGATATCACAAAGAATAGCGAATCCCCCATACTTTAATAATTTGGCTCCCGTCAAGAAAATGTCAGAACAATCCATAATTACCAAAATCAAATTCCCGATTCTGGTATAATAATAATAATAGGATCCTATTAAAAGAAAACAGGTGATGATATGATGACTAAGCATCTGGTAATGATCTTTTCTAGGTTCTTCTACATTAATGACAAAGATCTGTTGCAACCAAAATCCTAGTTCAATCAAATAGTAAGCCTTGAAATAACCAGGAACATTGGTGTGGGGCCATCCTCGGTAAACGTTATCGAGGTCTTGCCAATATGGAGATTTATAAAAAATCACCACCCCGCAAATAAATGAAGTGGTGCAACAATGAAAAGTCCAACTTTGTTCAGCAAATCTAACTTTGGATTTCTTACCCATTTTCAACACATATTCTCCAAAAGGACCCCAAACCCACTTCATCAAAAATGACCGCAAAAAAGTAAGTAACACCACCCAATGGATCACCATATACACGTCATCAATCCCTATGTCATATGTGCGGTTTCCTTGGGCATCTTCTCCATTATGATATTGCAAATGTATAAATTTATCAGTGATACCTTGAGTAGATGGATTGGCAAAATGAAACACATACAAAAGTATTAACAAGTTTCTAGAAAAGGGGATTTGGTTGCGTTCAATAAACCGCATAATTGATCCTTCACTCATGGTAAATATGCAGATGATAAAACAAACCGGTGTACAAAAAAAAGAATGAAAAATCTAAAAATCTATCCCAACTGGTAGCGAATGTATAGGGACTAATCTGCGAAAATCTCCGTCTTGATCAATTTCTATGGGCCGAGGCTATAATTTTTCCGGTTCAATCGATACTTTCTACTCTGCTGTACTTTTCTGACCACTTGAGTCACTCTCCCTTTGCTGCGATGTCACAAATACTTCTGCTAATGCTGCCCTCGTCTATAGACTGGACGTATGAGATCTTGAAAAAAAAACGTGTTTTTTCGCGGTGCTGTTAAGGGAAGAGTTGAGAGGCTGAATCATGAAAGGGCACAGTTGGATGGAGACGTTTATTGGAGGAATTGGGGGGTTTACGAATATATGGAGTGGTAGAACTGAATGAAGAAGAGTAAGGGATGGGGTAGAGCTTTTTTCCCGGCTGTTTTAGCCCAATTTAAACGTTTTTTAATATTTCTGACTGTGAAAAATTTTGCTTCTATATATATAATGTTGCAAACGCTGGTATGTCCACGACGATTGTTTTCAGATGGTTGCAATGTCTACCTGTTCAAGAGCATATATTGTAGGGCTTTCTTCACGTTGTTCTCGTTGTATCGGTTCCAAATCACATAAACATTAATCATTTCTTGCATTGCCTCCACCACCTCGTCCAAATTGACATGACTGTGGCCCATAAAGTTCATAAACTTGTTGATTTTTATAGTATCTTCGTCTATCTTCATATCTTGTAATCCTGAATTTGTCTCCAAATTTTCGTTATTTAAATTCAATAGAGCGTTCCTGTCGTCATGGTTCATGTCGTTAGTGGCAGACTCTGTTGAGTTCTCTTCATTGGAGCTCTTATTATTTGTATTATTATTGGCATTATTATTGTTTCCATCACTATTATTGTCTGTGCCATTATTATTACTATTGTCTTTGTCTGACTTGATGGAATTCAACGATTTCTTGAGAACAATTGTTATGTAAATCGACGTTATGGCGATTATATGGGGAGGAAACAACAACGGAAGATCGGTCACGTAGCTATCATTAATCAACGACCACGCATGCTGTAGTTCATCATTAGTCAATTGGAATTGATAACTATTGAAATTATCATTAAGAAAGTCTTTTATTTGTATCAAGGATCGATACGGATGGTATAGCACCAAATACAAATCCATCTCTTCTAGCAAATAGAATTCAAATTCAGCCAATTTGGTGATGTCATGAGGAATATACTCCGGCCATAGGTTCCGGGCTTCAGATACTACCAACCGAATATGCTGGGGACATTCTTCTATTTTGCATGCCACATAAATACATGTAGTGACCATCAAATATACATTGATCTCTTTCAACAGAACTTTCAATAGAAATCTTGTAAGGTACACCTCTGCCGTGGCTAGTGCTACTTGTCGAACATTCAATCTTCTTCCAAGTCGTATCATTAGGTTGTGGAGGTATATTCTCATATTGGAATCGTAGTTGATGTTGGGATAATCTTTAATAAACCCATTTTGAATCATCTTTTTTTCTAGAAGTAAAAGCCGTCTTCTCTGATCCAATAATGACATTTTGTTGAATTGCCACTTGGCTCTTTGTGACGAGCCCCAGAAATCCGCCGACATGGTAGGGAGTGGTAGGGAATGGTTTGTTAGTTGATTACGGAATCAAAAGTGAATAAATGCGGATGGTGCGATTCTGTTATATAGGAAATTGTTCTATAAACCATATAAACTGTTTTTTTGATTCTGTGGATTCTATGGATTCTGTGGATTCTATGGATTCTGTGGATTCTATGGATTCTGTGGCTTTGTTCCTTTATGTTTTATATCTGATGGAAATTTGTTCTTTCTGTTGACGTTATCACATCTCTCCACATTCACTGATCACAATGTCTTCAACAGGCTTGTCATTGTACGTCTTGGCCCCTTCAATCTCTTTCACAATCTCGAACCCTTCTATCACCTTCCCAAAAACAACATGTTTGCCGTCTAATTGTGGAAGTTCCTTACAACAAATGAAAAACTGACAACTATTAGAATTAGGGCCTGAATTAGCCATCGATACTGAATACTGTTCATGATTATATTTGAAACTTTCGTCCGGGAAACTATCACTTCCATAGATAGTCTTTCTTCCTGTTCCGTTGTATTTCACAAAATCTCCACCTTGAACCATAAAGTTTCGTATAACTCGATGGAATTTGCTTCCCTTATATCCTATTGGTCTACCATCTTCTCTGTACTCCCCAGTACAAAATTGTCGGAAATTCTCAGTGGTTCTAAACTGTTAGTATGAATTGGATACATTCTGGATATTCCCTTGGATCTTGCATTACATACTTTGGTAAGTCATCAAACAATTGGATTTTGATTCTCCCAAGCGATTGGCCTATATAGTTAGTACAAACATTTATTTCTCTGGAGTTTACTCTATCTGTCTCCATAGATATCTCATATCACCATAGATGTCTCCATAGACATTTCTATCCATTCAATACCATGCTCTCCAAATCTCTTCTACATACTTCCCTTCAAAATATCAAAAAACACCACCGCCATTCCCGTGGTTCCCCAGATTTAATTGTTCGAATTCTAAACGAGCATTGAATGTGTCATCGTTCTTCAAGACAGAGATTTCATCCTTTTACCTACACAACCACAGAGGCTAATTAACCAAACCAGTGCTTTCCATGGCCCCTGCAAACTACCACACGTCCAATCCCCAGGCGGATTCGGCCATCGACAGGTCAATTCCAGATTTCCCTGGGGCTCAGTTGACCGATGAAGAGAAGTACTTCAAGACCCATGAGCCTCCATCGTATTTAAACGAGATCAAACAGCAAATCGATGACTTTATCAAGTTCCACCAGAACAAAACCGGTAAGAAAGTCGCTTTGGTCACCTCTGGAGGAACAACGGTTCCGTTGGAAAATAATACCGTTAGATTCATTGATAATTTCAGTGCTGGTACTAGAGGAGCTACTTCAGCAGAATACTTCTTGGAGAATGGTTATGCCGTGATTTTCTTACATAGAGAATTTTCTTTGTTGCCTTATTCCAGACATTATAGTCACACTACTAACTGTTTCCTTGATTTCATGATTGAAAAGGATAATAAAATCGAAATTAATCCTAATATTGCCTCGGAAATGTTACAGGTGCTAAGGAAATACAATGATGCCAAAAGTTCCAATCTGTTGATCTTGATTCCGTTTACTACTGTCAACCAATACTTATTCACCTTGAGACTGTGTGCTGAGTTGCTTCAACAGTTGGGAAGAAAAGCGTTGTTTTACTTAGCCGCCGCCGTATCGGATTTCTTCTTACCACAATCGAGATTACCCGAGCACAAAATCCAATCCCAAGCTACTGGAAAATTGATTGTGGATTTGGAGCAAGTGCCTAAATTCTTAACTAGGTTGGTGGATGACTGGGCTCCCAGAGCCATGATCATATCTTTCAAGTTGGAAACTGATAGTCTGATTTTGATAAAAAAGGCTACCAGCGCTTTGGATAAATATCAACATCAATTAGTTATAGGGAACTTGTTGCAGACAAGGAAGAAAGAAGTGGTTTTTGTGAAGCCACATGAACCGGAATATTGGATAAGACTCAAAGATTCCGATATTGAACTGAATGTAGAGATTGAGCTGTTGATTATCCCGAAGGTAATCGAAGAGCATAGTTCCTGGCTCCAGAAAGCCTAGCCAAGCTACTATATACATATATTTATTTACATATTTATGATCTATAGAAACGAGATCCCTATACCGTATTGTAATCCTTTCCGGGTGGAATCTCTTTGATGCGTAGATAAAGGCAACACAAAGTTCAATTCGAATCTGGCCATTGGATGGTTATACAATATACCAACCCCATACGACACTGATAACTGGTTGAAAAGTTGATTGACATTGTATGAAAGCGGCTGAGCATGATTTAATAATCTTAGTTTACCGTAATTAATAAAGTTGTGGAATTTGAAATTGGAATCGGCTGGGGTATAAGGAATCCTGGAAATCAATGAAACTCCTCCGTTGAAAAATAAATCTCCTCCTATAGAATTGTTGAAAGATTTAGGCCCCAATCCGTTCAAATTGAACCCTCTGACATCATTGGGGCCGCCAATGAAAAACCTGTCCAAAATATAAGACTGTTGAGCACTATGTAAGAACCCCAACTTGTTGGAGAATATTAAATGATTATGGGGATTGATTTGAGCCGCAAACTGAGTTTCCAATAAAGATTTGAAGAATTTGTTCGAATTGAATTTATCGTGCTGACATACTTCCACGCCAAATCTTATGAACTTTCCTGCAGTTGGCAAGTGGATATTATCTCTTGTGTCATAGTAAATATTATAGTTAAGGGCCGACTTGAAGTTGTTACCACATTGATTCAAAATCATCAACGATTTGGTGGATTTGTTACTGAGATTCCTCCAGACTGTATTAATGGACAATTCATGGTTTATATTGCCTACGGCTTTGGTGTAGATCTTATTGGTCATACCCACGCTTTTGTTTTCACAGCCAATCCAATCCAAAGATCGAGTATTCAAATAAAACAAGTTCTCCCAGATGTAGCTAGTATTGTTCATTATAGGCATATTATAGTTCAACAAGTACGACGCTGAGGTTCTGGTTCCTGTAGTAGCATCGAAAGAGACGTTTTCCCCACCACCAAACAAATTCTTCAATTGAAATTGAATATATCCATCTCCTTCTCCATTCCCTATATTACTTCCAGTTTTGGCATAGAACTTCTTAACCGGGAAAAGATTGAATGTCGGTATAAGACTAAGGGTAGAAGGGTCCGAAATCGGCTTTTTGAACCCAAACATCCCCCCATAATTACTATCTTCATTGGTGTGGAGTTGGATCACTAAATTTTGCAACAATCCCACCTTGGTGAAATTACTAGTCACCTCATCAACACCAGCAAAAAAGTCCTTTAGGGTCATATGTGGTTTATTTAAGGGCTGGAACTGTTTGTTAAGAAATCCGGCTCGGAAATCATGGGAATTATTGATTTCAATCGACTTGATACTCACTGGCCGTGTTGCATTCTCTTTGAATAATTGCTCTAAAAACTGCTGGTTTTGGTCCATCATAAGCTGCTGCTTCTGCTGCAAGAGTTTATCCAACTCCTGTTGTTGTTTTGTCTTGGTCTCTCGTGGACTTGACTCCATGAATGAGTTTTCAAACGACATCGTTATTGTTGATAAACTGTTGATAAAACATTTCAAGATGCTGCGAAGATGCGAAATCTCCAGTACTTTACCAAGTCTATATTACACAATTATACAAGCTACAAGCTATAACTACAAACTTCAGGCTCTCATTAGGGCTCGGGAGGTGATATGGCAACCTGCGGAATACCTCCAGGACTTAAATAGTCTGTTTCGTTGGAATTGTTAGAACTGACAGTTCCTGGTTCTCGGAATTCTTTCAAGTCTCGTGATGCGGTAGATGAAGGGCCCGTGGCCTTACCGTCTTTCCGGTCCTGCTCTTCTTCTTCGATCAAAAGTCGTATACATTCTTTACCGGCTTCTGTTTGAAAATGACGTCTCAAGGCATCGGCCCTTGCAAATCTCCTTCCGCATCCGTATGGAGTTCCATCTTTTAAAACTCCTTTACACTGAAATTTCTTCTCACCTGAATGTAAGTCTTCATGTCTCTTCCTATCATGCTGTCTAGCAAAGGCTTTTCCACATAGACTACAGATAAACGGTCTTTCATCGGTATGGGTTCTCAAATGAGACTTCAAGTTATAAGGTCTGGTGAATCTTTTATCGCACAAATGGCACGCATAGGCACTGGGGTGTTTTTGAGTTCTCTTGGATACTTGATTTGGCGACGCTAATTCTAACATCTTCTCTCTTGTAGATATCACATTACTTGGTTGGTCATCTTCATCGTCGTCATCCATATGTGAATGAGAGTTTGATCTAGATCGAGACCGAGAATGTGATCTATGGGGGCTATTGGCAAACTTCTTGCCGTCTGTTCGTCTTCTTCCTCTTTTTATCGACAGTATTTCATCTGGCGTCAATAAATCCTGAGTGGCTCCATTCTGATTCGTATCATCATTTTCATCTTTTATGGATGAATTATGTGAGGAATTGGAGAATAAAGACGGGGTTCTTTGAGGCATCTCATTGGCATCAACTCCATTGCCATTTTGATTAGGATCCGTAGGATGTACAATAGTAGGAGGGTTGTTGGAGTTTAGTTTGTTGATCTCTTCCAATTGGTGGGAGTCATAAAATCCTTGATATTGTGGCTGATTGGCTTGCATCTGCAAATTTACTTGAGCACCCTGATACGGTTGCATTGGTCGATTACTTTGAGGATCCTGATACAGTTGTTCAGTATGAAACTGTTGCATTCCGACCTGTGGGCCGTGAGATTGGTCAGAAGGTAATTGGAACATTTGGTTTTGGAGCATCTGATTTATTTGATCAATCTGTTGTGAATCTATAGGACCATTCGAATTCGAATTGTTATTCACATTAGCATTAGAACTGAAATTAGATAAGTTCATCAAATTGGTGCTGGACACAGATCCTCCCAATGAGATTTCGTTATCAAAATTAGAATCTAAATAAGTAGGATTCGCTGCCAAATTAACATTTTGAGACCGAGAATTGATATGTTCATTACCCACCTCTGACAAGTTCTGATTAGACACATTGGACAAAGCATCGAAATAAGGAGAAGCTGCTGCGGATGAATAGTCTGAATATAAAGAATGAGATGACTGATTGCCTGGACTGCTAGGATTCAAGTAATGAGAATTGGCCGGAGACGGTGCCAAATGAGAACCGTCATAATTTGGTGATAACAAATCTTCACCAGGGTTTAGCCGGTTCAAGTTGTTTCCATTGTTAGGCAAAAAATGGGAATCATTTGATGTAGGAGCTGGCGGTGGAGAATGTCCCTGCAGTCGAGAATTGGAATCATAGGCGCCAGAATTATGACCAGAAGATTGATTTGATGATATCGAATTCATATTAAAATCGTCAATGTTGGCTTGATTGAGCATGGAATTAGGCGACAAGTTCAACATATCGAAAAGTGGATCTTCGTCCACCTTTATACTGGGATTAGAACTCAAATTAAAATTAGCATTTGATGATGGTCCCGACATTACGCCAAAGGCTTATATGACACACAAACAAAAATAGGTTCAATCAGGTAACAAGAACAATAACGTGTGCAGACAAATGCAAACAGATAAACAGTTGGTAGAAGACCACTTTGGCTAGATTATTTTACAATCCCAATTGGCGTAGTTATGATGATTAAGATATTTATTTAATTCGACTTCTAGTGCGAGGGAGCGGAAAAAATATGCCAGTTTACTATGGGGGTGAGGATGTTTTTGTTGGAATTTCAAATCGGGTTTAGGGTGTCTGTCAACGGTATTGAATGATAATTGTCTGACAACAGTCACGGGTGGGTTCCTGATTGGTCTATTTACAGCCGTGTACGTCAAGAGAGTTTTAAGAGCTATAAATAGTTGCATCTGCACAGATATAGCAAGGAAAGAATATAGTATTACTAACTGTTTCCCCCATTGACATTAATGCTACCAACAACCGTTACAGCATCACCACAGGTTATGATGCTCGAGGAAAGACTATTCCGCTCTAGATGTGGAGTTCGAATCAGCTGATGTTTGTTGTACTAACAAATTAATTGGTCTCTACACCATCCCATTGTGATTGAGCACAGCCTTTTCAGAAAACTAGTGATGCTGCTAAAGATTATGTCAGCGGTCTGCTTATGTAATTCCGGCTTGCGGTAATATGACATGGGTTGTTCGACAGGGGTGTTAGGAATAATGTTGGTTATTTACTTTGATAAGGTACTAGTCTGTTTCAGATTTGTTTCACTTGTGGTTGGTTTGGTTTCTTTTGAAGTACGTAATGATCGTGTGAGATGCAGCTACAAGAAGAGTGAAAGATAAGAGCTATGCGTCAAGCCCAACTCCAGTTAGAGGTAATTTCTATGTAAAATAAGCTGAGTCATTCAGCACTTCAGTCTACAGAGACGCTTTTCTCATAAATATCCTTATAATATAATTGCATCCATGTTGCTAATGTTCTGTAATTGACGTATGTCCTTAAATATGCATGCACCTTTTTTTGCAGCCGTCTTACCGCGATAGGATAATGTGTCAAAGGAAGTATGACAGGACACCGGCTGTTGCAAAGCTGAAGCCGTGGCCCCTTCTATAGTTGGGATAATGGATTTTCGTATTCTTAAACCATGAAGTCTAAAAAGTAACAAAAAAGTAGAAAAAAGGAATTATTGTAGCTTTGATCCTGATAGGGGAGAGACACGCTAATGCTAAATTGAGTTCCTGACAAGCTTATTCACAAATTCATCGGTTGACAAACTGTTTCAATACAACTCCAAATTTCTGGTTGCTTCCCCTATTTGATTTTGAATGCTCTTCTTATTGGCTTAACCGGCAGCAGTAATTAAGGTTTTATGTGTTGATCCTCGCAACGAATGTTCTCCTTGAAGCCTACACGTCCCGGGTTTTAAACCATTGATCAGATTATACACGGCATCAAAGCCTTTCATTATTTTTATAAGAAACTTTACAAAAAATCCTCAAGATTTTCAGTTCCTTGACGTGTTTTTAAGATCCATAATTGTTGAAACTCAAATCGCAGCTAACTTCCTCTTCTTTTGCAATAATTTCACTAACCCCATAGTCCCCATATTTCTCCAGTAGAAGAACTAAATGGAGAAAAACTCAATGGAAACGTTCGTTAGTTACCCGAGACTGTCTTTCCAATAGAGAAGCCTTTACCGGGAATCGAAACCTTAACCTTGTATTCTTAAAGGTCTTGTGCGTGTTGTTAACCTTCTGTTGCGAAGTCTCCTTATATATTTTATTAACCATTAGACCGATATTAGCAATTCAACAGTTATTTATAGCTTTAAGAGCCGTGTAGTTGGGTGTTACCATTACCGTAACTGCAATAAAGGGCCGTGTAACATAAAATCACCTTGCTGGGTGTAACACGAAGTGGAGTAGTAGCTTAAATAAAGCCGAACGAGCAGGATAATCGAGTGAAGAGAAGATCAAATGAAACCTGTTACTCATGCAAAAAAGTATATAAGCAGTAGCTTCCGGCCCTTTTGGGTTCTGCTTCGACAAGATATCCAATCATTCACGGCCTTGGAGAAAATGTTGTCGATATTGGCTGTGTTGTATCTCTTTTTAACTGCTACCGTCAAGGCAAGCGAATATGATTCACAAGTTGCAGAACTCGTTGAGTGTCTTGGAGATGAATACTTCAAATATAATATCAGTAGAGATGGCGAAGACGGGGTGATGTTGATTTCCAGGTATGATGATTTGCCCATTGATTACCTGGATGCTGATAAAACATTGTGGAATTGTACTAAAGATAAAGTTGATTGGTCCTATGCCATTTATAATTTAGACGATATTAGCGATCAAATCGAAGAAGAGTATCGGCAAACAGAGGAATTCCAAAGTAACTATGTAATTGCAAATGGAACTACGGATCAGTTTCTTTTGAG
The DNA here is from genome assembly GCA_030574775.1 of Yamadazyma atmosphaerica. Classification (NCBI taxonomy): domain Eukaryota; kingdom Fungi; phylum Ascomycota; class Pichiomycetes; order Serinales; family Debaryomycetaceae; genus Yamadazyma; species Yamadazyma atmosphaerica. The sequence continues at coordinate 80,519 of JAJMFQ010000031.1, read as the reverse complement.
TAAACGGAAGAATGATAATTATGGTTTGGTGGGCCATGACGGAGATAACTGTGGAGGGTCTATCAAATGGACTTTTGATATTGACACCAGTCTGAAATGTCACAAGCCCAAAGTCAAATCTCGTCTGACTAAATTGTATAATCATACCAAACAGCAGGCAACTTTCAAGCTCTGGCCCCATCATAACTGTCAGAAGGGCGATGCTACCACTTACAAAATTCAGGGAAATAAGGATCTGTGTGCCCACAGAGACTGTTTGTCGTTTACAGCCAAGAAGTAGATGGTAAGTTTATTGATTTGTTTAGAAGAATATAAATTCCAGAGAATATAAAGAATAAATGTAAGAAAATAGAAAAGAATGAATGTAAGCAAAGAGAAAAGAACTAACAGAATAGAAAATTCAACTTTATTGGCCAGAAATGCTTATGGCTGTTTATTTCCAAATTCCATCAACAAATACTTTATAATGAATAGTCCTTATTTCTCACCATCTTTTAATTCTAGCAGACACTTCTTCCTCCCAAATACAAGTAAATACAAACCTTTCCAACTACCTTGTTAGGATTCACTCTCTTCCATCATCATTGGCTCCATGCTACTTACACATACTAAACTCTTGTTGCAAAAAGCTTTGATGATATCTGCGCGTCGCTCTGCAATGAATCTTCAATGAGCATCAAATTGAAAAGTCACCTAACAATGAAATGGCTCTCAAGAAGCTACTCCGTACTACCTAAACCACAGTTGGACCTCAAGTCAATACTTGCAAATTCAGGGAAATACAAAGATGTGCTTCAAAAAAGAGAAGTTCCCTTGACCCTGTTAGACTACGTTCTTGAGAATAGACCTCGAGAACTAGAGTTGATTAATCGACTAAATCATTTGAAACATGTCAGGACCCAGACATCTAAATCCATGAATGATAGCAATAGATCACGGATAATTTCCGACTTGGCTGCCTTGAAGAAAGAAATCAAACTGTTAGAAACGAATATTGGAGATTTGTCGTCGCAGATATTAGCCGACGCCGAAACTATTCCTAACTTGATTGATGAGTCTGTGAAGTCCTATGAAGAGGTTGTGGAGTATTTGAACTGTGACGAAAGTGTTCCCAGAGAAAAGGATCCTTCCTTGTTTGATCATAAGAGTATAGGAGAACGTAAGCAGTTGTTTGAATTTGAAAAGAGTTCTAAAGTCTCCGGCAACTCGTGGTACTATTTAATTGGTGATGGAGCCCTTTTAGAACAAGCTTTGATCCTGTATGTGTTAAGTAAGACATTGCCTTTGAACTACAAATTTGTTATTCCTCCTACTATTGTCAAAAATGAGATCATTAATGCTTGTGGATTCAAACCAAAAGATCAAAATAATGAACAACAAATATATGAGATTAATGATAGCGACTTGTCATTGATAGGAACTTCAGAAATCCCTATTGCCGGGCTTCATTGCAATACTAAATTCCAACCTAACCAACTGTTCCCTTTGAAGTATGTGGGTTTGTCCAGGTCTTATAGATCAGAAGCTGGAGCCAGAGGTAGAGATACGAAAGGTTTGTATCGAGTGCATGAGTTTACTAAATTGGAGTTGTTTCATTTCACCACTCCTGAAAAGTCCCATGAAGAGTTGGAGCATTTAGTTAGCTTGCAAAAGAGCATAATCAAGGATTTGGAATTGAAAGCTAAGGTTATCAACATCCCATACAATGACTTGGGGGCTCCAGCTTTCAAGAAATATGATATTGAAGCTTGGATGCCTGGTAGAGACAATTGGGGTGAGCTAACAAGCAGTTCGAATTGCACTGATTATCAGGCCAGGAGATTAAATATTAGATATTTTGATAACCTGAAGAACCTTCATTTTGTTCACACTTTGAATGGAACCGCTGTGGCTATACCTCGAGTCATTATCGCTATAATTGAGCAATTCTACAACCCCGAAACAGATCAAATAAAAGTCCCTGCTGTGTTAGTCCCTTATATGGGAGGGAAAGAATATATCTAGCGTTAAAAGTCCTTGTATATAGATTATAGACAATATATTCAAATTTCTTCATCAGAATTCTGTTCCACAATCGGAGTGCTTACGATCCTTTTCTTTTCCGTTGGTTTGAGTTTAATTTGGCTCATCTTTAAATTATGCAATTTGTCTATGTTTTTTATTGACTCTTGGCTCGAACTGGTCTCGATATTCTCTATGGAAGCCTTGTTTTGTGCTATTATCTCGCCATACTGTTGGTGTAGATCTTGAAGACTGTTGTATTTCTGATGGTACATTTGACATAAAGCATTGTACTTTTGGTCCAAGGAGTTGTACTCTTGGTCTAAGGAGTTGTATTTCCGTGTTAGTTCTTCATAGTCTGTCTGTATTGCCCGTGATTGCTCCTGTTGTTCTTGTCGCTTCTTTATATCCAATAATAACTCTTTGATCTCATCTTGCCAGTTGTAATTGTCCGATTCCACACTTAGACGCTCCAAGATTCTTTCAAGTAAACTCGTAGACTTGGTATCAAGATGAACTGCTTGTAATTCTTCTATAATAGGATCAATGATATCCCGAGGATTCAATTTGTAATGTTCGAAATTGTCAATCAAATCTTGGGTAGTGATTTGGGTATTATTTACTATCTTGGTCAATAGTTGATTCAAATGCTCATTGTTATTCTTCAGTCTGTCAACCAATTGATTCAAGTCAACACTGGCCTGCTTGCTGCTAACCTCGATATTGTAAAGCTTTTCATTGATACTTTGCGTATCCGAATATAATAATTTCAAGTCTTCATTACTACTTTCAACAATTGCATTGTTAGGAGATATGGGCTGCAATACCTTCTTGTCTATTTCTTCAGGGAACTCTTTACTTTTGAACAACTGGTGCTTCAGGACTCTGGCATTCTCTTTACCATCACTCATAGTTCAACTGTGTGTTTCGGTGTCACTTGCGTTCCAATGTTCCTTGTGTTCCAATGTTCCTTGTGTTCCAATGTTCCTTGTGTTCCAATGTTCCTTGTGTTCCAATGTTCCTTGTGTTCCAATGTTCCTTGTGTTCCAATGTTCCTTGTGTTCCAATGTTCCTTGTGTTCCAATGTTCCTTGTGTTCCAATGTTCCTTGTGTTCCAATGTTCCTTGTGTTCCAATGTTACTTGTGTTCAATGGTACTAGCCGAGTTCAATCTTACTCGTCGTGTTTTGATGAATAAATACGCTACGCGAGTTTTCAATTTGATTTGGGTGCAAAAAATGAGAATTTTTATATTTTATAAAAGATATATAAATAGATTCAAAAACCAAATTTACTTTTTAGAGCCGATGAATAGAAATCTTTCTTTTGGCCTTCTACGGAATCGTTCATGACTTCTCCGAAGTTGCTAGCATACCCATTAATCGATTCTTCCACAGATTCAATACCAGTTTGAATATTTCTCATGAATCCTGGTTGCCCAAGCGGTCTATTGGGATTAGCACCTCCGGCCCCTCTTCTTACTGGTTCTTTGTATCCTCTTCCATCATCATCTCCGTTTTTCCCTCTGGCACCTGCCGGTGCTCCTGCACTGCTACCATAACCTTGGGTCGGATTAGCTTCAGGGCTGATGTTATAGGCCAAGGTACTTTCTGGGTGTTTGGCAGGCTTTCTATTAGGACCACCGATTAAAAGGTTCAAATCATTAGCAGTGGCCATTCTGGCTGCTCCTGTGGCCCATTGAAGGGCACTGACCGTAGGTCTTGGAGGAATGAATGAATTCTCATTGAATAACAAATCAACGCTGTTTCCGCTATCAGTCTGCTTACTTCCTCTCTTGGAATCCTTCAAGATGACAGCCAAGTTGATAAATTCGGATTCTCCGGTTCTAATGTAGATGTCACCAGTTTTCAAGACATTGGACTTGGAGAGACTGTTTAAATCATAACTTTTCAACATCTCTTTTGGTAATTTATAGTCGGTGATATCCCCTAGTGATGGAAGCGTACTAAACTTTATGAACCCAGTTCTCAAAACAGATCCCAAAATGATTCCTTTTGTTGTTACATCGATGACCCCAACACTGCTACAATATTCTTCTATTACTTTGTGGGCCAATTTTTGCTTTGGTGGTTTCATAATTCTAATATCTTTATCTGATGCCAATATGATATAACCAGGTATCAAAATCCCCAGACTTAATTTATGAAACACGTCTAATGAAGGCACAGCAATATCACCTTTAGAGCTGATGGGAATGATTTGCTTTATACAACTATCTTCGTTAGACCTATAATTCAACCGCATACTCTTATCGGCGAACACCACTTCAAATCCTCCTGATGGTTGAGGTAAGATTTTGAAATATAATAAGTTACCGCCGTCATTGGTTCCACAGATCATTAAAATCGAGGAGTATCCTTCTTGTCCATACTCCATGATTGCAAATTCGATACTGGTGATGTGACAGGTAGGGGACGTAGGAATCAACTTTCCTATTGATTCGATATTGTAGATAACCGCAGGGCCCCTACCAACGTCACATACAATAAGTCTACCAGATTCATAAGCAATAGCACAGAATCCGATATTACAACATTTTAAACTTGTAATCTTATCAGGAGTATCTAAAGTCATTAACGATACTGGCAAGAAAGTGGAAGAGCTGGCAAAAGATCCTCTGATTCTGTTTCTGATATTCAAGATCTTAGCATTGCCATTTCCATGCTGAACAGGACAATCATTGTAATCTGGAGGTAATGGAGTTCTTCCAACGTTCATTTTTCCGAATTTACATAATACCACATTCCCGTTGGCGAGTCCAACGACCATATCTCTTCCTTCAAATGCACATGATACTGATTCAATAGTCAAATCATCTGAATGATTTACCACCAAAGTTTCTTGTAAACTTACTTGGATAAGTCCTTCCTGCTCACCAGTTTCACCTCTGGTGATATCAAAAAGACGAATAATTCCTCCTTCATGACCAGTCACCAAGATTTTACGATATCCATCATTAAACCCAATTGATCTTACAAGATGCTCATTTACAGCAGCTCCTCCTTTTAACAACAACTCGGTCTTAGCTTGAACCCCTGAAGAAATTCTATTGGACTGAACACTATACCAATCTATTCTCTTGATAAGTTCAACATTAGTAAACGTTGTTGGTGGATGGACAAAGGCAATAGAAGGAGGAATTAATAGTTTCCCTAGATCGCTGGAATTGGTGGTCATTAGATCACCGAATGCAGATAAATAGATATTATGAAGATTGGATTGGAATATGATATAATTGGGATTATGAGCTCCATTGAAGTAAGGGTTACCATCTTGAGCAATTGGAACAATTTTTTGGAGATATTCCAATTCACCTTTGGTATTATGATAGAAATTTATAGCCAAAAGTTTCTGACCATTCGAAGGTCTGCTATAAAACTCTCCTTGTTTCTCATATGATGCCATGGAATACTTTAAAGTAATACCAAAATCCAAAATATATACTCTATTAGGATTCTCATAATCTCCTCCACAGATCAACAATTTCGTAACTTCCGGATCAGCACCACATACCCATTTGACAGACTGGATAGGTAAAGAGTTCTGCAAAGACATGGAGTCTTGACTTGTAGGCATGCCTGGTTTATGTAAATTGATATCAAAGATATTCCTGGCTTCTAAAAGAGTACCAGTGACCGCATCCCAAAACACTAAGGAGTTATCAGCATGAACCGTGACAATGTGCAATCCGTTGGGATGAAAATGAGATTCCACTAATTCTGGACCAACTTCTTTAGGATTCAGAAACATCTTCTTTTTCCCTTTATTAGCAACATTCAAAGCTCTTTCAAACCCTTTGGAGCCTTTGGGCAAGGTATATTTAAATACTTGTTTTATTTCACCAGTGGTGATGGAATACAACACACTGCACTGAGTATAGGTCACTAATATAGTTCCAATATCTCTTGGGTGCCATTCTATATGTAACACCGGCGAAAGCTTTTCTTTAGGCAACACTTTCTTCTGGAGGTTGTCTAGTCTCAATGGAGCTAAGTATAACCGATCCACATCATAGAACACCAAGTTCCCATTGGCCAAACCAATTATCAACCAATCCAAAGAAGGGTCCAGCTCGACGCACGTAATGGCTCCTGGTGGCAGATAATTGTTAAGTATTTGCTTTGAGTGTAAAGATAACACAGTAATACTCGATGTAGACAGAATAGCCACCAAATAAACACCCTTTATGAACCTCAACTCAGTAATTGGACTTGGAGAATTGAATTCAAACACAACCTCCACCGTACTTTGACCCATAACTCTGACTTCATTATTGGCCGTGGAAACCGCCAACAAGCTTTGAACTGGATCAACCGCTATGGCAATAATGGCATTTTCTTTGAGACCATATTGAATGATATTTCGAATGTTTAGGTCTTTAGAGTGTATCTCCGGCAGCAAATCTTCGTTTCCCGAGGTCCTAAGAGTGTTGCTGACGGAGTTCAAAGAAATAGGTGCCTTTCTCAGCTTGAGTTTATTAAACATGGTTTGACTCCAATTGGTTTAAAGAAATGATTAATCCGCTGTAGGATTTCAAGATCTTGAAATGCGGTGGTTATAAAACTGCGGGTCGCACAACATCTGAAAATTGATTACACGTATAACGTTGTACAACTGGTGTATATACTTGGAAAATGGTATGTAATTGTTGAAGAAGATAGAGAGAGTTGACTGGAGTAGTTAATGAATTCTTGAAGTTTATGATCATTTGGTTTTGGACCGTGTTGCTGGATTTGAAATTCAAAGTGCTATTTGTGTGTCAATGAATGTCAATGTACTATTTGAATTCCAATGTACTGAATATTAACCTTTTGTAGCTCGATCAATTAGTTGGATTAGCCATGATTGGTGTAGCATCCGCCGTGTTCTTATATTATTCTACGTGGGTATTGGTGTTGCCTTTTGTTGATGATGCCAGCGTCTTGCACAGTTTCTTCTTACCTAGAGATTACGCGTTGAAGATTCCTATTTTATTGTTGGTGATTGGTGGTATTGGAGTTGGATCCTTCATTGCTAGTGTTTTGATCAAAGAAAATAAGAAGAAACAGTTGAAAAACAGTAAGAAATCAGATTAATCGTCGTATATGTGTGGTTCTCCACATTTTACGCTTTTCATGATTGTTCTTTATTAACTTATTTTTTCTTAGGACGTGGAGTCGATGAACCTTCTGGCCAGTTATTACAAACACAACAATAGGTAAATATCATGTAACGTATATACAACTACGAATATATAAATTAGTCATTTGTTGTGTATGTCTATGATCTGACCGTAAAGTCTCCAGTCTCGGTCAAGTATTTAACTCCTTTATATGGTTTGACGGTATCACCAAGTCCCTTGGCACTTAAAATCTTCAAACTGTCAACTTTCAATCTCGAGGGCACTGATCCTTTGTTGGTGTACGACAACTTCAAAAAGGAAGGCTTAATGGTCTTGAGGGCTTTGGTGGATTTGGTCGGTGGTGTCTGGCTGTGTGGTGGTGGTGTATTTGATTTGGATTGGCTCTGGAACTGGCTATCCACATCTATATCTAAGTCGTCAGTTATAATGCTTCCGTAAAATATTGGATTGACTCCCGTGGACAAGCTCCGCAAATTCCATTCTCCTTTTCCGTTTCCTTTATAGCTGAAGTCTCCGTGGGTGAGTCTACTGGATTTGATGCTTAGCAAGTTGGAGTAATTGCAATTGATTTCCAATGTTATGTTTTCAATCTTAGAAACTCCTTTGGTTATAGGCAAATAAAGTTTGATTTCAAATTCGTTTTTGTTGATCCCTAAACCATAATTGTATTCAATGTTTATAGACCCCAACATGGAAAATTGTTCTTTTTTCGAGTATTCAGTCAAGTCAATTGAGTAGTCCATGAGCTTAAACCGTCCATCGGGAGGAATAAATGACAAGTTTCCATTATAATCTTTCCATTTATCCAACTTCACACATCTATGAAACTGGTTGGTTAGCTTTAACCCTTGGATGTTCAATATCATTTGTAAATATGGAACCCCGCTCAAATGACTAGTGAAATTAATATTTCCGGTTATAGTCCCTGCTATGGGTACTAAATTCTTACTGCCTAGGTTATTCAATGCTGAAGAAGATGAAGAATAAAATGCAGAATCAAATTGTTTAAGATTGTTAGCCAAGTTGGTGTTCTTGCTTGAGGCCCTAAGTATCACGTCAACGGTTTCCACCACATCCACATACATTTCATTGTTTGTGTATCGAACATTAGATCTTCTCCACGGTATTGAGCTCAATTCCTGATTGTTATGTTGGTTAACCATCAGAGTGTTGGAGGCACTCGAGAGTCCGTTGGCATTTAGACTAGCAGACTTATTTGCAGCATTGGCGGTGAGTTCATTTGTTTTGCTCAATAACTTGGACAAGAAACTCTTGAACGGTATCAAGTCTTTAAGTTTATTGAAATCGGTAATGTTGGGAATCCCATCATCCAACATTTGATTGATTAGTAGGGTAAGGGTATCATTATTTGATTCTATCTTTGGAATGGCTATAGGATATCCGAAGTAGTCATGAATGACTTCGATGAGTCTCTGGATGAAACTATAGGGTAATAAAGGGTTGATGTCAGCCGAATTCAATGTGTAGATAATGATATTGGCAGTCTTGAATAAGTAGACCGAATAACTATTATTGATTTCAATCAAGCCTCCCTCATTATCCTCCGAGATGCTGTTGATGATATTAAGAAGAGACTTGAATGTAGGAGACGACAAATTGATTAAGTATTCGTAGACCAAGTTATTATTACTGTCTGATACGTAAACTGCTTCAAACATATTCACTGTCCAAGTATATCCGATGTATACATCAACTGAGAAAATCGCGATAGTTGGCGGACTGAAAATTACCAGTATCAACAACTATCTAGTTTACAACTGTCATTAAGAAGGGCGATATATATTAAGGAATTAAGGGGAATAGAGAGTCGAGCTTATCATAAAAATAATGACAATGGGGGATTTTAAATACAAGATAAAACAATAGAAAAAGACCAACCGAAACCTGGATGGATTATTAGCCGATAAAGCTGCAAAACATAGAAAAGCCGTTTATGCCACAATCTTCAATTCAAACACCGATTGCTGGAAAATATTTCATCACACACACACAATAAAAATACTGAGGTTAATCTTATCCTAGATTCCAAACAATCGATTTTGGGGCAACCACTGGCTTTTAAATAGTCTTGTCAGCTCAAGGCAAAAATCCCAGGCTTCAGAAGGCAAGCAGAAGAAAACGATATTAAAACACGAAATGAAAGTAGTAACACGGCATTTACTTCAATTAATGATGATTGTTGCTGGCCAACGAAGAACTTTCTGCTTCAATTGGATTGGTGGTATCGTCTTCAACTGGGTCGATATCCACATCTAAGGCCTCTACAACATGCTCTTCGATGTTTTTGATATCGGCCATACCGTAGACTCCAATCATAACCAACCCTAATGCAGCGGCAATACAAGAGAATACTAAAGCGACAATACCTCTTGCGGTGAATCCAGCTGGTAACCATTTAGTTTGAACATTTTCTCCGGTCAAGTCATTGAAATCTTTGACGTTGGCAGCAGCATTACCTTCCCAAGCCACACCGGCTTTCTTACAAATGTCTTTATGGTTTTCAGTCAACTGTTGGTTAGGATCATTCACAATTTGATCTGGAGCTTCAATCAATTGAATAGCCAAACCTTGTTGCAAGTGCCATTCAATGTGACAATGGAAGAACCAAACCCCTGGATGATTGGCTTTGAATCTGATGACAAAGTAAGATTGAGGTCTCACGTAAACAGTATCTCTCTGCATTGGGATCTCTGGGAAATCAGCATGCTTTTTGGCATCGTAAGCTACTGGATCTTCGGTGTCAGGAACTGCATCACCTCTAGCAATCACTTGGAATTGGTGACCATGTAAATGGAAAGGATGGGTACCGGTATCAATGTTATTCAAAACAATTTCAACCACATCATTGTGTTGCAAGACAAATGAGTTGGTATTAGTACCGTAAATGGTAGGATCAGAAGCCTTGTCACCTGCTGATAACACCGATAACAAGGTAGGAACCTTAGGGTAAGTATAGGTAATGTTGTTGAAGAAGGCATAGTTGATACCATTATCCAAATTCTTCATATCAACATCAATAGTAATAGTGTAATCAGGGTCATCAAATAAAGTATCATTAGATAATGGTTTCAAGTAGAAATCATCAAATGGATCAATGCTGTCAACCATGTATTGATCTGGTTCGTCATTATCATCATTATAAGAAATATAATTGGTAGAATTCAACATCAAATCGTCAGGAATAAGATCTAACATAGTGTCATCAAATTTATTCATAAAGGCATAATTCTTATCAGTACTGTCCTTAGTCTTGATTAATACGGAATAACGTTGAGCCACCGTGATATAAAGCATATCAGTGGTGTTCTTCTCCACGTAAACCCCATCAACTTCAACAATTTCAAATTCATGGTCTTCCATATAAAGATATTGAGACACAAATCTCCCAACATTAACAATACGGACCAAATAAGTTTTATTTGGTTCCACATGCCAGGTGTTGTTTCTGGTATTGTTGAATAACAAATTGGAAGGAATTGGTTCAGCTCCAGTAGGATTATACAAATTCAAAAAGTCTTTGGTTAAGTCATCAGAATATTCATGGTACCATTCACCAATAGGTAACACCACTTCTTCATCATATTCGTAAGGGAAGTCATCATCTTCAATAATGAAAACACCTCTCATACCATCCCCAGTTTGACCATGGGTGTGAGAATGGTACCAGTAAGTCCCCACTTGATCAAGAGTGAAGTTATACAAATAAGTTTCTCCAGGAGGAATTGGACATTGAGTAATCATTTCTGGTCCATCCATTTGATTGGAACCTGGTTGAAACAATCCATGGAAATGTAAAGTGGTATTAGCATCTTTCAATCCATTGGTCAAGTATAAATTAATCCGATCGTTTTTCTTAGCTCTCAAAGTAGGTAATGGCCATTCATTGTTGAACCCTAACACTTTTCTTTCAAAGCATCCATCTGGATTACCATCGACCCAATCAGCAGTAAAGTTCCACACATGGGTTTCACAAACCACCGTAGTGAACACAGCGAATAATGACAATAATGTTTTTAACATCATCTTGTCTTTTTTTTTTTCTATCTTTATATATGTGTGCCTAGCAAATTACCAGGTTTGACAGGTTATATCTAGTGTCTGAATAAAATCCCCTAAACCAGACCAACTATAATCAAATCCCCACACAATATCAAAATCAAGATTTTTACGATAAAGCTAAAGAAGAAAAAGGAAAATAAAATGGCTCAACTATGAAGATTCCAGATCCTTAAATAGTTTGGAATAATTAAAGTTTTCACCCTGAAAAAAAAAATGAAAAATAAAAAAAAAAATTAAAAAAAAAAAATTATGTAAGGCTGAATGTAAAGGAGCCTAATTGGTAAAAAAATTATTATTGTTCAGTGAAATCCAAAACTTGAGCCAATTAGAGGCTCGAATTGTGCCATAATATTGCCGGTTTGTTACCCACCGGCTCGCAGATCCATCTGATAAAATTGGACTTACCGGACAACAAGGGATTATTGTTCTCTTACTTTTCAGAGGTTTCGGTTAAGGAGTGTTAACAGCCTGTTGTATTGTGTCTACATGTTTTACATACGAACTGCTTGGAAACATGGATCATTTGTGGGCCCACTTGGCTAACTTTAATGAAGCCCTTTGACATCAATCCCTTTTTTGGTCCTTCCAATATGTCAAAGTATGCAGGAGTGGGATTTTATCAAAACCATCAATTACGTCGGATTCGCTCCCTTTGATTGGCTCTTTTTCTTTTTGGATTTCCGGTTAAACGTTTTTTCATTCTTTCGCCTGTCCTGTTCTGTTATTGGGTGTCTTGTACAGACGCCTTGTAACCTAAAGCTAGATTTTTGACAATAGTTTCTGGTTTTGTTAGCTAACGGCTGTCTGCCTGTCTTTTTTTTCTTTGGGCTCTGTCACATTTGTCACATTTGTCTTGGCTCTGTCAACGGTTGTGTGCATGCGTAAGTTAATAACGGTCGAAGATTGATGTTTCAGAAATGTCTAAGAACGGTATGCTATGCTATTGGTGGCTGGATGGTTAGGTGACATGAGGGATCATGCTATGTCTTTTTCTTTACGACTGGCTTAATTTGTGTAGATCCTTGGTTCGTATTGGGTTTCTTGAGCTGTACACTGTTTTGGGCCACTTTTTTGTAGGTGCACTATTTTTCACTTTTGTTACTATGGAGATGAATGTATTATAGGATAATGGGTTTTTCTATTAGAAGACTTGGTGGTATTAAGAGATATAAGTATTGTTGGGGGTGTTGCATTGTATTGGTGATTTTTTCGTGATTTTTACGCCTCTCCTTCCCTATATATTCTCTATAGTGTATGTTGCTCTCATAGTTAATACTGTTTGCAGCAATTGACCGTTTTCGCAAAATTCACATTTGGAGACGAGATCTCTACTGGTAAATGTCATAATAAAATAATGACTGCTTATAATATCAGTAGAGTAGTATCACCTACATAATGTTGTAACTATTACATCTCCCATACAATATATATATATTTTTTGTTCGTCCCAACTTTCTGTTAAACATAACCCACGTTGGAAAAAAACATCACGTGATGGGTCTCACTTTTCTCGAAACATGGAGAAGTCGTTTTTGCATCATCAACGTTGTTACTATTTTATGTGTAAACACAACGGTCTATGAATGCTAGAACTTTACAAAGTATCTCCGTTGGCCGGAGGAAGCCGCTTGGAGCTGCTTTGAGCCTCCGGGTGTGTTTTAAAAGAGCTCATTCTCACGCCAATAGTTCCCCGTCACAATATCGTCCTGGTCATAGACAGCAGCAATCTCATCAAGATGCGAATGGTAATAAACCTTTTTTGAGCCACGGGAAAGCTATAAAATCCCACTATAAAAGATCCACCCCTCCCATATCAGTGCCCTTGAACAAACTTTTCAACGGAACCTTTCCTCTTTCTTTGAAAGAAAGTATTGAAGATTTTAAGGTAAGAGATGACTTGTTTCAGTTTCAACATAATTTATTAAAGCTCTTGCCCTTCTACCCAGAAAAAGACTCCTTAGGAAGATCATCGGAGGTAAGAAAGACTTATATTGATGAAGAGAAACAGACATTTATCAATGAGTTTGTCATATACCCTAACGACGAAACGAAAGCAAACTATCATACAGCAAATCATTTGATCATGATTCATGGCTATGGATCTGGTCTTGGTTTATACATAAAAAATTATAATGACATTCCCATGGATAACTGGATAATTCATTCCATTGATCTTTTAGGTTATGGGTGTTCTTCCAGACCTGAATTTCACCCAAAGAATTTTGACCAAGTGGAAGCTTGGTTTCATGATTCGTTTCAAAAGTGGTTTGAGCTTCGTGGAATCCCCAAATCCAAAACCACCATAATGGCCCATTCTATGGGTGCCTATTTAATGACAAGTTATGGGATCAAAGTTGATCATGATTTCTGTAAAAAACTCATCATGGTATCTCCCGGAGCTATAATAAACCACAAGCTGGAGATTTCAATCCCCGGCTACTTCGAACGACTTTGGGAGAAAAACGTGTCTCCTTTTTCATTGGTTAGAAATGCTTCCATCTACGGTTCTAAATTGGTAAGTGGCTGGAGCTATAGAAGGTTTTCCCATCTAACTCCAAATGAGCAGAAGTTATTGCACAAGTATACCTACGGGATATTTCAAGCTCCAGGATCAGGGGAATACATGTTAAATTATTTGTTGAAACCTGGTGCTAACCCTAGAGTGCCCATGATAGAACGTAGTTTTGACGTTTGCAATTGTAAATTCAGATGGTGGTATGGAAAAGACGACTGGATGAATAGTACCGGGGGCCAATTGTGCACTGAAGCATTATTGGCCAAAGGCAAAGACTCCACAGTAGTAGAAATCAATAACTCTGGCCATCATATATACTTGGACAACTATAAGCAGTTCAACAAATTGTTGATGGAAGAAATGATTGAGCTGAGTGTTTAGAGCCATTAATAAAAGTTAATTTTCATGTTTCATTACTATGTATTAGATAAGTTCTCTACTGAAAGCTTTCAAGTTAACAATAGGTTAATGTTATCAGGTTGCTCAGAGGGTCCAGTGAACCTTACCTGGACTCTTAGAGATATTGGTAGATTAGGATCAGTGATAACCAATTCTTCTTGTTCATTAATCAATTGATTAAGTTTCATGGATAAATTTGGTCTAGTCAATTCCTCTAAGAATGGTGGGCTTGGGAAATAAAGCTTTTTGGTTTTGGTCGATAAGGAAGGCTGTTTCATCTGAATCTCTTGCTTGAGTTTGATTTCTCGAATGAATTTCTCTAAATCCCACCAATTTTGAGCTTCAACAGTCCTCGTATGGGTACCATCCCCACAGACAGGACAGTTGGATTTTTTGCTAGGTTTATAAGTGTATGTGAAAACAGAGTCATCCCCGGAATACATCATATAATTCTCTAGAATAGGATTCGTGTTCGTTATTAGCTTGAATGCTTCATTACAGCAAGAGGCAGCTATTATGGCATTAGTGGATGCAATTGCTGGTATGATATTCTTCACCACTCCTAAAGTCAAAGACTTTGTCACACCTTCAATATTGAAAGCTTTGGCTCTGGATAATGCCATTTGATACATGGATTCCACATGTTCGGGATTATCTCCATCAAATTTATACTTGTAGGTGTTGGGCCATTCGATCTCGTTGGCCCATTCTATGCAATGTTCTGGTAATCTGGGGGTATTTGCTATAGTGCACACGGGATACGTAACTTTGGGGGTAACCATATCCAACGTACATTCATAACAAGAACTCAAAGTTGGTAAGATGACCCTAGACTGGCCACGGAACCCTTCAGTACCTCCATCAATCAAAGGAATCAAATTATTAAGCTGATCATCCACCAAGGAGATTAACGTAGCATTTATCCATCGCCGGGCTTCTACGCTATCTAATCCACATATAACACAACTGAATTGTTTATAATAATCCAAAGACTTATCTTGGATTTTGCCGAAATATGGAGTAATCTTTAGATCATCATCTTTTATACGTCTCTTTATAAATCTAGCAGCAACCTCGGCCTTTGACTTCCCCACATCCTCATATCTAAATAAAAACTGTCGGTTCAAATTACTTATGTCTATCGTGTCCATATCTATTATATGGATATCTTTAAATCCTGTCAATGACAAATTCTTCAAGATCTCACATCCTAGTCCACCCGCTCCAATGATAAGAATCTTGCTTTCATTCAAAGCCTGTTTACTAAAGTCATAGTCATACTCTTCAGGTACTTCATTGAACGGACCAATGTTCTTAAGCAAGGGTTCAATTGAACTCATATTCATGATTATGTACTTGGTTTTGCTCTTTAGCGCTTATAGCAGAATCAGCTTCTCACGATTATCATGGGGCGCGATTAAGCAAATGGCCCATTATATATTTACTACCCTATTTATTCTTTATGTAACCGTTTTGAAGGGGGTCGAGTACCCGCCAATGGCATGCCGACCATTCGTTTAGAGCCGGTGCTTGGAGCGGAAGAATTTATGATATTGATATTGTTGGAGGGCCCTAGTTTACTAGGAGTCTGCGAAGTACTGATTTCTGATCTTCTTACAGGTACTGATTTAGTGGGATCAAGAGTTCTTCGGATGCTGGGAGATACAAACTTTGGATCATACAGGGGAAGGTTTGCTGTAGGAGTAGTTTTCAATAAGTCTGCACTCTTAGCACTTACAAATAATGCTGGTCCTTCATGTTGACTAGGATCAATAGGCACTTCAGCATTTGATTTATCATTGGCCACTTTATTTTCAACATTACCAGGTTCTTCATTTTCTTTGTCACTTTTATTCATAATCATTTCCATTTCAAACTCATCGGTTCTGTTCATATCCACCTCGTCACTAAATAGAAAAGAATCATCAAATTCGTCTTGGCTGGGGGGAACGTTTTTTGGAGTTTTAAATCCATTACTGTTAACGCTTCTACGGTTTGAGCTTGTATTTGCTCCACTAGGGATATGACCTGTCTTGTCTTGGGACTTCCTATCATTCCCATTACGTTTGCCATTATTATCGATGCTGTTGCCATTAGTATTGTTAGGCATTATATTAACTCTTGCAGTATTCCGGCGTTGTGCTTGTAATTTGACAAAACTATCATCTCTGTAGAGATCAGTCTCCTGGATTTCAGTTTGCTGTCTTTGCACTGTCTTCAATTTAGCCATCAATGCTTTATCATAGAGACAATTACCCAATACGTTCCCAAAACATCTTAAACATCTTTTCACTCCGTCAGTCAATGCTTCTTTCTTGCACTTTTCGTAAGCAGCAGCCTTATTTTTGGCATTGTCTATATGCCCGTAACCAATGTCTTCATGATAAGTTCCATCTTTGATAGTAACCCGTACTACTACTGATAATCCCATAGATACTCTCCCGTCTCTAAGAGTGTCACAATAATCCAACGTGTATCCAACCAACTCCGAACTCCATCCATTGAATCCAAATATTTCATTTGCAATATTAAGTGCTTTCCAACCTTCTATATACGCCACACTAGTCCCTCCAGCTCCGGGACGGGAACTAACATACTCAGGACCTAGCGTTTTATCAAGCGTGTTCTGGATCCCTAGAAATTCTTCGTCCGTGTAAGCAACAGAACTATGCGGTTTAGTAGACGGGAAGTACTGTGATATTCCTACCATGCTATTGGCGGGTCTTGGAAATGCCATAGGTCTGTTGTTTGGATTATTTGGATTATTCACGCTGTTGCTGTTTACATTCGTAGCACCACTTGTATTTCGATTATTGGCGTGACCATTAGGAGCAGGAGAGTTCCCACTTCCACTTGGGCCTGCGACGTTGGCCAGACTAGGGCCAGGGTTTGTGTTGTTCATGTTACTTCAAGATCGATCTGATTGAGTGCCGCTGATGTTAGGTAAATAATACACGCTTTTTAAAAATGCGTGGATGCGCATCCAGATATACCTTAACTATGGAGACCCTTTAGTATGGGGAGCCTTAAACATGGCCAAACGCTGTCTATGGACAAGTCAGATACAAAAGTACGACCTACACGTGAAGAGATAGAGTACAAGAAACTAGGAACTCGTTCAAGTGGGGATATTCTGAAAGAGACCGTGAAATTAAGTGAAGATATTGATAGTGTGCCAAAGATAAGCAAGATAAACGAACGAAGTATAGAAAAAGGTGTAAACTCCACAGAGGATGAACAACAAGAAAGAGAAGAAGGAGACGAATATGGTGTAATATTGATTAAGAGTCCTCAAACCAAATCCCGGAACTCGGAAGAGCGCAAACGGAGAATAAACGAATATAACTGTAAAGTGTTGCAAGAAGGTCGACTAGCACGGCTTCAAAGAAGACGAAGTGGCCACAGTAACGACACAGAATCTTCCGATGGATCTACAGACATCAATGAAAGTCCTAAAAAGAAAAAGCGAGTAAGCTTTGAATTCTAATGTAAATTTACAGATATCTATAGTACATAGCTTGTATGAAAAAATGGATATATAGTCATGGGATCATTTGTTCATGGAATCAGTTGTTTTAAAGCCCCTACACGTCCAAAGATGATATTAACGTGATGTTATCACCTTTCAATAAGATTCTTCCGAGATCTTCTTTACTACCGTCCTCAGTAGACACTTCGATGGCTTCTTCGATAACCAAATTCATATACTCATCGAATCCTTTAATCTTTCCTTGAATCCTGGATTGTGTTTGTTCATACAACCAGATAGTCACCGTTGACTGCTGTTGTAGGTACTTGAAGATCAAGTTGATCGGAGGCACCATAGTCTTTCTCAGACTCTTTTCTCCTGCCATCTTTTCTTCTTTATATAGTTGGTTAATGAAATTTTTCTTTCGCGTTTTGTATGGAGTTGAGATACGTGTAGCACCATTATCACCACATTTCATATCCTAGTTATACGTTAATTGATGGCGATATTCAAGTCATAATCGACTCATTATTGTAAGCATGGGACTTCCAACAGATTTAAATGCCTTGTTTGTAACATGGTTGAAAGAAATGACACAAAGAGCCATAGAGAAAGGGTCTCAACAATCGTTTGCATTCAATAAAGCCCTCGATGAGGTACGACGGTTTCCACATCCAATTCAAGACCCCAAGACCCTAAAACTGATTCGATATGTGGGGGATCGAACTGTGGTAGAGCTTCTGAGGCGACTAGTCAAGTATTGTAAGGAGAACGACTTGAAAGTCCCAGAACTATTTGACCCTACTTTCCAGCAAGAGAAACAACAGATCCAAGCCGATGATAAGAATGATCCGCCTAAAAAGAAGAGGAAAACCGCTCCCTACGTTCCAAGAAAGAGATCAGGTGGATATGCAATACTATTGGCATTATATTTGAAAGACAGAGACCGCCAAGGGTTGAAGAAAGCTGAGATTATTCAATATGGCTCTAAATTCTGTGATACTTCTTTCACGAGTAATCCAGCAAACAATGAGTTTTATTCGGCGTGGAATTCTATGAAGCAATTGGAAAAACATGAATTGGTCAGCTACACGGGACGAAGAACATTATTTTTCATTACTGATGAGGGAATTGAAGTAGCCAAAAGGCTTAAAGACGTTGAACAAATTCTATCTTCGCCTGTAGCGACAAAAACCCATGATATATCGTATGACAATAGTCTCCTTGTAACTTCAGATGATGGCACATTTACAGACCATGGAAATGGAATCCAAGCGGTAGATGATCCAAGGGATCTTTTGCCTCCTCATATGAATTCATCTCCACTACTATCTCTGCCCTTAAAGTCATCGAGTTATATACGTGATGCTACCAAATCACATTCAAGCCTCAGAAAAACCAGTAAAGAAAGGGGACATGATAAACAGAAGAAAACATTAAATGGTGTAAAGTACTCAATATGGCGCTCAAGTGATTATGAAATTATTATCCTAATCGACAATAGAGAAGTTAGGTCTAAGCTGGATCGAGATTACTTCCTGGACAGACTAAAGACATTAGGAGTCAAATGTGAGGTTCGACAACTAGCAATTGGAGATGTATGTTGGATAGCAAAACATAAAGTCTCGGGAGAAGAGTCGGTCTTGAATACTATTTGTGAACGGAAACGGTTAGACGATTTGGCAGCATCCATTAAGGATGGAAGATTCTTCGAACAAAAAAATCGATTAACCAAAAGTCTGATGAAGAAATATTATTATCTAGTGGAAGAAACTATTAACGAGGCCACAAACCTAGCTAACTTTGCGACCAATATGCAAACAGCCCAATCAATGACCATGACCCTTTCCAAGTTTCAATTAAGGAAATTCAAAACTATCGATGAAACAACCGAATTTTTAGCTTCTTTAACCAAAATAATGCAAAGATCATATATCAAAACTGATCAACATTTGATTGTCATTAAAGCCAGAGTCATCAATACTCAGCAAGATTATAAAACCATTCTTCAAGCATTCCGTGAAGAATTTGAAAGGAAAAGTAAGTACGAATGTTGTCACTTGTACGTCAACTTCCACGACACTTTGAGTAAAACGCAAATGTTCACAGTGAAAGAAATGTTCCTATCCATGTTAATGACTATAAGAGGAATTTCTTTAGAAAGGGCAATTGTGCTTCAGAAAGTATTTCCTACCCCCAGACTGCTATTGGATTATTATCACGTAGAGAATGGAGACAAGACTCCAGAACAGAAGTCTGTGTTACTACTGGAATTGTTTAAGCATGAAATTGGAAATAAGAAAATCGGGAAAGCGGTGCTGCAGAAAGTTTATGAAGTGTGGGGAAAAGCCGACACCCTGTAGAGACAGAGCATACTACTAAGAAGAAACAGAGCATATCACTATTAATAAGAAATAGTAGAAGTATATAATAGTTGTAGAGATTGCAAAATCTTATATAACTTGCACGCACACGACCAATGAGAAAAGTTGAAAATTTTCATCAATTGAAATATAAAGCGCTTCAGATAGTAGAGCATCTTATATACTGTGGAAACGAATCATTGTCATAGTAGTGATTCACCATGGGTAAACGTACTTTGAAATATGGAGGAAAATCAGGGATATTACCAAGAGTCCGTCCGGTCTTTAGAAACAACCCTATCCGGCCCGCTACTCAAGAGGAGTTAGCCAGAGAATCACAAGTCGAACAAGGATATGCCGATAACGTACCACTTCCTGTCAAAAAAGGATTTAAGTTTGAAAGAAAAATGCAACCAAAACCAGTGGTTACAGTGGAAGAAAGAATAAGGAAAACTATCGATGAAAGAGTGCCCAAGAATCTTGATACAAGTAAATTAACCGAAGACCAAATATGGAAACACAAGATGGCAGAAATCCGTAGAGAGCATTTAAGGGAAGCTTATCAGAAAGAATATGAAAGACTCAAGAAAATCGATGAGTTGGAGGAAAAGAGGTCAAAACAAAAGGAACTAGAGGCAGCCAATAATCAAGAATACGAAGAAAGTGAAGCCACCAAATTGACCTTACCCACCATGGAATCTTATTTGAAAGGTCCAATTGTAAGACCTAGAACCGAAATTGAAGAATCTGTTTTGCAACACAAGAGAACTCTCAATAGAAAAACACAGGAGTTGAAAATCGAAGAAGACAAAGCCACTCAATTATTACAATTATACCACAAATCCAGCAGTTTTATTACCAATGAAGAACAATTAGAAAAGGCTATTACCGAAGCATTTGAAATCAAGTTGAACAAGTTCGATTTGGCTCATCTGGCTGTAAGGGATAAGATGAATGGGTCCAAAGATTCTAATGTAATTTCAAGCAAGAATGAAGATTTAATATTGGATGCTGCCCACGGAGAGATCAACCGTAAACCAGGACTCAATGTGGTGAAAGATACCATTGATGGGCAGATTGAAAAATTGAAACGTCAAGCCGAATTAGCTGTTAATAATAATCAGTATTAAGCATGTATATAGACAGTAAAGAAAGTTCATGATTCGGATATAGAATTGTTGTATGTTAGAACTGTATCCCCATTGTTTCATTAACACCAGTAGTAGCTCATACTACCGTGTTGCCCAGTCATAGTATAGCTCCATAGTTAACTCACTATGAGCACACGCAATAAAAGTTTTCGCGGTTCAAGAACAACATTGGTGTAGCAGACATTTATTTTGAATATTTCAGATTCAGTATCCCAAAGATAGCCATGTCAGCGTCTACAGTTCGAACAGCTAACATGGGAGGACCATTAGCATCCGCCGCATCAAGTAATGGGACCAAAAGAGTCACCACTTATCAACAATTATTTGATAAGGTGTTGAGTAAGAGACTTAAATACGTAAATAACGTGGCTGGAATATTGGCCCTTATGGTTTCCATCGTGTTGAATTTTCCATACGGGAACTTCTGGTTTAATATATTGATGACTATAATAATAAGAGGACCTTTGATTTTTGTGGCGTTATTTGCCGTAAAGTTGGTTAGATCTAACACCATCAAAGTGAACTATTCTCACCAGAAGACCTTGGGATTGCAGATTTATAACTCCATCATTTCCAAGAAGTTTTTAACAACTGTCTTGGGTTACGGGGTGTCCGCTATGATATTCAGTGGTATTTTCATATTTCAATTGCCTCTATTGGAAAACTATTATGTTGTTTCCAAAGAGTATGAACAAAAACCCAAAGTTAACGATGAGTGGGTTTATTATTGGATTTATCCCGTTTTCCTTACTGTTTTCTACAGTTCCCAGCTGTTGATTTTTGAAAGAAATCGGTTAAACTTCACCTATGGGGTTCCAAAAATAGAACCGAAACAAGCATTGGTCAGTAAGTTGCCTGATATTGTCAGTAATTCCATCTTTGTCAATGCTATTATTTGTACCGTATCTCCTGTTGTTTATTATTTCGTGAGAGGGATTGTCTACAAGTTTAACGTTTTGTTGATAATGATCCTTGGTCTAGACACCAAGATTCCTAAGCTAAGCTTATCGTTCGGGACTCTCATAAACTTGGGTTACTTATCTTTCAATATCATTTTGTCATGGGAATTGGTCAACCACATATTCAATGTTTACGCCACTATTGGTTGTTTGGATGGTAAAAAGCCTATCAGTACCTACAGTTCTGACCCCATTAATATTTTATTATCAGGATTACGTAATTCCGATCCTGAAAATGAATTAAGTAGATTAACTGCTTTTCAAGAGTTGGCTTATATTGCGACGTTAAAATCCAAAGAAGGAGTTAAACTAAGATCTGCTATTTATAATGCTCATTCCAAAGGAGGGTTTTTGTGGTCGGCGATTCTTGATGAATGTTCGTTAATAATTAAGGAGACTTACCAAAGAATCAACTATAGATCCAGTTCTGATTTGAAAATAATTAAGAGCCATCAGGTTTCGATTAAAGACGATATTAACAAATCTTTTGCGCCCGATACCACTGACATATTTGGCAATTCATTTATATCTAGTCCGGAAAAGAATCAGACCTCTGCCAATTTAAAATCATATGACGACTTAACCAGCCAAAAGGGCCAAAAGCAGGCTTTAAACAATCAAGACAAATATTTACAGTTATTGAGCCATCATGTTATTGCTCCATTGGAAAAAGTCTTACAAGCATTAGTGACGCCTCCAAATGCCAAATCTTCAGATAACTTCTTGTTGGCCCAATTGCGTCCATTAGTCAAGTCAGCACTCGACTTATATCAAACTTACAAGGTTCATTTCTTATCCACCAATGTGGGGATATTTTTCAGAACTAGTTTGAAAAGAGACACGGAATCTCGAGTATTAAATCCGGTAAACTACGGTAATGCCGTCATAGCTATAAGCAACTTGTTGATTCATTCAGCTGAAGAAGACAGAAACTTAACCATCACCAACCATCATATTTCCGATGTGTTGAACTTGTTTGAAAGACCAATCAGAGCTTGTAATGCTTATATTAACAGCATCCCCCCAAGTGTATTTTTAACCGTTGAACAAAAGAAAACTGGCGCCGCCAACTCCAAACATCTAGTCACTTTATTGCATGATTTAACATTGTATCAATTCAAACAGGTATGTGTTACCTACAACTATAAGTTGGGAGACTTATTGTTATCGGCGACATGTTTCAAATTGGCCAAAAGAGTAATAGACGAAGAGATTGCTCGACGTCTGAAACAATAATGTCGTTAAGGTAGAAATATATATTCATTGTATACATGTTTATCTGTTATTATATACATTTCAAATGAAAGAAAAGATTTCTTGATATCATTAGTTATGGTTATCGTCATTATTTCTCTTTGGAACGTTATCCAATAAAACCGGTTTCAATACCTCTTCGTCAAATCTGGTGAACCACCTGGCATGCTCTTCGGCATTGAGGAAGGCACCTAAAGCTCCATTACCACCAGCTCCTGCAGCAGGCGTTGCACTGGAGTTGTTGACCGGTGACATTGGGGTCGATATGGTGGAGCCTACCAAGTCATCATTATCACTAGGATTGATTTCTTCGTCATCATCGTCGTTGTAGGTGGAGCTATTGAAGTTGGAACTGAAGTTAGAAGTAAAGTTGGAATTGAAGTTTGTGTTTGACGTTGAAGGAACTAATGGATTTGGATTTTTCATGGAACTCAAACTTGAATTGGATTCGTTTCTTGATCTTACATTTTCATCTTTGTATAATGAGTGGTTGGTAGCTTGAGAAGCAGCAAATGTGGATGGACTAGGGTTATATCTTCGGTTACCCATAAGCACATTGCTGGTGGAGTTCAATGGGGTTGGATTGTGAGTTAATGGGAGACTTGGAGCTTCAATGTCAAATTCATCATCCGAATCCAAATGTTGTTCTACTCCTGTCTTGATTCCTAAGATTTCCAACATAGAAGCAGTAGATCCACCAAATAGAATCACAGTCAAAACTACTACCACCAAGACAGTAGCTAGTAATGCCCACTTGGCTTCTCCTTGTAATCCCATTGCCAATGCCACCCCAACAGCCCCTCTTAAACCAGCCCAGAATATCATCATTTGATAAGAATGACTAATTTCATCAGGAGCTGACTGAGATGAGATAGCACCATTGACAAAGTTATGGTTAGTAAATTCTTTGAATTTGGCTTTATAGAAAAAGTTCAAGAATCTTGAAAGAGGGAACACAGCACACCATCTAGCAATACAAATGGAAATAAAAGTAACAATGATCAATAAAGGTTTGAATACTAATTCCACCTCGGTGAATAACGATAACCCCAAATATATGAAAATGAAATTTTCAGATAATTGGGCCAATAACTGGAAAACGTATTTGGTTGCAATTTGAGTTCTTCTAGACATATTGAAATAAGCGTAATGCTTGAAAGTTATACCACAAAATAACAAAGATACAATCCCTGACATATGAGCCCCATTAGAGAAGAAATAAGACTCATAAGCAAATAATAAGACCAAACAAGTTTCAATTTGAGGATACCGTCTAATATGACTATGCTTCAAAATCAATGCCACTAAAATCCCGATCAAAATTCCAATCATAGTGGATATAGTAAAAGTCATAAAGAACAAACCAATACCTTCAAACAAACTGGAAAAATGAGCTGGTCTGCCATGGAACTTCTGACAAGTTTCAAACATGACAATCGAAATAGCATCATTCAACAAACTCTCACCAAATATAATAGTATATAACTTGGGATCGACCTTGTAAGCATTGAAGATGGATAAAATCGTCACGGGATCAGTGGCAGAAAGAGTGGCTCCCACCGCCAAAGCATCAACGAATTCTAAGCTCACGCCATCAAATCCAATGGCAGTCCAAATATACAAAATGATCCCTAACACAAGAGAACTTATAAAAGTCCCTGGAATTGCAAACGTTAGAATTGATCCGATGTTACTAAAGAAATTCGCCTGGTTCAATTCAAATCCCGAATTCAAAATAATAGGAGGCAACAAAATGTTGAAGAAGTATCCAGAATTGAACTTGACGGCATCTTGAATATAATGCCCCGGACTCACACGGATGATCAATCCCACAATCATCCCACAAAAAATTGACAACACAGTTTCATGAATAGCCTTTATTCTTCTCTGTTGTAAGAAATAGGAACACCACAAGGCAGAACATAAAAGAGTCAAAAGGATAAATAACGCCCAGGACGAAAAGATTTCTTCAGTTACAGGGTTTTCTTCGTCATCCCCCTCTTCCGGGCTAGTCACATCGGGAGTATCATCGTCCAATCCATCGTCAATTGAATCGTCTCCTATAGCTCGCTTGTAAAGTTGTTTGGTGACGTATAATAACACACTTGTCATAATAACACAATAGCGTAGCTAACAAATGCAACGGCAACAACAATAGATTTCACTACTTATCAATCACTTATCTTGCAATAAGTTCCCCAATTCAATGTCTATAGCTGTTCGCTCTGATATTATATTCCTTGTACTATCAAAATGCACTAGCTGTTTAAAAAGAAATTGTCGCGGCATAAACAATCATCATAAAATTTTATCCAGCGTGGTAACTGTTTAATTACAGGTAGTCATCTTTGTTTAAGACGGCGTAGAGACGAACAGATTGGTTGAAAGCTCCTTCAAAGAGTTTTTCAAGCATAGCATATATTTCGGTACCTTTTTTCATTTAGTTCTTTCGCTTATTCACTCGCTTAATCGGTTTGAAGATATTCTTTCTAACCGCTGTTGAAATTTCTGGTTTGTTCATACCTTTGTATTGTTTATTTACAGGATATCGGTTTCTAGTTAGCTTATTTAAGCTACTTGTTTAATTTCATTTCGTGTTGATTATTTGGATTTTGTTTTCCTTGATAGGTCTTGAACTATGTACTCGTCTAATCCTAGTTATGAAAGCTTAAGAAGCGCTGATAGGTTCTACCAGTCATCACAGGTTAACCCTAACCTATCCACAACCAACTTGCAAAAGTTGGGAATGAAGAATAATTTGCTTGAGCCGGTTCCTAGAAAGGTTTCATATCCTATAACTCCACCAATATCTAATGCCGCTACCCCTATTAAAGAGGAAATCCGGTTTTTCCAAGATGATAATTTAAAGCACAATTATAAGATCGTTATTTTATGTGTTAACTGGTACTTAACATCTATTGTATCGAATTATTCTACTAAAATGATTCTTCAGGATTTCAAACATCCTATCACATTGACTCAATGTCAGTTTGTATTGAATTCTGTCATTGGATTGATTTTACTCCAAATCTTAATTCGAAATCCTAGACTTACGGAGAAGTTCCCAAAGGGCTGTTTTCCTGATGTCGAGTCATTAACATTGACAAAATTTGTGGTGCCTGATAGTTTCATTTTAAGAACTACGGTTCCAATGGGATTATTTCAATTTGTGGGCCATTTAACGTCTCACAACGCCACTTCCATCATTCCTGTGTCATTAAACCATACCATCAAAGCATTAAGTCCTATAACCACCGTGTTTATCTATCGATTTTTTTTCAAAATTAAATATGAAATGATCACCTACCTTACTTTAATTCCCTTAATGTTGGGGATTATGTTATCGTGTTATAAATCTAACAAATCCAAGATTTCAAGCTCTGAAACTGGTGAAAAATACGAATTAGGGTTATTTTATTCCTTCTTCTCCATGTTGATATTTGTATCACAAAATATCTTTGCCAAAAACAGATTGACCAATAAATATGATGAACTACCAGGTAATCGGAAAGTCGAAAAGAAATTGGACAAGCTTTCAATTTTATATTACTGCTCGATTATTGGGTTCATATTTACATTACCAGTTTATTTAATCCTGGAGTATAACAACGAAAAAATCAGTTTATTTACGTTGAATGGTTACAGTGGCAGTTTGATATTGGTCAATGGTATAAGTCATTTCATGCAAAGTTTATTGGCATTTCAAATCCTAGGATCCATTTCCCCCATCAATTATTCCATAGCCAATATCTTGAAACGAATTATCATCATCTTGGTCGCATTTGTAATCGAAGGGAAGCAATTGTCCTACAACCAAATTTTTGGAATTTTGTTGACTTTCATAGGGCTCTTCACCTATGATCGTTATGGAATGAGAAAAGTTAAGCATTAGCAAGTTCAAAAGTTGTATTTTTATAGTTAATCTATTGAGTGTAATATATTAAGAATAAGTAAAATAATTATTTCAATTAATGCCCAGCAGATTTCACGTTCAAAAATTGTTTGAACATATCCCCAAATGCCACCATAAACACGGTTTGCCAGATGGCCAACCCAATTCTTGGTGTCACCCCTCTATATAAACCTTTGATTCCATTTTGTTGATAAATATACTTGAAGGTACCAGCAACAGTCAAATTCTTTGGTCTGTTAGGATCATTTGTCTTCGATTGCATTTCCACTCTAATAACTTCAATTGGCTGGTTCCAAGCACTTAAACCACCACCAATGACTGACCCACAAATCTTTTCAATGGGACTCAAAGGTTGAGACTCAGACTTACCAGAAAAGGACCGGATAACTTCTTCAGCCAATCTAGAAAATCCAAACCTACCACCCCAGTTGGTCATCTGTCTGATGGCCACGGCATTGACCCCTCTATTAATACCTCTGATCCCTTCTTTTCTAAAGATCTCTCTGAACACTTGCAAAGAAGTTTGTTGAGGAACACCAGCAGTAGCAGCTTGTTTAGCTCTGGTGATTTCAACAGTCTTTAAACAAGTGGTGAACCCCATAGTCAAATAACTTTGAGCTAAACCCCCTGAAACACCACCACCCATTCCTGCAACAAAATTGCTAGCACCCATAAGTTTGTACCAATATTCTGCTTCAGCAGACACGAATAATAGCACAGCACCTTTGGTAGAAGCTTCCACCCAAGCCCAAGGGATCAACCCTTGATAAAACCCTAAAACACCTCCTCTGGACCAAACATGTTTAGTGGCTTGTACTATGGAGAATTTTCTATTGGCAGCCATAGTAGTTTTAATCACCTCTAAAGGTTGACCTAAGGTAGTTACCTCGGCCATATTCAACCCAGCTCCTAATAAGATGTTGGAGAAATTGACCGGTTTCTTTTCAATTGGTTGTGCTATTTTTTCACTCATGGTGGTTTAATGATAATAATCCAACGGTCAGCGACGATAAGAGAATTGTGTCTATATATATAGATGTAATGAATCACCGGTTTGGCTCCGGGGATTTGATAGTGAAAAAAAAATCACCGCGCCGGAGCGGCCTCCCTCCAGGGAAAGCTATCGCCCTAGCTAGTACCACAGCATCCCTTCAGCCGTACCATTTAGGGACACCAGTTTTAACTTCTAGGTATCGGAGGGTACCGGATCAAGGGGAACCCCGCTACGCCAGAATATTTCATCGGGTTATTGCATGTTAGGACTGACATTATTGAATCATACTGTTTACACATTAAATCAACACAACTTGCATTAATATAGCATTTCATTTTGGATCATGCAGTTTACACATTACATCGACACAACTTGCAAATACTTGTACTGGGTGGGCTTATCCCCAACGGTTTCGCGGCCACGTTATTGGGTATTTCCAATTGGTCCCAATTAATTTCACCGTAAACGTTCCCCAATTCTATCAATTATTATCCCCTTAACCTCTTACTTTTGCCAATCTCCGGCTCAACTAGCCCCCTTCCTCATATCCTCTTTAACTAGCACCGTTCCGCATCTCCCTCCCGCCATTTCTCCTATCAGACCAACGCCTCGGTTCACATGCAGGAACATTTCTTTTGCCAAAAATTTTTCTTACTATAATACCATCTGATATATAAGGACGTATAACCCCAGGAGGAAATTGTTGAATCCAAGTCCTTTGTCAGTGGATTTGAATACTTTTTCAATGAGTCAAGTGGAAGCCAATTCGTCTGCGTACGCCAACGGATCCAAGTATGGATCTACCGGAACCAGAGTTAATAGATCTGGTAATGTAGCCACTTTAACTGGCGATCGTGATTTATCTGCCATTGATACTTATGGGAATCGGTTTGATGTTCCTGATTTCACCATCAAGGACATTTTGTCAGCCATTCCTAAACATTGTTACAACAGAAACTTGTTTGTTTCCAGTTACTATGTCATGAGAGATATCGCTTTATTGGTTACTTGTGGATACATTGCCAACACCTATGTTCCTAAGATTGAATCTCAATGGATCAGAGGTGTTTGTTATGCTGCTTATTGTGTTCTCCAAGGAATGACATCTACTGGATTGTGGGTTTTGGCTCATGAATGTGGACATCAGGCATTTAGTGATTATGGCTGGGTCAATGATACCGTGGGGTGGGTGTTACACAGTTACTTGATGGTGCCTTACTTTTCATGGAAATACAGTCATTCCATGCACCATAAATCCACGGGTAACTTATCTAGAGATATGGTGTTTGTTCCTAAGACAAAGGAGGAGTACTTGAAAGCTCATAATGCTGTTGATATTGAAGATATCTTGGAAGATTCTCCTATTTATACTCTTTATATTATGGTGGTCCAACAGCTTTTCGGTTGGTGGGCTTACCTTGTGGCTAATGTTTCCGGTCAAAAACACTCCCAGGTGCCTATGGCGAACAAAAACCACTTTAATCCTAATTCTGTATTGTTTGATAAGAAGTCTTATTGGTACATTGTCATGTCTGATGTTGGACTTGTGTTACAATTGACGGTGTTATACAACTGGTACTTGAAATTTGGTGGATTCAACTTGTTAATCAACTGGTTTATTCCTTATATGTTTGTGAACCATTGGTTGGTGTTTATCACTTTCTTGCAACACTCGGATCCTAAATTACCTCATTATGATGCTACTCAATGGAACTTTGCTAGAGGTGCTGCCACTACTATTGACAGAAACTTTGGGGTTGTGGGACAATACTTGTTCCATGATATTATTGAAACTCACGTTTGTCACCACTTTGTTTCCAGAATTCCTTTCTATCATGGAAGAGAAGCCACTGAAGCCATCAAAAAGGTCATGGGTAAACATTACCAATATTCCGATGAAAACATGTGGGTTTCTTTGTGGAAATCCGGAAGATGGTGTCAATATGTCGATGGTGATAATGGTGTTATGATGTATAGAAACACTAATGGTTATGGTATGGGTAATAAATTAAACCATTAGCTATATAGAGCATAGAGCGTTGTTTGATTTTTATTTATATAATCTATTTACGTTAACTTTTAAGGAATCCCTATGATCGATGCTTGCTTATACTTTTTGTAATCATCACCAAAGAAATTCACCAAGAATGTTTCTTCAAATTCGATTCTTCGGTTGAAAAATTTCTTCAATTTGTATGCTCCCACAAATAATATGATCCAGTTATTCAAAAAGAGTCGGAGTCCCACAAACCACCAGAAGAATCCGAAATAGCTAGGGTGTCTGATATATTTATATACTCCATGAGTGATTAGTTGATGATTTGATCGCTTGGTCCTTTGGATATAATGGTTGAAACTTTCTTTGGCAGTGGAAATCGCTAGGGTCCGGAACAATTGTCCTATAACCATCAACACTAGCCCGAGATATTTGAGTACCAGTAACTGGGGAATTTGGATCCATTCATATATCAAATACTCTGCTATTGTAAGCCCATTAATCACCAACAACTCGTAGTCTGTTAGTATGAACGAATCATCATCCACTTCGGTGATATTGAAAACACTTATACTTAAGAACTCTAGAAGATGGAAAATGCTTATAGATAGAATGTATGTACTAACTTGAATCCAGACCTTATGGAAGATGTTGTTGATGGTGATGGCGATAATGATTCCTATTCCCACGGATTTCAAACAAACCGTAGCCAAATCCACCTTGTGAGGATCATAAGTCGGTCCCGTCATAGTATTCCACAATCTCTTGACAAATGCTCTGATACCTAAGACTCTGGACTCGTCAGTTTGTATTGGAATCGGTGATGAGCTAAACTGCGAAATTTGGCAATATGATAACATCTTTGATATTATGGCTGATAGCCGCTACGACAGTCGAAGGAATAATTTGGCTAAAATATGTGGAATATCAGTTGTGTTAGGAATCTTCATAGGCAATTCATTATACTATCATAGCCGATTGTCGCTTTACTTTATAATTGTGGCACTGTTCCATCTAAACGAATTCTTATCAATCAGCAAGTACCTGAGTCCTAGTGTTAATGATGATCTGTTTTTGATATGGAATAATAAAGGTAGTAAAGAGTACTGGATGGTTCAATTGTTGACGATTTTGGAGTTTATGTACCTGCCAATGAAATTGTCCAATAAACTAGCTATGGTAGTATCGTTTGTTGGTGCTATTGTACTGGTGCTAGGAATTATCCTCAGATTATTATCAATAAGAACATTAGGAAGTAGTTTCACCCACTATATCAATAGACTGAACACTAATAGACCATTGATGATAACGGGCATCTTTGCCTATGTCCGGCATCCTAGCTATCTAGGGTTCTACATTTATGTTATTGGCATTGAACTCTATTTAAAAAATGGATTATGTTTAATATTGGTGATAGTGGTAATGACCAAATTCTTTCGAGATAGAATACGGTTTGAAGAGTATTACCTTGTGAAAGCTTATGGACAGAGCTACAAAGATTACCAGCAGCAAGTTAAGACATATATTCCTTTTGTGTGATAATAAAATAGAACAGTTCCATCGTAATAGAACCATTTCCTTAGTTACAGTGAACACATAAATTCCCTATATACCTATGTATCCGATAAACGTTTATAAACTCTTATTCATGAACTTTCTTCTTGTGAATGCCAACCAGTGCTTACTAGGACCCGATTCATCAACATAGATTCTCTTCAATAACCGGTCACTCAATTCTTGTCTGAATTGCTGCAAGTAGGCTCTCAACAAGTCTGATTCATTCTTGGTCTTAGGTGGCAAGTACAACGAACTCAATGGAAATCCGATTTCTCCTGGTAACGCAAAGTTGTCTAACGACAAATTGTTCAAAATTCGAGTTGCTTCTCTCAAATTCACCGACTTATTCAACTTATTCAAACATTCGCTAATGAATAGAATTCCATAGATCAATAACCTATCAGCAGGTCCTTTGATTTCAAAATTCTTGAAAAACGAATTGGCTCTAAATAAATCCAATACTTCTTCCACAATATCGTATTCAGAATTGTTAGGATATGTAGGTCCCCTAAAGCTGGTATTGAAAGACAAAAGCACTGTATTTCCTACAATCCGTTCATTCTCCCCTAAAAATGTCGAGTGATAAGCTGGCATCTTCTATAGTTCAATTGGTGTCAATACTATTCTTTATCAACCTTGTCAATAACGTTTTGCCAGGAGTGCGAAGGTGACCAAACTGAAACTTCGGCCAACAGGGATTTGATACAGACTAACGAGTTTTAATTACACGGCTCTGCTGATATAAGACACTGGACACTTCAAAATCTCCTGGTAGCGCTATAAAAGAACCTTCGTTGCAACTGCGTCGACTTTTTTTTACTAAAAGGAGATTGGTTCCGATTTTGTATTTTCTGTTTTCGATTTGTTGCATTCGCTGTCAGACAGCCAAAAGTTTTTTTGTACTATTACCATGTCGGGCAGCCATCCATACCGGAAACAGGCCCAGACGGTAAACATCCCTGAGCACTTGTTGCCGCAGATCTACATGAATGGTGATCAGGACAATGGCCAACAGGCTATGCATTCTCAGCATTCTCAACACCCGCCTCACCATCGACAAGCGCCCATGTCCAACCCGATGTCTCAACCCCAACAGATGCCACAGGCTCAGCAAGTTCCCCAGCCTCAACAGGTTCATAATCAACAGATGAATCAACCACCATCGCCTTCGGTGCAACATAATCCTCAGAGAAGAGCTCAACCTCCTCCTATTCAAACTCGCCGGAGTTCCAATTCTCGAGTTCCTCAGATGCAATCTCCCATCTTGCAATATTATCAAGAACAAAGCTCTCCACAAGGATCTAATGGGTCTTCGGGGTTTCAGTCACCACCTCCGCAGCAGCAAGGATCATATTCGAATGTTAATACTCCCACTTCGGCCAATCCTCCATATCCTATGAACTATAACCAAAGACAGAATAATCCTTATAACAACTCTCGAAATGCTTCGAACCTGTCTTTGAATCAACGTAAAGGGTCTCAGGAGTCATTCATGTATCCTAATCAGAGGAATGGTCCTCCGCAGCAGCCAATGCAGCAGTCTGTTCAGCAGCCAATGCAACCATCAATGCAACAGCCAATGAAACAGCAGCAATTCCAACCTCAATACCAATCTACTTCTAGTCCTAACATTCCATTGTCTCATAAACCGATAAGGAAAGCACCACCAGGGGGGATTCCACCTATTCAGACCCATTATAATGAAAACAGAAGAGTGGAATCTTCTCCCAATATCCCTCCTAGCAGCCAATTTGATCCACAATCACCAGCTTCTCCTGTTTCCCAGATCAATAATCTGAAATATGAATCGAGGACAAAGTCATTGTCTTCTATGTCGAGACAGCCTCAGTATTCTCAGAATCAATCGAGGTCTGCTTCTCAGACTCAGAGCATGGAACCGATTCAACAAGGACAAACAATGCATAGTCATAATGGTTCTTCGAATAATGGTAATTTTGGACATGCCCATAAATCCTCCATAGGGGGGTCTTCCAATTCTAGCAACAGTTCTATTCATCATAGCTTTTCGTTATCATCCAAGTCAAGATCTTTTACTTCTTTAAGTAAATTATCCTCTTTGTCGACCAAGAAGTTCAACTCTTCTACGTCCTTACAAGGAAAGAATTTAGATAGAAATGTTTCTTCCGGGACCATTTCTTCTCAGAAGACTTTGATACAAATGTCTAAAAAGCCTTCTGTATATCCTGCTATGTTATCTAGAGTGTCGAGAGTCTTCCGAGAATCAATTTTTTTGACAATCAATACAAAGGATGGATTGGAATACCACGATACTTTTACTGGGAAGATGGCAGTGGACATCATCTGTCGAATCATTAGAACCAATGATCGTAATTTGGCCCTTCTTTTAGGAAGATCCTTGGATTCTCAAAAATTGTTCCATGATGTCACTTATAATCATAGATTAAGAGATTCTGTTCACGAGGTTTATGCTTTTAGTCATATTTATACTGACGTCCAGTTGTATGATGAAAATAATAATAGTTCAAGTACCACCAATATTGTTGGTCAACAAGATATGCCCCAACAAGTGTTACAACAGCAGTTACCTCCACACTTAACCAATGGATTGCCATCTTCCACTTCGATAAATGGTGATGCGTATGGATCTCAACAGCAGCAAGAACAGAACAGTAGCACTGGAGTCAACGGGGTCTTCACCATTTTGACTGATTGCTATTCTCCAACCTGTTCCAGAAATAAATTATGTTATAGTATTGCATGTCCCAGAAGATTAGAACAACAAGCCAGATTGAATTTGAAACCCCAAGGAGGATTGAAACGCGCTGTTTCCAGATTATCATTACATGATCAGGATGAAAACAAGTCCTTGTGGCATGAAACTGTTCCCCAATCGATTTTGGACAAATTGGATAAACATGAAAAAATGAGACAAGAGTTGATCTATGAGTTTATATATACTGAGAGAGACTATGTCAAAGATCTTGAATTCATGACCGACTTTTACATCTTGCCATTGAGAAATCCTACCAATAACATCATCCCTGAGCGAGAAAGAGAAGCATTTATCAGAACCGTTTTCGGTGGAGTTAACGATTTATTGAGATTAGCTAAAAGTATGAGCGACGCTTTGACTAGAAGACAACAACAACAGAAACCAGTAGTGGAGACCTTTGCTGATATCTTTTTGCAATTTGTGGAC
This sequence comes from Yamadazyma atmosphaerica, assembly GCA_030574775.1. Lineage (NCBI taxonomy): Eukaryota > Fungi > Ascomycota > Pichiomycetes > Serinales > Debaryomycetaceae > Yamadazyma > Yamadazyma atmosphaerica. The sequence goes on along the minus strand of JAJMFQ010000031.1, from coordinate 45,545 downwards.
AGATTCGAACCGTTCATCAAGTACAGTGGTAATAAAGTGTTTGCTAGTTTTGAACATGAAAGACAGCAGCAGGTCAATATGAGATATGCTAGTTTCTTAGAAGCTATTGAAAAAAGGCCCGAAAGTAGAAAACAAGACTTGTCATCATTCTTAATCAAGGGGATTCAAAGACCTGCTAGATATCAATTATTGTTAGGAGGAATCTTGAAAAATACCAATCCTGATTCTCCTGATTATAAGAATTTGGTTAAAGCCAAAGAAGAAATAGAAAAGATATTGGCCAAGATCAACATCCAAACTGGGGAGAGTACCGATCGTCATAAGATTATGGTGTTGCATAGATTATTGGGGAAGCAAACGTTGGAGGAAAAATACAACTTCAAATTATCCTATAATAACAGAATCATTTATCAAGTTACGTTGAACCGGAAGAGAGATAACGAAAAAATCGATTTATACTTGTTTGAGCATGCTTTATTATTTGTCAAACATAAGATCCAAAATAAGAGAGAACAGTACAAGGTATATGAGAAACCAATTTATTTACCATTATTGTACGTGAATAGTGGATATGAAGTACCAAGCTTCAGATCAGTTTTAAGCTCCAGAGTCAATGGTTCCATTATAAGTGATTCGAAAGTAAAGATTGATCCAAGTTTGAACACTAAATTGCAAATCAACTTCCTTGGATTGGGTAGCCATCAAGTCCACACCACGTTAAGTGCAGATGATGCTACTAATCAAAATCAAGTTTTATCACAAATCAGTGCTCAGCAGAAAAAGTTGATTGAAAAGCATGATATCTTCTCTTTGTCCAAATATGAAACAAGAAGATTCACTGGTAATAATAAAATCAACTGTGCCGTTCCTTGTTATGGAGGTAAGAAATTATTGTATGGAACTGATTCAGGGGTTTGGGTATCTACAGTCAGAACCATTAGTATCACCAACAATGAAAAGATTTGTTCAGATCCTACCATGGTCATCAGCAAACTCTACGTGACTCAGATCGAGGTGTTGGTGGAATATTCTAAATTATTAATCTTGCTGGATAAATCATTATACGAATTTGATTTATCATGTACTGATTCGTTGGACCACGTTAAGAACACAAGAACCGGAAAATTGATCTTGACGCATGTATCGTCCTTCAAGACCGGTATCTGTGATGGGAAGTTATTAGTATGTGCTATAAAACTGGGTAATGCCCATGCCATTAATTTATTTGAACCAAGCAATCCATTTGACAAGACCAACAAAAACCGGAACAAAAAGTATGACATTCGAGAAATCCAATTCAATAGTGATCCTATTTCCATTTCTTTCTTAAGAACCAGATTGTGTATTGGATGTACCAAAGGATTCGAGATTTTATCATTGGAAGAAGGCAAAAAAGAACCGATTTTAGATGAAGCCGATCCATCATTGGACTTTGCCACTCAGAAAGAACAAGTCAATCCTCTAGCCATCCATAGACTCGGTAAAGACTTTTTGTTAAGTTACTCGGAATTTTCATTCTTAATTAACCGAAATGGATGGAGAACAAAACACTACTGGGGGATATTCTGGGAGGGGAACCCAACCAATATTGCATTATTTTACCCGTACCTACTTTCATTCGAGCCGAATTTCATTGAAATCAGAGATTTGGATTCGTGTAGTTTAATCAGAGCATTGGCCGGAGAAAACATTCGGTTTTTACATTCCAACGAACACGAAGCCATGTATGTTTGTGAAGAAAACGGATACGACGTGATTGTATCCATTGATTTCTTAAACTTGAAACCTAAACCAAAACCTTAACTGTATCTAGTTAAATAATATATATCGGTATGAAGCTGTAGTACCCGAGCCGACCCATTCATGTGAAGGCCGTAGTGTTTTCACCGCGATTGGTTCCAAACGGCGGCCGCGATTGTTGATGACTTTTCAGGTTGGCTTTGAAATTTTTCACGGTTTTGTATTGTGTTGGAAGCTATCATAGACCCCATAGACATAGAAGTTTGGTTATAAGACTAGGATCTTGTTGCAAAGCTTTTGTATACGTTGTCGCTTGATTTTTTATTGATTTATCTGTTCGTTGTTTATTTCTGAACTGGATTTCTGTGGGTGTTTACTTTTTATTGATTCAATAACATGAATATTGAATTGAATGTTCCTAGTGTAGAACGGCCATTTGGGGTTCATTTGTGGCCTATATTCAGCTACTGCTTTGAGAAAGTGATTGGGTACTCTGCTGATGACTTTGACTTTGTCTACAACCAGACCTTTTTGGCCAACGGGTACCAAGCCATAGGGATTATTGCTGTGTACTATGTGATTATTTTTGGGGGAAGACACCTTATGACCAAGTTCAATGTGACGCCTTTACAGTTGAACGTGTTGTTTCAACTTCATAATCTTGTGTTGACGACTGTATCTTTGGTGTTGTTGTTGTTGGTCATTGAACAAATCTTGCCTATTCTTGTGTATAGAGGTATTTTCGATGCCGTGTGTCATAAAGATTCGTTCACGCCCAAATTGGTCACTTTGTACTATTTGAACTACTTGACCAAGTATTTGGAATTAATCGACACTGTGTTCTTGGTGTTGAAGCGCAAAAAGTTGTTGTTTTTACATGTTTATCATCATGGAGCAACTGCTTTGTTATGTTACACCCAATTGGTGGGGTATACCTCGGTAGAATGGGTGCCTATTTCCTTGAACTTGGGAGTTCATGTGGTGATGTACTGGTACTATTTCTTGAGTGCCAGAGGTATTAGAGTGTGGTGGAAGGAATGGGTCACCAGATTCCAAATCATTCAATTTTTAATTGACTTGGTATTTGTCTATTTCGCTACCTACACCCATTATGCTTATAACTATTTCCCTAACTTACCAAACTACGGAGACTGTCATGGAAGTGAATTGGCTGCGTTCTACGGTTATTTGATCTTGACCAGTTACTTGGTGTTGTTCATTTCTTTCTACTTTAGTGTGTACAAGACAAAGACCACCAAACCAAAGGCTGCTGCTTCCGGTGCTGCTGCCGGTGCTACATCCGGTGCGACTACTGCTACCGATGGTTCCAAAACAAGGGCCAAGAAGGTGACCAAGTCTAAGTCCAGGAAAGCTTAGGAGCTAGTGCACGGAAGCTGGGGATCCTTACATAATAGTTGTATACATACAATGTACACGTAATAATCAATACCCGTAAATGGCGACTCCTATTCTTAGACCCGAGAAACCTGTATAAACTAGCACGGATATCGTAGTGGCATGGCCACCAGTGACGAAATAGTGCGGCGATTCCGTGGTAAATGGGCCCAGACTACGGCTGTGATTCACTTATCCCGTGAGCCATTTTTGGCCCAACAGGCCGACGCGCTTACATCAGCCTGAAACGTCTCCTATTCATGTGGTAGCCTGTCAGTTGAGTGCCGTGCTGTGCCGTGTTGCGCAATGGTGTTAGTTGAGGAGTTGTGGAGTTGTGATGCAGTGATAGTTGTGCTAACTGTGCTAGTAGCTGTGCTGCTAGTTGTACTAGTTGTGATGCTGACCGGTATAAATATAACCGGACGGCTGAAAGACGGTGACAAATACAGTGCCGTGGGGTCCGTATCCTTGTTGACCCGTCAGCCGTCCCGTCTCACCCAACTTAAGCCTTTGAATAGGAGCAGTTATGTAAGCTGATGCTCTGGCTGCTCGGCGAAAAAAAAATGAAACCGTTCCGAACGGAGTATGGACGGGGTATGAAATACGACGTATAGAATTAATTAATCAGTAGATTTAGTTAGAAAAGTAGCTCCTGATGTTGTTAGTGAAGTTGTAGGGAATTCAAGGAACTGGTCACCCCTAGCACCGGAACTTATCCCATTTGCATGAGATTCTCCAGCGTGGCCCTCGTTCGGTGTTAGTAACCTTTCGGGCTGCATTGCGTCTGCGGACAATACGGGAGCCAGGCAAAAACAAAATGGCTGCGACGTCTCGGAATTAAAAAATTCTATATATACCAGTAGATCCCGAAATGTTTTGTTCAGTACTTGCTACTAATTTTGAAAATTTGGGTTGGTGTATTTTTTAGTTGTTGAGTTATAAGCATAACTGCCTGTTACTGCGTTTGGTGTCCTTGTTTGGAATTTATGAACCATGTCGGATAATCACAGATTGCCACCATTCCGGGCCTTACAGGTTACGGTGCCACATACATCTCCAAATGATGCTTTGTTGGCGGATTCTCCTTCCACAAGTTCAAAAATCACCTTACCTTCTATTAACAACTTGAATTTACCTATGAAAAAGTTCCCTATGCGTCCCTGTTCCTTGATGGCTCATTCCACTGCTGTTCTAGGCTATACTTATAGCAGGGATTCCCAGTTATTATCTCCTAATTCCCAGACTCAGTCTTCTCCTAACACGCCACTTTCTCCCATTCATCACCATGATACAGATGTCGACAACGATAATGAAAGCGATAATTCCGGCTCCCAAGATCCTGTGTCCATTTCGAGTTCCACTACTCCAGATGCCGAGTTTATGCATCTGCTGGTATCCAATCCTCGTAAGTTAAGGAAATTAGACCATTCAGCTCCGATAGAACCATCGGCAGACCATAAAAGTGGCACTGTTGTAGACTCGTTGTATATGGCCGCTCGGTCTCTTGCTAGTTCCGATTCTGATTCTGAATCCAATTCTGATCATTATCATAAGGAATCAGTTTCGCCTACGGAAGAGTCTTTTGACAACGGAATTAGAAAGTGGAAACCCAGAAAGAAGAGACAATGTCCCGAATGTAAATTGTATTTCTCCAATTTGGCTACTCACAAATCCACTCACTTGAATCCGGATTCCAGACCTCATGTCTGTGAGTACTGTTCAAGAGGATTTGCTAGACCTAATGACTTGTTTAGGCATGTAAAATGTCATTGGAAAGAGATAGGTAGTGATAAAGGTCAGTTTAGGTGTCCTTACAAGAACCATCCTTCTGGTGATCATTGTGGCCATAACACGGGTATTTTCAGTAGATGTGATACATTTAAGAACCACTTGAAAGCTATTCATTTCCAATACCCTAGTGGCACTAAAAAAGATCAAAGATCAAAATCAAATGGTTCTTGTAGAATATGCCAACGCCAATTTGATTCCGTTGAAGATTGGTTGACCAACCATATTGAGAAGAATCAATGTCCCTATGCTAACGAATATAAGAAAACTAACTAAATGGTTGCCATCAGCCATCATTAATGCCTTTACGAATTAACTTTATTTCGTTCTCATGCTATTTGAGATCGTTGTATATATACAATATAGCTTCATTTCTATACAAACAATATATGTATTTTATGAGTAGCTGTGCCTCCGGCTGTGGAGAATCTAGCCATCCTAATTAAAATAATCTTTTTTGTCTTCGATTACATAAGCGGCCTTACTAATCGGCTGCTTCAGACCCTATTTGTTCCGCCCGGTGAAGGCTTGTATTTTATCATTTGATTGTCGTATTGTCTGCCGTATGGAAATTAGTAATCGGGTTTGGTGGTTTGTGGAAATCCGAATTGTCCAATCCGCCAATCGGTTCAAGGCGGACATGGTTATGCTTTTGATGATTCTTTTCAGGATTATTTTTAGGATTATTTTTGACAGGGCATCTTGGCATAGCTGAACTCTCCTTGTTGTTGTGCTGGAAAGAACTTAACCTGACCGAGCCAATTGTTAGTTCCGAACCACCCATCTCTGCCTGTCAAGGTGGTGCAAAATGCCACCATCAAGCGTTCTTTGGCCAAAGCTAGTAGGGAAGCTAAATCTGCCGCTATTTCTTTCTCGTCAGTAGCAGTTTTACAACTCCCGGGACTTTTTCTTCTGGGAATAACTCCCATCAACACTTTTGGGAGCTTGGGGTCTTCTGCATAAGCTAGCTCCAAATACTCGTCTGTAAGAATGAAAACACTTTTACAACCTGATTGGGCATCGGTAGTTTTGAATGCAGATGCCATTGCTTGTATTCCTGACACTGATTTCAATTGTTTGCTTGCAAGAGTTTTCCAGAAACTCTTGATCACATTGGGGAACAGTGTCATCTCCGTAAAGCATTTGAGTGATGGCACTCTTGTAAATAGTAGAGTTAGAAGTAAAGGTTTTTATGGAGCAAAATAAGTATTCAGGTAAGGAGAATTTGTCACACAAGTCCAGGGTTTTGAAACTATGTTGATTATTGATATTTAGTCCTCTTGGTTGGTGGTTTTTTGTGTACCTTAAATGGGCTGGTTTCATGTTCTTCAATGATTCTTTGCAATGCGGTCAATGGAGTTCCTTGTATGCCAATTGCATCGATGGCAGTTCCAGCCCCCACGAGTCGGACAAATTTCAAGAATTCTGGGGTTCCGAACGCTTGTACTGTGTGTAAATGAGCGGAGTCCTCTTTGATATTTGGAACCAAGTAGCAGGTAGTATTTATCCAGAACTTAGAGTTTGAGTCAAAACTGAATGGATCACACGATTGAGATTCTGCTGCTACAAATACAACAAATAGATAAAACAGAAGAAGAAGTTCCATTTCAACTATATCCTACACTTTCAAGGAAGTCTTTTCAGGGAGTCTTCGCTTATGTACTTATATATTGGAGAATCGACTTTCTGAACAATTGCGAAGTTGGAATTGAGAATTAAGGTTTACATTCTCGGCCCCCGGAGAAAATCCTTTCCTTTATAACGGCTTGAAGTTTTCTATTTGTCGAGCGTGATTTTAGGGAGTACTTGTTCTTGTAGCTGTAAGTACCAAAAAACTGTTTCCGTAAGTTTTTTTTCTGTTAGTTACTATTTATCCTAAAGTCAGAAAAGTCAATTCCTACTATATAATAAAACGCGGGGGACTTTTTGCAGCCATTTATCTAAACCCTTAAATGACATCTACTGTGTCGTAACATTGGTTTTTATGCCAATCACTAGTCATCCAGTCCTTTGACAGTAAATACTCTTTACATGAAGTTTGAAAATAACTAATTCCTCTGGTATCTTTAATGGGAAAGATTCTGACTTGTCCAAACCAATTATTGGAGCCACAGAATTCACTTCTGCCACTTGAAGTCATGCGTAACGCCAACCATACTTCTTACACCAGCTTCATGTAAAAGTGGAACATCACCGTGTGTCCGACTACAGTACTGCTTGGTGAAGAGTTGAAACTATTATTGCTACCCCATTGTATTGGCAAGAATAAACAAACCTTATTTGTACAAGATTCCAAAGGAGCTATCTCGAAGAAAAGACAATAACTTTAATTATTTATTGGGTTGTTCCGTGTATCTAAGAACTAGTTGAACGGAAACATCCAGTACTTGGATGTTTCTTGTAGAGATTTCTAATTCTCTGACTAGATACAGTAATGCTATTTATTGACTTTGATCCAGACCCTTAATAGTCAGAAAGATCATGAGGTTATTGTCTTACTCTATTACGGATAAGTTGACATACCAAACTAGCAACAATACTCAATCCCAACATAAGCACTAATATCATATTGGAGTACTCGAACAATCTGGCTTTGTCTTCTGGCCATCCAGAATATAAAGCATAAGTAGCAGTTACCAGCCCAAGGTTACCTAATCCACTTACTAAGGCAGCACTAACAGCCAAACCCACATCACCGTATTTCGGAGCAAAGATTTCGGCAGCCCAAGACATGCAAATTGGCACAGTAGGACCCAAACCATAACCAGCTATCAAAAGACCAGCATACCGATTCCAAGACCCTTTAGCATAAGTGGTTACAACCATTCCAACAATAATGATAACACAAGCACCTGAAAAAATAAGGTATCTAAACTGTTTGTACTTATCAGCAAATGGAGTTATTGTTAAAATGCCTCCTAAATCAAATAACCAAATAGGAGCATACAACAAGGACACATCGATTGAACTGAGACTGGGATTATTGGCTTGGATTATAGTAGTTCCAAAAACAGCAAGACCAAATCCTGTTCCTACCACTCCAAAGTACATAATAACCAATGGCCAAGTACGTAAGTCAGTTATAATCAATACCACATCTTTCCAAGTCCACTGGATATTAACATATCTACTACTCAAATCCATTCTGTGTATAGCAATTTCCCGTTCATTCAACGGATGTTTAGGGCTGAAAATTTTGTAATATAGCCTTATGAATTTATTAGAACTCAATCTATCTTTTTCCACAAATGGTCTATCAGGTAACCACCACAACAAGGATATTCCAGCAGCCATGGTAACCACCCCATAGATCAAATACATCCATTGCCAACCATATAAGCCTCTAACACCGTCCATTTTTTGAAAACCAGCATTCACTAATCCAGAAACAGCGGCAGATATTTGAGCAGCTGTGAAGTAATATCCTATTCTTCTTGTGGATCTATTGTTGGGATACCACAAACTGACATAGTAACTCAACCCAGGCCAAGTTCCAGCACCAACAAGTCCTGATATAAATCTGCAGGCTATCAAAGCTCCAGCACTGTGCAAAACATGATAACAAGTATAAACTAATCCAACAGTAAGAACAATTCTCGATAACCATGCTTGGGGGCTAACTTTTGTCATAACTAAATTCATGGGCACATCAAAAATGATATATCCAACATAGTACAATGCAGAAGCAGTACTAGTGTCTTTACTTGTAAGATTCAATGACTGGATTATGGAATGTCCCTGATCGGAGTTCATAGTCAAAGTTAATCCATAAGAATTAGAACCAAACGAAGTCAAAAAGTATAAGCACCATAAAGCTGGAATGATTCTGAAATCCAACTTTCTATAAATTTTATTTAACTCTTTTTCAGAATATCCGTCGGCAGTTTCAAGATCCTGGTCTTGATAATATTCTTCAACTCTAGCACCATCAGCTTCGGTATCTGTCAAGTTATCCTTATCCATATTCAACAGCATCAAACAATTTTCAAGTTGTTGGTCTTAAGAAGTAGCAAAAGAGATGCACAAAATAATGAAGGAAGAAATAGAAATTTAGAAACGGGACTTTCGCTGCTCCTTTTATATTTAATGGTAGGAGTGCAAATGGTATATTATCCCAACCATTTATGCTGCAACCGATTTTTGAGATTGGTTGATCTTGAGTCATTTGAGTCATTTGGGTTCGCGCACGTCTCAATCTGATGAGATGGGCGACTCACTGGTCAGATACTTGCAGCACTAAGTTCTTATAACAATAGATCAATTAATCTGAGTTCTGCATAAGTATGGTGGCTACTTGGGTAATTACCCAACACAAGCCACAAAACTCGGTAAATATAGTCCGAGAACTTTTTTTTATTATATACGGAAGTAGTTACTATTGTTGCATTGCAATGAACACTTTATTCATGTTGCTGTAACGTTGTGGTATATAATCTTCATAAATTCTTATACGATATCTGTCCAAGCGTAAGTTTCTGTTCTGACATTGCCTGGTATGTATATTGACAACAGTAAACTATCCCAGTAGTTACTTCTGTGATACCAAGAGTTAAATTTAAGTAAGTGTAGTAATCTAGTAAAGATAAAGTGAGATATATTTAAAAGTACTGGAAATAAAATTGCTTTCTAGAGTCTACCAAGTGGATTTTACTGCGGGGAGGGATTAAAATTGGTGCCTTTAGCCAGATTTCAAGTTATTCACCGAGATCAGGTTTCCCTTCGTGCCGGCCCTACCATGGCAGCTAACAAATCACTCTTAACTAGCTATATTAAAAACTTATTCCCTCGGCACGGTATTTACTTCGCTGTTTTCCCCTTTTGGATGGTTTCCGAGACGGTATTTTACCAGTTCCGTCTGGTTGTTCGTGGATCGCGATAATTTGTATGGGGGTCTGGATGTTGCGTATTTACGGCTCTTAAACTCCGTGGCATTGCGGAATTAAGGTGTCTAAACTCCACGGGATCTCGGAAAACCCATTTTATCTCCTAAAACTGTTTGACCGCGAGTAGCAATTGAGTGTTAACACTATGACATCAACTTTTCCAGCAGTAACTATAAATACAGCTGATGATTCCTCTTCAACTCACTTATCTCATTGAATCATTGAATGCTTCATTGAATACCTACTTAAAACAATTAGAAATAACATCATGAGTGCTCAACTTGAATTTCCCGCTAAAGGATTCGGAACCATGTCCATGACCTGGACCGCTACCCCTAAGCCATTTGAAGAATCTGTCGAACGTTTGAACTATGTGAAAACCAAGTACGGGGTCAAATTATTTAACTGTGGAGAGTTTTATCAACAGGACCCAAACCTTGCTAATTTGAAGTTGATGAGACAATTTGTGGATAAATATCCAGATGAAGATATAATTATTGCAATTAAGGGGGGTCTCGATTTGACTACCTATATCCCTAACGGTACTAAAGAGGGTATTGATACTTCCATTGCCCACTGTCTCAGTTACTTTGAAGGGGTTGCAGTTAGACCTAAAATTGTTTTTGAGATTTCCAGAGTGGATCCAAATGTTCCTTTCGAACAAACCATTAGTTATATTTACGAACATGTGAAAAAGGGTGAGATTGATGGTGTCTCCATTTCGGAAGTCGGAGCACAATCGATCAATAAAGCTGCTAGTGTTTGTCCTATTTTCTTTGCAGAGGTGGAATTCTCTTTGGTAACTTTGGACATCATCAAGAATGGAATTTTAGCAGAAGCTTCTAAGCACAATATTCCAATTTTGGCCTATTCTCCTTTAAGCAGAGGTTTATTGACTGACTTTTGTGTGGAAAGCGATGATTTCCTTTCAACTCTTCATCCTAATGATATTAGATCTTTTATGTTTGAAAGATTCGGTCGTGAAAACTTTGAAAAGAACTTCCCTTTATTAAAAGCATTGTATGATTTTGCCAAATCTAAGGGTCTTACCTTGGAAGCTTTAGCATTAAGCTACCTTGAATCACTCTCCGAAATTGAAGACTTTGAAGGCATCCCGAAAGTGACTAAAGTGATGCCAATTCCTTCCGGGTCTACCAACGAAAAAATTGACAGCAATTATGGTTCTATTGTCAAATTGAGCAAAGAAGATATCTCCAGCATTCAGAAGATTTGTAATGATGCTACTGTCCATGGGCGTAGATATAATGCTCATGCTGATGCACTTTTGAACGGTTAAAATTGTGAGTATATAAATATGAATATAGATTGGTTTTTCAAATTATTGTTAAGTATTAACTACAAAGTCCTCCTAGTTCTCTCAATAACTGAATATCAATGAAGCCACCAATCAAACAAACTTTTTGATGTGTACAATACACCCGGTTTGGGCTTCTACCGAATGCGGAATTTTGCAGCACTTTTCGGAGCAGTGCGGCTGCAACACAGTAGCAGGTAGTAATTTACCTTTCGCTTTTACATGATTTTGAAAGTGAAACAAGGCTACCGGTATTATTAAAATTCCCACATATTCATCATATCACATTTCATCAACAACACATTTATTGACTCCTACTTACAGTTATCAAACTATAAAGTCATTTACTTGGCTTCTTGCTTGTCCTCCAATCTTTTTTCTGATTGTTCTTGTGGCTTGGAGTCGACTATAGTTTTGACATTTTCCTTTCCCTTGACTTGGACGTTCACCACGTTGTCGGTGTCAGGCTCGACTTTTGGAATGACAATCGACACGTCAGAGCCAGCGACGTCAGCCACTATCTCGTCGAACTTGACTGGCTTGTCAAATCTGATGCTGCTTTGATAGCTGCTCGAATAGTGACTTTCTTTGTTTTCTTCAGATTCGTCAGCTTTTTGGGCAATTTGAATCCTTAATTCATTTTCTTTCTTAAGGAAGTCAACCTTCAATTCCTTTTTGTGTATATTTTCATCCTTGAAGCTAATAATATACTTATCAGCTTCTTCATTCAACTTCACATCATTCTCCACATTGTAGAAGTTTTCATTGAACACCATTGGCTCGTTGAAAAATGAATCAGAGAAGAAGCTGTTTGGAACTAAGCTTCCATATTCTGAATTTTTCGACGATCTACCTGGTAAAGCGTGTCTTCTTCTTGAGTAAGAAGGACCGTTAAAGAATTCGTTTAAAAATCTGTCGTGAAAGCCAAACATGTTTATAGAACGCTTTTGTTAGTCTCAATTAATCTCTGAATTAGTACTGATATCTGAATTATCTCAACGAAAAGGAAATTCCTTCCTCCTTTTATAGTTGTTCCTTGGAGCTATTATTCTATTTTTGTTTCAAATAGCTGCAAATTCTGGAATTGAGAAGAAAATTCGAGGAACTCCGGGGAAATTTCTAGTTGGTTTTTGCACGATTTTTATTTGCGTCTTCTACTGTTTGCAGGCACATCTTCTGTCTGAACAATTCCTTCTCCTTCTATATTGTTCGACAGGAAATAATCTAGGATATTCCCAATTTAGCCATGATTGACAGACATCCTCAATTGAGCCTCGTTCTTTGTTTGAAAGAAGCGTAGTGAGCAACTCCTCAGAGCAGTAAGGAAATCCGATACCCGTTACTATTACACTTCATGACTCTATCATTTGATTGCTGGAACACAGTTCTAATACAGGCAATTAAAATACATTGTATTCCTATTCGTACACAACCAACTAGCAATTTAAGAGCAATTGAAAATATTACGAGAGCCGGAGATAATTGAAGCTATAATGCCTAAGATTACGTTGTATTCTAAAGACTTCAACACACCCCCAATTAGGAGTTGACTATTAACTTGAATAATTATCAGAAAGTGTCATACTCATAATTTCATTCACCAAGAATATCTAAAACCCATGTTTTCAAAATCTGTCATATCTTTGAACCCATTGATAATGGCCTGCTGTCTAATCTCTTCTGTGTACTCTCCTTGGATCTGATCTCTCTTCTTGTTTCTCCACCCCATCAAAAAGGCATAGCAAATTCCAATAACAATCATCACACAATAACAGGTAATTAATCCATTCATAGCGCTAGTATATTTAGGGGCTTCTCTGGCAAAAAATATATTAGAACCAATAATATTACCGCCGGCATAGAAGAAAAACCACAAAGCATTGGCCATTGTTTTCTTTGTTGATCCTCCGACATTTGCAGTAAGTAAAATCCATGATATAATCACAGGTCCTCCTACAATAAACTGCAACCAAGTACACCCCACTAAAGTCCATTTTTCAGAAGTAGGAGTCAACTTTATTCCAATAAGACCAGCAAGAGGTATAGCGTTGACAAAAAATAACGAAATACACCGAGTATTCTTGACAAATAGAGCCAAAAGCCCAAAGGCGAATACCACCACAAATTCAATTGCTCCAGTAGGTAGTTGTAAAGCAGTCGCAGTCAATCCACTGAATCCATAGCCTTTGATCAATGAAGAAGAGAAATTCGATACTCCACCATTGATAACTCCACAGCCTAAACCAATAGCAACAAGCATCCACACACTGATATCCTTAAACACTTCTAAGATTTGATTCAACTTGTATTTCTTATCTTTAAGACCTTGGTTGTTTTTCGACACCACGGCGATTAATACACTTTTTTCCCGTTCAGACAAGAATTTGCAATGGGCAGGAGAATCAGGGCAAATCCAAAGAAAGAAAACCGACCAAACAAGATTCATTAATCCAATAACTAAAAAGATCAATTGCCATTGGGTGATGGATGCATCAGTGACATGACCTAAACCATAGCCTAACAATGCTCCCACAATAGTGGAAATACCGTTGAAAGACAAGAATGTGAACATTCTAAATGGTTGATCATCGGTGCTGTAAAATAATTGGCAAATGTTCATACAGTTGGGGGAAATGCACGCTTCCAAAACCCCTAGAATAAACCGTAGCACCAAAATCCCAGCGTAGTTTTTAGCTCCAGTATGAGCGATCAAAATGATAGCCCATGTTACAAGAGCACATCCAGTGTACTTTGCCACAGGCAATCTTTGTAATAAGTAATTGGCAGGAATAGCACCACCTAAATATCCAAAATTAAATATTGCAGCCACCCAGGAATATTTCTGCCCCTCGAGTCCTAGATCTTCTTTGAAAGTGTAAGCACTAGCGTAATTCAATGATAACTTATCCAAGAATTGCAACATGTAGGTAAAACACAAAAGTGGTAAAATACGATAATCCATACGTCTTCTAATACTAGGGAATTCGGCATCTATTTCCGCTTGGGTTAAATCCTGAGAATTTTCATAGTAGTCCAAACCTAAAACCTTGTGATTCACCTCTGCTTCTACCTCTTCTGTAATATTATGAATCTGACTGACATTCTTGTTTCCGTCACTTGCATTGCTTCCCACCTCAACTGTAGCCGATTCCTTTTCACTGTATTCAGAAACCGTTTTCATCTTGGCTTCATGTTCTCTGGAAAAAAGGCTTTGGAAACTTTTTATAATCATGGAGTTGGTTGCCTTATCGGACAAATAGGAAAGAAATTCCGCGTCAGTAGGACGCAATATACTTTTTTGGTAACTAAGCTAAGTTCCGCCCGGTTATCGGGATCAATCTGATAAGGCCCTATCGGTGCTTATCTGTGAATTACGGGTAAGTACGGGTACTGAACTCCTTGTTAGGAATGATTGTTGGTTCATAATATCTGTTATAATATCTGCCTCGACCCTTTGCAGCCATGCACCGCAAATCCTGTTTGGACATGTTTGGATATAGGTCACGTGATATGATCGTTTGCAGCAATAAGCGCAATGCAACACTTTTAAAACTAAATGAAAGTGTTATTGGAACAGCAAACACTAAAGTATTGGACCGGTAGATATGATAATACCATAACTACTTGGCATGGATAAGGGTCTCTGTATTGTCTAAAAATATATTTCTCGTTACTGTACACTACACGCGCGACTTGTGCGTTAGACTCGACATAGCGCAGAAATGGAAGAGAATTCTCGAAAGGTATTCTGTGACATGGAGCATGACTGGCTGGTGAATAAATGGAAATTGTTATAATTGGGCTAAACAGAAGTGAGAGTACTGTTTGCACTTTATTGTCGACGCGGCCGACATCCGGTGGATCTGTTGGTGGGGTAAAAATGCAAAGACGGCTATTCAAATTATATGTGAAATGATATAATCCATGGACGAAAAAATGATTTACATTACGTAAATGTCTTTGGTGACTTTCTATATAGGAGAATTTTATTGAAGTAACCAAAAAGAAACATTTCAGGAACATTGGAAAAGATCTGGAGCTTTAAGAAGTTTAAGTTCCTATCATTTTAAATTGAGTTACAGATTAAGAATCCAAATATTCTCTTCTCCTAGGAGATTTTCAAGGTGATGGGCATGACTGTTACCTACTTGGTCGGTTCCCCATGTATGCTTCGAATAAGCCTTGTCCCAACATTTTAAAAAAACCGGGGCTCCACGGGGAGTTTACGGAGAAGGCTCAAAACCCTGTTGGTTTGAGCGATCCGGCCTGTAGCTCTTGACGATTGCATGCATGATTTCTCCGGTGTGGGGGTACGACGAAGACGGGAAAAATATCCTGAACATAGCATAGTAGCCAGAGTCTAAAGCTTGAACACAACCAGATCTGAGGCTACTCAGTGGTCAAATGAATACATGGAACATTCAAAACACCCCTGGAGTTGCGTTGCAGAAAATATCTGCTTGAAAAACCGGAGAATCTAAAGCAATGCAAAAAAGTTTTTCTCGACCAATTTCTCCGGGAAATTTTTTCCGGTGTGTATACAGGAGACTCTCCTTTTGAGCCAAAGGTATTGTGCAGCAGTAATTACATGGTTATGTATAATAGGCTAGTCAACGAGATATGATGTTAACACTAGTAGATCATCTTACCCCGAAGATGCGTGGGAAAGGAGTCCAAAGAACCTTTCATGGTGTGCAGAACAATAGATCTTCAGAACCGTCACTACTACAGCTTCCGGAAGAAAGAATACAGTGGCAGTTTTTAGCCGGAAATGGGGAATTATTATTCCGGAGGACATTCCAATTATTAGAAGCTTTGCATAGCAAACCTCAACCCCCTCACCTTAGGCGCTTGCAATTTCAGAGTTGGGCCGGATAATTAGCATCCTCGCATACAACAACCCCACTTTAATGTTTTAAAGGTAGATTATCTCCAAGTGGAGTCGGATTATTATTTTCCCAACACGAAGGAACCCCACTTGAAAGAGGTTCAAATCCTGTATGTGTTTCTGTCAATCCAAAAAATAAAGTACCACAATAGCAGCTCAGCCGCCCATTTTTAATCTCGTACTGTGTTAGACAAACAAGATGTAAGATTTGAGGAACCGGACATGTAGAATTACTAGAATTTTCTTTCCGGCCATTCATTGGACAATAAATAAATAGGATAATTGTGTTGCTAAAAGTATTTAAAGCATGTATGTCCCCCCGACTCTGCATCTTGTCACATAGTCACCTTTGCAAATATGAGTGTCTTTGACAATGAGGTTAAAGATGATATCTCCATCAGTGAAGGGGATAAGGATATAATGTATGAAGATATGAACAAAAAAATAGTCCTGGCCGAATTGGGAGAAAACTTCGACTTCGACAAAGAAATTAGACAAATTGAAGAGTTGGCAGCTCAAACAAAGAAACAACGTACATTCTGGGAGAAATTAAAGACTTTCGAATATGAATTGGATTTCGAAAACAAACAAAAAATGGTTTATCTTTTGGGTTGTTTTAGTGCTGCTGCTGGATTGTTGTCGGGGTTGGATCAATCTATTATCAGTGGAGCTTCCATTGAAATGAACAAAATGCTACATCTTGATTCTCATCAAGCATCTTTAGTCTCCAGTTTAATGCCTTTGGGGGCAATGGCTGGCTCTATTATGATGCATCCATTAAATCAATGGTTCGGAAGAAAGATGTCGATTGTTATTTCTTGTGTATGGTACACAGTAGGTGCAGCTTTATGCGCTGGTTCCCATAGTCATGGTATGATGTATGCTGGTCGGTTCTTACTTGGTATTGGTGTTGGGATTGAAGGTGGTTGCGTTGGTGTGTATATTTCAGAGTCAGTTCCTCCTAATGTTCGTGGTAATATTGTTTCTCTTTATCAATTTAATATTGCTTTAGGGGAAGTCTTGGGTTTTGCTGTTGCTGCCATTTTCTTTGAAGTGTATGGTGGTTGGAGATACATGGTTGGTTCTTCGTTGTTATTCTCAACTGCTTTATTTGTTGGTATGTTTTTCTTACCTGAATCCCCCCGTTATCTTGTTTACAAAAATAAGATCGGTGAAGCTTATAATGTGTGGAAAAGATTGAGAGATATTAATGATCCTAATAATCGGTTGGAGTTCCTTGAAATGAGACATGTTGCTATTCAAGAGGAGGAAAGAAGAAAATCAGAAAGTAAATATCAAGTATGGCTCGACTTATTCCTTATTCCAAGAAACCGTCGTGCTTTGGTATATGCTGTAATGATGGTTACATTAGGTCAATTGACAGGGGTCAACGCTGTTATGTATTATATGTCTACCTTGATGGGTAGAATCAATTTTGACGAGAAGGATTCCGTTTTCATGTCTTTAGTTGGAGGAGGTGCTTTGATGCTTGGTACAATTCCTGCTATCTTATGGATGGACAGATTCGGTCGTCGTGTTTGGGGTTTAAATATTGTTGGTTTCTTTATTGGGCTTGTGTTAGTTGGAGTTGGTTATTTGATTGATCTTAAAACCCATTTACAAGCTGCTGAGGGTACATATCTCGCTGGTATTGTGCTTTATATGGGTTTCTTTGGGTGTTATTCCTGCTTGACGTGGGTGTGTCCTTCTGAGTCATTTTCTTTGGATACAAGAACAGTTGGTATGGCTATCTGTTCTACTTTTCTCTACTTATGGTCTTTCACTGTTACTTACAACTTTTCCGAGATGAAGGAAGCCATGACATACACAGGTTTAACTCTTGGGTTTTATGGGGGTATTGCTTTCTTGGGTTTCTTCTACCAAATTTTTTTCATGCCAGAGACAAAGGACAAGACTTTGGAAGAAATTGATGATTTGTTTAATATTTCCAGTTTTGAATTAGCCAGAAGAAATTTGACAAGCATGAAAAAATTCTGGGGTTGGAATAGAAATTAGGAATTGTGTTGAATGGAATATACCTGCTTTATTCATGTAATAGTATTTTAGAGCACTTATCGAATGACCTCTAACAATTCACAATATTTATTCTCGGTCCTAACAATTTACATACTCGATAATAGTCAATAGTCTGCTAAAAGCACATCAATCTTGAAAGTTGGAGAGTATTCAATACTGGTTCTGGTTCCCATTGTCCAGGATATTAGACGAGAGAAAAGTGATATATTATTGAATATCGAATGTTTCCAAAGAAGCATGCAGAGTTGATGTCATCATGCAGCTTCACATTCACTGTCAAGCCCCCCATATGCTTCATAGTAAATTTCTCCTACCTCTGCATCTTCGTCTCCTATGGTATTCGAGAAACCCCACCCGATACAAGCTTTATTGTAAACACCAAAACATTGATAGTCATTCGTGCAGCTTTGAACTTGACTGACCATGCCTAAATTATTGCCGTATCCATACTTATCGGCCCAGTTATTATACTCGTTCCACTCCAACAAATCATTCATATACCCTGGGTTACAGCCCCAATCAGTATAAGACATCCATTGCCCTTTGCTATCACGGACGGACTTGGATTGGTCTGTGGAAGAATTTGCATACCTAATATTAGTTGAAGGTGTATATGTTCTTCCGTCAAATCTTCCTAGGGTCAGAAGTGAATCTTGGTGGCCATCCAAATCAGCAAAGGTGGTATGGTTATAAGTATCGGTGTGATACAGAAAGACATATCCAATGTGTTGGAAATGCCCTGTATGATTACTATGAACCCCAGACATATACCAAATGTTCTCCACATGATCTGGACAGAGCTCCATTGCCTGTTGTCTGAGGTAAGCTACTTCAGACCCATTGTGAGATAAGTAGGTATGTCCTACTGCTTTGGTGTAGTAGACTCCGTGCTCCAAAGATGAAAAATCCCCATCTGCCGTAGATGATCCTGAATCATAGGTAAACCCAGCAGCAACTCCTAAAGCTCCAATGGCACCGGTTGCAAATCCAGCCAAACTAAGGGCTGCAAAAGCGATGGCACATTCAGTAAGATTGTCTTGATCGGAAGCCGATTTAGTCAATCCAACTGCGTCAGTTACTGTACTACTACAGGCTTGGAGCCAGATGGACACAGCACCTGCAGCGACGCCGAAAAAAACGGTGACAGCACCTGCAACTATCATTTCTGTCCACGATATCCGTTTTTGAAGTACCGAAGAAGCAGCTTTAGCTGCATACCATTTTCCTGCAAAATGTCTGGAGACAATAGCCATGGTACCTAATACCAATAAAATGCAAGTGCTATTTATTATCAGGGTTGAAAACCCTCTTTCTTTAGTTATCAGAATCATGTCTAATCTTAAAGTATTTAGACTATGAGGGTCATATTTATAGCCAATACATCTCCCTCTCTGACACCACCACATTTCTAAATAATTTCCTATTGCAGAGGCATTCCGCCATGAGAGTGTATACTCGAATGTTGCTTAATTGAACAATGTACCCAAAGGTGCAAATATAGGAGCCCACTGCGTCTACACTCAAAATAAAAGCTTACTTTCGGTTGTAAATGGCTCATAGTTACCACTCGGTGTTAACGTTGTTTTGGGCATGTTCCATTTTCGAAGAGGACATAAAAAAATGTTCTTGTTTGGGTATGTTAATTAATCGAGAGACGATCAACCACAGATCAAATCAAATGGGACCTAAAAGGAGAAAAGTCTTTTCAGAAAAAATTCAAGTCTCTATACCATTAGCTATCCTATGTCTAATAATCTAGGGAGTTTAAATCCCGATCATAAAAGATCGGCCATTTGGTAATGTACATAGCACTGTTGTTCTACTACTATTGCCGTTTCCACGATCAACTCGGGTTTACTACCTGTAGACCGAATTGTCTGCAATCCGTTATGCTACATGTGTGACAATTCGTACCAAACCCCTATTCCCACAAATCGTCAAAAGGTTTGGATTATACGCCCAATTATGCTTTGAAAGAAGATAATTATTTATATTTATCTTATTTAAACTTAATTTTGTTACAATTTTATAGCCCAATTGTCTTAATTTATATTGTGATCTAACTGGTCTTTACATTGAAACTGCCACTGAAGGCTGTTTAGACCGACTCTTCCTGAAGTTTGTTTTTAATTATTAGTTAAGTTTGTAGTTCTCATTAAACTACTATATACTTTCCTAATCGAATTGTGGTTAAGATAGTTGCTTATTAACTTAAGTGACATATACGATTTACTTTATTGGTGAAACCCTTTTCCTTCTTAAACTAGTTTCGTACTAGATTACGAGTGCTTAACAATCATCTGTCAACTACGCATTTTGAACGCGAATCAATAAACGTCTATAATTGACGTTTGGCAATGGATTTCGAACAAACCTTCATATTACAATTTGTATTGATGTTGACTGTATTAACTACTTGCTTGGTCAAACTCAAAGCAAAGATTGATTTAACGAGAACGACGGGTGCATCGCGAAGTACAAGTATTAGTGAAATGATTATGGTAACTGCGGTGGGGACGGCCATAGGAGCGGCAGCATCTATTTTTGCGTCCTGGCTCTCCGCTAATAGCTGCCACTTAACCAATTCTTTGAATTTGACGAAAGGTTCATGCAGCGAAAACCCAACCCCTAGATTCTCTTCTGGCCTAGGAATTATAGTTTCCATTGGATTCTTTGTCGTTTATTCACGTGTTAGAAATTGAATATAGCGGAAAATAAGAAGCTTGTATGACTAGAAATAATTCGGCGATTTCGCTCCAGTACTTAGTGATGCCTCTGACAGTAAATCAGTCATCTTTTTAAACTATATGCTTTATGTGCTGGTGCTCATGGGCGTGGTATGATGTATGCTGGTCGGTTCTTGCTTGGGATTGGTGTTGGGATTGAAGGTGGTTGCGTTGGTGTGTATATTTCAGAGTCATTACCACCTAATGTTCGTGGTAATATTGTTTCTCTTTTCCAATACTATATGTCTACCTTGATGGGTAGAATCAATTTTGACGAGAAGGATTCCGTTTTCATGTCTTTAGTTGGAGGAGGTGCTTTGATGCTTGGTACAATTCCTGCTATCTTATGGATGGACAGATTCGGTCGTCGTGTTTGGGGTTTAAATATTGTTGGTTTCTTTATTGGGCTTGTGTTAGTTGGAGTTGGTTATTTGATTGATCTTAAAACCCATTTACAAGCTGCTGAGGGTACATATCTCGCTGGTATTGTGCTTTATATGGGTTTCTTTGGGTGTTATTCCTGCTTGACGTGGGTGTGTCCTTCTGAGTCATTTTCTTTGGATACAAGAACAGTTGGTATGGCTATCTGTTCTACTTTTCTCTGCTTGTGGTCATTCACTGTTACTTACAACTTTTCTGAAATGAAAGAAGCTATGACATACACAGGTTTAACTCTTGGGTTTTATGGGGGTATTGCGTTCTTGGGTTTCTTCTACCAAATTTTCTTCATGCCAGAAACAAAAGACAAGACTTTGGAAGAAATTGATGACTTGTTTAATATTTCCAGTTTTGAATTAGCCAGAAGAAATTTGAGAAGCATAAAGAAGTTCTGGGGTTGGAATAAAAGTTAGTGTGCGTGTTAAATAGAATTCATCTTACTTTAGATATCACTATCAATGTAATAATTACTGGCAAATACGAGATCTCTGTGCCTGAGTTTGAAAGAAGCGGGGCTCCACAACCTGCCATATCTGCAGCAATCCTCATATGCAGTCCGTGCGCAGCCTTTGCAGCATTTCCATACATATTCCAGCCTGTCAGGATTTTAAATTGATCGCTATCTGCAGACTATCGAAACAGAAAAATCTTTTTTACAATTTAAATACCTCTTAGAGTATCTTTTCTCAACTTAAAGGAGTTATTTCACTCACAATGAGAGCAACTCTGTGTAATATTATTTTGCCTACCAGTTTGCACAAGATAACACAACCATGTATAGGCGAATTCATAATGTAATATTATGATCATATATTACGTGAGAAAAGAAAGATAGACAACATCACATCTCTAAAAGGTGTTTTCGGCACAAAGTTAATTCATTGTTGCCTTGGCTTCCCAAAAACCGAATGTTTTTTCACGTAAAGATTAATGGATTGATTCTCGCGAAAGTCATAAATCTCGGATTACACTCCCCACAAAAACCAATGTGTACCACCGTTGAACAGTTACTAACACTTGAATAGTCAATCCGGAGATCGCATCCGTTCTTTATGGGCCGTAAATTTTGTTAGCAAAGCCTGTTCCCCACATTATGATGACCGGGGCCGGTGTCAGTACAAATAGGAGACTCTCCCCCTTATTTTTTTTGTTCCAATTAAGGGGTTGGAAGTATGAACACCAATATTCTATCCGAATTATGTCACGAAAAAAACGCCAGAACTGGAAGAATCTCCAGTTGGGATCACTCTGGGAAGAATGAAGATGCGTTTGTTATTTTACCTGGTGAAGAGGTGACTATTGCTGATATTAGAGGACCTGGTTGTATCACACATTTATGGTTTGTTCAAACTTGTACGAAACCCATGGGACCCAACTGGGAGGTTCATGACGAGGACTTTTACCGGAAAATTGTCATTAAATTTTACTGGGAAGATCATGAACGGCCTAGTGTGATTGCTCCCCTTGGAGATTTCTTTTGTGTTGGAAACTCGATGGTTTCCAATTTCCAAAGTCTTCCCTTCACTGTTTCAGTTAAGCCCACTGAACAATTAAAATATGGAGGTGATGCTGCTATGAATTGTTATCTACAAATGCCTTTCAATAAACGAGCAAAAGTTGTTCTAGAAAATCAAGGGGATCACGATTACGTTCAGTACTTCTACATTGATTATGAGATTTACAAAGAACCTTTTGGCGATGAAATTCTCTATTTTCATAGTCATTGGAGACGTGAAGACATCACAAAAGGTTGGGGTCCAAACATTGAAGTGAATACAGACGAAGTCAACATACCCAATTTGGATGGAAAAGACAATTTTCTTGTTCTAGAAACAGAGGGGAAGGGGCATTATATCGGTATGAACCACTCAATTACTCATTTCCAAGGTACCTGGTGGGGTGAAGGTGATGACATGATATGGATTGATGATGATCCCCCTTGGCCACCAAGTATTCACGGAACTGGTGGTGAAGACTACTTAGGTCAAGGATGGATGATGCAGAAGAACTCTTATCCCTTTAACGGAAGTATCATTCATGAAGATGATGTTCCAAATACTCAAGTTAGTTATAGATGGCACCTTGTTGACCCTGTGAGGTTTAAGAAAAAAATAAAAGTAACCCTTGAACACGGACATTCTAACCATCTAAGTGATGATTGGTGCACCACTGCCTACTGGTATCAAACACTCCCTTCGCCC
Organism: Yamadazyma atmosphaerica; assembly: GCA_030574775.1. Taxonomy (NCBI): domain Eukaryota; kingdom Fungi; phylum Ascomycota; class Pichiomycetes; order Serinales; family Debaryomycetaceae; genus Yamadazyma; species Yamadazyma atmosphaerica. The sequence goes on along the minus strand of JAJMFQ010000031.1, from coordinate 22,134 downwards.
AAATTGAGTATTCCTAAACTTGAGGAGAGGCTTGTTAGGCGTCCGATCCTTCCTGCTCCCAAGCTTGAGCCCCCAGATTTAGAAAAATTGACCGAATCAGCAAGAAATATGCATTTAATCCAGCAGGAAAAATATCGAAAATATTTAGCAGAAAGAAAGCAAACTGCTGAGAGACGGGCGAAAGACACTAAAGAAAGGATCGTTAAGAACAAAGATAATGCAGAAGCCGTTAGAAAAAGATTTTTGGAAACTTGATATTTGCCTAGAGAATCTCCTGGAATTTCATTTCACTTCAGGTATTTACTAATCAAAAGCAATTCTTAAGATAGTCCATCGAAATCATTAGACTACAAGGAATTCAAAATGTTTGAGCTGTTAATGATTTGTATGTCCTTATGCATTTAAGAAGTCTATTTTATATATATGTACCTACATATACATATATTTACGAAAACTGATCGTGACGTTGACCAGAGAGTATGCCCGCAGGCAAAGAATTAAGCATTTTTGGTATCAATAACATTTAATCAAAGTCCAATGGAGTGATAGAACCATCATCACAATAACTAGTGTAATTTTGGAAGTAAGCATCAATCAAGATATCATAGAATTGATTCTTGTCAATAGAATCGACAATGGTGACATTTCCGGTCTTGTAAGCTTTTGGGGTACGGTCATGACTCCAAATTCTTACAGTACCATAGAAAGGAGAATTGAAAGCAGTATCAACAGCAAGAGCGACCTCAGAGGTACTTTCGATGATGTCTGGGTAAGCCATGAAAGCAGTTACCACTGGATCCCAGAATGGCAACACGTTTTGATCATTTTTGGCATTAATGGAGTAATTACCGGTTTGAACAGTAGCATTTACAGCAGTCAAATATGGACTAGTTCTAATATTTTCTAAACCACCAGCTCTATTGATCATTTGATCATAGATTTCTTGAGAAGGAACCTCAGCATTAGTGACATTTCCACCAATAATAATGTGTTTCCAATCAGCAGTCAAAACCATTTGAGCGGCTTCTGGGTCTTGAATAATGTTGATATCAGTATTCAAGTCATCAACAATAGCTGAACCGGTAGCTTGAGCGTATTGACCATCGAGGTATCCACCCATGACATAAAGACCAGCAGCATCTTTGATCAAGTCTGGATAAATCGAAAGAGCTTGAGCAACGGTAGTTAAGGTACCAGCGGAAAAGATTTCAACTGGATCAGTATCCTTGTTGGCTTTGACAGCTTCAATCAAAGCGAGTGCTCCTGGGGTAGTTTTGTTATAGGTAAAATCATCCCAGGTATAGGTGTCAACATATCCAGGAGCCCAAGCCCCTTGCCAAACTAAAGAGCCGTACAATTCTTCCCAGACATGGAAAGTGTCATTGGTTCTAAGCAATGGAGTTGAAGCACCAGCGTAACATGGAACACATTGAGTTAAACTGTAATCGTCCAACACTTTCGCTTGTCCCCCAACTGCGTCAACATACGAAGCACTTCCTAAACTCCCAGAAACACCAACAATTTCCCAGCCAGCCATTAATGGAATTAAAGTCACACCAACATCACCACCATCATTCTCGATGAAGACTTTCTTAGAATTGGCAGTTGCTAAAACTGTAGCAATCGTTAAAAGAATTTTGTTCAAAGACAACATATTTATTGGGATAATTCTTTGGAAACGATAGAGTGAGATTTCCAGGACTTAAATAATTTCAGTTGTCCGATGCCGTGCTATATCATTCAAGAAAATTAAAAAAAAAAAATAGCACAAAAAAAAAAAAAAGATTACGGTTGTTCCTCATAGTTTCCCCTTTCGGATCTTAAAGTGCCCGAAATGACAAGCGTCAAACGCACGTCAAAGTGTTCCAACGGAACCTCGCGGAATTTTTCATATCTGGTCCTTATCTTTGGCTCGTAATGTTACATTACATGGCGCTTAAGCTCATAGATATGATATCAAAGCCTCAGAGGTTTCTATTTTCGATTTCGTAATTAATGCATAGTTAAATTAAATATCATAGAAAGTATCCGTAAGCCAAGTCTTGAACTTCCACTTTGCATCACTTTCTGTTCCTATATGAATTCTGGAACATGTCATCAGATAACTCCGCTCTACTCGCAGTCTTTTTTTTCCATTTTCTAATTGTTGAAGTACCCCTAAAGTTGTATTTGCCACTCGCTGCCGATCAATATCTTATCAGGGATAATACGAGAAACGCCTCCTCATAGGTGAAAACCGTTTTTGTCAGCATGATAGTAAAATATAGTTAAAGTATGGGATCCAAACTTCATAGCATTTGAGTGGGATAATAGTGCATATGCCATCCCTTTCTAGATAACACCATAGTCGAAGCAGCTGAGGTTTCTGGGCGTGAATGATAGGTTTTTAATCAGTTCAGAATTAGACCATATGTTTGAATGAACATAGAATTGGACTCTGATCCCAAATTCCATTGCAATGGCGAAGAGTGGTGTACAAAGCTCTATTATATAGTGTAGTCATGCTGAGAATCAAAGACCAAGAGCATCGTGTTTCTTTGTGTTGCAGTTTTCTGTGGCTATTGTTGCGTCGGCCCTCTGTATTTTTTGAAGTCCTTCATAAAGCAAGTGAAACATGTCCAAACCAATCTCTGTTTATAGTAGCGCCACAATGTAATGAAGAACAGTCCAGATCGACAAAAAAGGAAAGTTCCGAGACGGGAGCGGTGCTGCTCTTTTTTACCGATACTTAGAGGAAACCCGGATTTAGGCACATCTTAATGTTCCATCGGGTCCGTCTGAATTAGAACTGTCATTTGGGGAAGCATATCCAGTAGAATAGTGGCTTCCAGAGCTCGGAGTGAGTCAATGATGCTGGTGCAAAGCTTGACGGCGAAAAGAATATAAAAATGGCGTGAATATCCGTCGAAGTAGAAGGTTTTATACCATTAACAATAAAGATGAAAGTGTTTATCACTGGAGGAAGCGGATTCATTGGGTCCAGAACTACTGAGGAACTTATTGCCGACAACCATGAAGTTGTGGGCTTGGCTAGATCGGATCAATCAGCCAACATTTTAAAAAGCTTAGGGGCACAAGTGGTTAGAGGTGAATTGACTGATTTGGATTTGATTGTACAAGAAGCTAAAAAAGCTGATGCCTTTTTGCATTTAGGCTTTATCCATGATTTTAGCGCTTATGAAAGATCAATCAAAGTGGACTATGATTTAGTGGACGCGGTATGTGAATCTTATGTTGGAACAAACAAAATATTCATCTATACTTCAGGGACTTTTTGTGGCATTGAAGATGAAGATATTAAAAAAACTCCTCTCTACTCGAGAGTTGTCAACGAAGAGCATGCAATGTCGTTCTCTTCGAGAGGAGTCACGGCCATATGTATAAGACTAGCACCCACTGTCCATGGGGATGGAGACAAGGCATTTGTACCAATGATCTCGGAAATTGCTCAAAAAGTTGGAGCTCTGTGTTATGTAGGCGATGGATCAAATGTTTGGCCTGCCGTTCATAGATACGATGCTGCTAAATTATACTTGGCAGCTATGAAAAAGCCCACTTCGGGAGCGACTTTAGTGGCATGTCAGGAACTAGTGAAGATCAAGGACCTTGCAGAAGCTATTGCTCAAAAGAAGTCGGTGGAAGCTAAATCAGTATCTTTTGAAGACCTTGTATCTAAATTTGGTCCCTTCTTTGCAGGAATTATATCTATTGACAACCCTGTAAGTAGCAAGGAAACTACTGAGATTACTGGATGGGCTCCTACTCATACTAAGTTAATTCCTGATTTCCTTGAAAACTATCCATGATGATTTTGAAGCCTAGTTTCTCTGTTTATAGTCTAAATGTATGCTTGTTAAATAACATTCGGGATGATATCAGGCTTCGCTTAAAAGAGTTCTCACGGTATGCAAGGTTGCAACACATTCATGCACTTTTGCTTATCCATCAGACGGAAAGCCAATCGGCCGTGCGCCCGCTTATTCCGTTTTATCCCGTCTTATCATCAATGTATCAAGCAAAGCCTTTGTAAGGCATCGATGTATCAAGCAAAGTAGATGCTTAAAGGTGCTATATGAAGGACAAGAACTTGAAACTTTCACTTATCAACTGCGGCTGGACATGGGCAGGTGTTTTAGGCTTTTTCTGGATCTTTCTATATGGCTGCAAAATTTTGCCACTGACAGCAACCTGGCTACACGTAAATCCTTATAAAATTGTTTGAAATCCCCCTTTTGAAAAACTCCCACTTCTGACTTCAAGGCTCAAATTTATTATGAAATATAGTGTGCTTACGACGGGGCTTTCAAGCGGAATCGGCAAGTATGCCAAAGAATACATCGAGAAGAATCATTCTGACTGGCATCATATTATGTTGTGTAGAGACCCCTCAACTCAAAGTGGCCCTAAAAACTTAACATTAGTTGAATGTGATTTGTCTTCAATTGATAGCGTTTTAAATGCTTGTAAAGAAGTCAAATCATTGCTCGATCAGAAGAAAGTGCCGCCACTCAAATACATTTTAGCTAATGCAGGTGTGGTTTCTTCTCGTTTGAAGGCCACTGTTGATGGGTTTGAGCCCAACTTCCATGTGAATGTACTCTCCAACTACTTTTTGATCAACGAATTGTTGCCTGTTTTAGAACCTAATCCTCGTATTTTACTCACTGGTAGTGATATTCATCGAGGAGAGAAAAAAGCGAGCCCCAAACCCTTCTGGGACGACAAAAATTTGGATAAGGTCATTCGTCCTATTCCAAACGAAGCTGACAAGAATCCAGAGAGCCTTGCGGCTGGTGTGAGAGCTTATTCTACCAGTAAATTGGCTCTTATATATCTTGGCCATCAGCTTGCTAGAGAATGCCCCCATGTCAAAATCTTAATCTATCATCCCGGCGTGATACCCACGACTGGCTTGGGTAGAGAAAACAACATCTTTCTCCGGTATATGGCTGCGTTCCTCGGAACCATTTTTAGAGTTACTGGCTTCACAATGAGTTCAGAAAGTGCAGGAATTAAGCTTGCTCAAAGTATGTTCGACGACGATTTATTTGAGGAATGTAACAATGTTCTTTACAGCCGAGTAGGAACTATTGCCAAGTCTTCCGATGACTCTTATAATGAATATAGAGAGCATCAGCTTTGGCAAGCCATGAAGGAAATTGAGGAAGCCCACAAAAGTCTGCATTAATTTGCACTTAACGAGTGACCGAGGATATTCCAATAATATGAGCTAGTACTTAATATATCAGTGTATGCATCTTTGTAGATAAGTTTCAGAAGTTATAGTGTAGAGGAGCATGGTTTAACTCATTTCTCTTTTATTATCTATGATTTTTCTCAACCCATATAAATAGATAAATACGCATATTCATTGTCTTTGTCAACATATTACTCACATATTGGCTATTATATGCTGCCGTTGATGTTTCCTAGGCAATAGTTGGTAAATTTTGTTGCAGCTGGTTGGTCCATTAGGCTGAAATATCTTTGAAGATTTCATCAAATACAAAAGGACTGATAAGCTCATCCCCTTCTAAAATTCCATTACCTGATACTAGGCTTTCAAGTTGGCTATTGAAGGCTTGGTCTATATCCTCGATATCTGCATTATTCTTTCCTTTAACTGATCTCAAGTGTAACCAAAGAGAGTCGGTTTCTTGCTCGCTTGCAGCAAACTGAAACCCCTGTGTGCCGGCTCCGTCTAAATCGTCAATCATACTTCCGTTTGTTCCATCCGTGTGGCTGCTCATGTCTTCATTTGTGTAGGCTCCTAAACTATTACTTCCCTCGCCAGAAATATCCATTTTATCGTTTCTTGTTTCAGAGCCATTGCTGAATAAATCTGATGGAGCAGGGGTTGTAAGGATCCCACTGCTCGGTTCATTAGTGGAAAATAAATCCTGGGCTCGTTGTGCTATTTCAATTAATTGGTCCAAATAATCATTTTTGCTCAAAATATGAAATTCGAATGATTTCAGATATATTAGGGACTTGAAACTATCACCCTGAGTCACCAATAGCAAATACCTATGCAACCTCGAAATAACCCAAGAATAGTAGTACCGTCTACTATATTTGCTAGCTATTTTGAATAATTGTTGTGAAATTGAAGCCATGAGCAGGGACAATAAATTCAATTTGTTGATGTTGTCACTGTAGTTCTCATCGCTAGACATTCTCTGGAAATGATCCTGAGAACTCTCTCGGTTTGTCACAGTTATTTTTATTCTTACTATTAATGATAGCAAAAACAATAGAGCTTTATGAATCATCATCTCAACCCCTGGTATTAATATAAAGTCGATGCTCTCTTCCATACCCATTAAATTGCTAGAGAACGCACGATAAAACGGAAATAGAACTAGTAATAGCCTATCAAAAAGCCTTATCAAATAATAGAAAGCAAATTTGAAGTTACCCTTTTTTTCTAGTACGTTGAATAAATAAAAATACAACGAACAAAAAAAGTGGCTAATCTGCAATTCTAACTTATATCTAAATGTATTGACAATTAGTTCATCCTTGTTCGAAAAGTTGGCCCCTTTTTTAAATGTCTCTAGCAATCCTTTGGACCCTAAAACATCTTTTTTAATAAAATTTATCTGTGTGCAAATGTTTGAGATTGTGCTTTGAGACTGAAAACTCAAAACATTATTCAACAAATGAACAACCGGAAAGTACGTGCTTCTCAAGAATTGAAAACAATCTTGTACCATTTCCTCTTTTTTCGTATCCAATAAGTTGGAATTCCCGGGTATACTGTACGGGAGTTTAGTATCAAATGAAAACTTGTTGGCATCTAAAGGATCGCCGTTCTCCAAAGACTGGTCTAGGTCCATCATTAGTAATCCGTACCACATCTTTCGCCCCAAATTGTCCTCTTTTGGGTCCTTTGGATTTGTTCCTGAAGGCATTCTATCAGGATCCCTATTTAAACCCAAGGAATAGGCCAATTGAAACAAAATAGCACTGAAAACTTGGGTATTTCCATTATCAGGTCCCTCGCCATATTCTGGACTGTATGTCTGATACACCTTAACATAGAGGGCCAACTGAAAAATTGTCAAATTGATTGTCCCTAATAGCTCAAACTGCTTTAGACATTCCTGAGCAACCTCAAATGACTCAATACTTACAGGATTATTTAATAAGTATTTCATTTGTTGAATTTCGGGGTCTGGATCATTAGAATTCATATATTTTTCATTGGTTTCATCAAAATTTGAGAACAATGTCAAATAACCGAGTCGAATTATAATCAACAAAATTCCTATGTGAGCAAAATCATTCTTGTTTTCAAGCTGGACACTGATGGAACTACTGGAAGAAGGACTGATGTCTTTCTTTCCAATTAACCGGGTTATATTCATTGTAAAATCTTCTTCATCGAGAAATGGAAAGAATGGGTAAAGCTTCGAAAAAAAGTTTTCGACATATATCCAAGTTACATTCCTTACTGGTAGTACTAACTCGATTTTGGAGATGATTTCTAGTTCTGTTTCCATAGCTTTGTCCAAGCTCGAAAGACCCAATAATCTGGCTTTGTAAGACACTTGGCTCATGATACGATTTACGTCTAGTTTTCTAGGCTTCTTGTTCGAGGATCCAACCGATGTTTCCTTGAAGTCGTTCACACGGTCATGAAAGAAGTCGGTAACATTATTAACTCCATTGATGGGAATATCATTATCATTCCGATTATTAGAGTGACATTTTTCATAAACAAAATCCCAAACTAACTTCAAGGATGGATCAATTAGTAATAAGGACTTCCAAGAAAAAACGCCAAAATTACGTCTTTTGAAAGGTTCAATCTGGTATAGCGAAGAGTATCCGTCATATATATCGATGTTTTCATCTTCAACCTTAGCTAATAAAGCTACGAACGGCTCATCAAAAAACGAGTCGTTGTGCTTCTTGGTGTCATATCCCTCTAGTACGAATGGATCTTTCCTATCGACAGGGTCATGTTTAGTTTTATTGATACTCTGGTTTACCAGACTAACCGTTTGCTGTAGCTCAAATAATTTCAGTTTTAAGTCACCCACTTCCTGTTCTAAATTCGATTTGGCAGGATCCTTTATTTTTTGAGCCGTCGTTGTGTTGGTCTTTTTAGCCTTCTGTATTTCGAATTTCGTTCTTCTGGGTCTTTTGCCATTAGCAACACCATCATAGGTACATTCCAGATTGCAATATTTGACGCACGTTGAACAGGGTAGTTTTCTATCACATTTGACTTTCCTTCGTTTACAGAACGTGCAAACCGGAACGGACTTCAATGAATTTGTATCTACATCCTCGGGACTCCACTCTTTGTTGGGAGTCTTGTTGCGGTAATCCATCACCATTGTAAATTAAATATAATTTATGGAGTTTGTTTTGTCGCAATCCCTAAAAACTTATTATTCGAAATTTAAGCCAGTATTCTTGAATATTTGGTATTCTCCTTCTGTTGATGAGTAAATATGAGTAAATATGAGTAAATCCTATCGGTACAAGGTGCAGATAGACTTAAGTGTTTTATCAAATTGAAAAGACTACCTAAATAAGCATTCAGAATAATTTGTGGAAATTCTTCCAAGGGTTAGATGACCAGAGATCTTCAGCGGTATATATTAGAGCCGGTTTTGTATTACAAATAGGGATGGCAATATACAGTACTATTCCTATTCCTATTCCTATTCCTATTTAAACGGAAACGACAAAAACTCCTACGAAGATACTTGCTGTAATATAACCTTTACGGTTGACCAATAATTTATTATTTAATTTATTATTTCATATAAAATCTATATACATACATACTAATGGAATTCAATCAGTGTTTTAGAATGCAAATTTCGATTTTTCTCTCAATTTGCTGCCATATCTATAAAATAAAAAGGGCACTGGAATTAATAATGCAGAAAAAGCTCCTAATAATGTAGCAGCCCACCGGATACCCAAATTAACAAACATCTGTCTAGCAAATAAAGGAAATGCCCCTCCAAAAGCCGATCTTAAGAAAGTATTTCCAGCAAGAGCAGATGCAGCATATAGTAAGTATCCGTCAATAATGTAATTAAAAGAAGGAAGAAAGATTGTTATTAAACCAATACCGATTGCTGCAGCCCCAATTGTTGGGACAATCCAGTGTACTTTATCTGGGAAATCACCACTCCATCCCATCCAGAACATTCCACCGGTGAAGAATATAGATCCTAACATCATAGGAGGTAATCTTTCTTCAGGCGGAACCTTTCCATTGTTCAAAGTAGCCAATCTATCGAATCTCTTTTCAAATAAAACACAGATGACGGCACCAATCAATATTCCGATAAACATTGAAAGGTAAGGTAATTCAGCAACACCTTGTATCATTTTATAATTTCCAGCAAATATTAATGGAACGGCAGTTAAGAACAAATACATAATACCGTAGACAAAGGCATTATATATGGTAATGAAGAATAAAATTGGTTCTTTAAATAACATAGTGAGGGGCCTTGAAATATTCTTCTGAAGAATAACCTTAAAGTCCAAGGATGCTTCCTCTTGAGGAGCATATATTGCCCAATTTCCTGTCTTTTGTCTCAACATCTTTGCTTTTTTTACTAAAATTGTAGGGCTGTGAGTCTCTTCAAAGACAAAAACGATTAAAATGAAGGCCACACCTGCAAGAATTCCTGAAATATACTGTGTCCATCTCCATCCCATATTAGGATTTTTCACTATGAAATTAGAGACAATAGGAGCAAACATGGGACCACCAAAGAGGACTATAATGAAAATAGTTGTTGCTAAACCTCTTACTTTCATGTTAAATAAATCAGCGGTAGATGCCGGGGAAACAACCAAAGGTGCAGCTCCTATAAATCCTTGGAAAAATCTGCAAATCATAATTGCTTGAATGTCTTTAGAAGTTCCTGTAGCAAAACAGAAACAAAGATACCCAAAAGATGAACACACAAGAACAGGCTTTCTTCCGAACGTCTCTGACAACGGACCCCAAATAATTGGACCAGAAGCAAACCCAAAAACAAATAGGGAGGTACCCAAGGCTCCTACAGTTGGACCGACATGATACTTTGCTTCCACATCTGGACTGGCAGCCGCAAACATAGCTGATCCCATTGAAATTGAAAATGCTGCCAATCCAACCACAGCACAGAACAAAATTTTCTTTGATAGAGGCCAGTTATGAGGGTGTATGGGATCATTTGGTCCCACAAAGTCCACCACATATTGTTTTCTATCAGGTACATCAGGTGGGAGTTCTTTATCTGAACGGAGCCAGGTCAGTTCATCGGATGAAGGCTTTGCAGAATTCGAATCGTTAATATTGGAGTTATCACTCATACCTTTTTCTAAATCAGTTTCAAATTTAGTAGCATTGGACATGTTTGGTATATGAAAAATGATTAATTCAATTCAGGAAGATATATAGGTATATATATATATGTACAAGAGATGCCCGTATGACCACTACACTCGGCTGTAATTGTAAATAGTATTACTAATTTTATTATTGCCGACTTTATGCAGAACAGACGGCTCTAATCTTCATGGTTTAAAAGCAACCATTAGTTACATAAAGACCCAATCACAATAAACAAAAGAAGAAAGTGTTAGAGTAAAACGGAACAAAAATCTAAACCAGAAGCCACACGGGCGTAAAAAACGGATTGCGGTGAAATGCGGAAGTTAAAATTCGGGATTATCAAACGGCTGCTAAATCGGAGGCTGCAACAACGGTGATAAACTGCGGCTGTCAGAAAAAAAAGAAGCTGCGAAGATTATTCTAGATTAACCTAAGCCGACAAGGTGGTTGATTCTTCTATTGAGATCATCCAGTAAATATGCCGACGACAAAACAAATCTGTATGTGCGTGATCCGATTTGTTACTGGAATGGAAAAGAAGATAAAATTGTACACGTAAAGGTTCATATGCCTAACTGTTCTATATATTTAATCATAAATCTATATGTGGTGGGTTGCCTATTTTTTAATATTTAGCCATCCCAATAGATGGGGCTGCAGGTTTAAATCCAAACTTTTCATACAATTTTACTCCTGGAGGATCTGCTACTAAGCTAATATACGGTTTTGGAAGTGCTTTGCTTTCAATCTCTTGCATCAAACGCCCCATGATTGCCTTGCCTAATCCCTGGCGTTGATGATCTGGTAAGGTTGCAATATCTGCAATAAGAAAATACCAAGCACCGTCACTTATAACACGTCCCATGGCAACTGTTTCTCCCTCCATCAGCTTGATGTGACATCCGAACCATGTCCCAGAAGAAACGGCTTCACTCTGAGCTCTGGATTTAGGTGTCAATCCTGAATCTTTTCTTAACCTCATATAAGCTTCAACATCAGGCACTCCATTCACAAGAGTATATTTTGAGGAATCCATAGTAAAGTAACCAGCTCTGTCAAGATAACAATTGTGAAAAGAGAGAAATACTGGCCTTCTTATACGAACCGCAACAGGACTGGTGGAGACACTTCATCGCACAGCGCCATTTTCCGATTCTCTGAGCCCCACGGAAAGGAAAATCGGCCCCGCTATGTTCTGGCAGGTGACACTTCGAGGGCTCAAACCTGTAGCTTGAACCCTATAACCAATAATTACAACATAGCATTTAGTTATTAAATCACCTCGCTATAATTGCCCTAGATCAGCGAGAGGGGCTCATAAATTGATAACCTCTGTTTGTGAAACAGTTTAGAATGAATAATCCTCGGGTTTCAATGAATTTAATTTTTCCGACTCCAAGTATAAAGCCATGGTGCGGAGTTCTAGACACCGCTTTGAGCGAGCCTTTTCAGAACCCGTAAGGAGGTCAAAAAGCTTAAAATAAAGTATAAAAAGAGAATAATTTCACTCAATTTCACTTTTCTTACTTCTTCAAAGGTGTATTGCAATGGGAAGCTCAACAATAACACTTCCAGACGGAACCAAGCTCTTCTACAAAGACTGGGGCACGGGTGAGCCTGTTGTCTTCAGTCATGGTTGGCCATTAAATGGTGATGCTTTTGAAGATCAAATGTTTTACTTGGCTCTGAAGGGATTTAGAGTCATTGCTCATGATCGTCGTGGACATGGAAGATCGACTGAATCATATGAAAACAACACTTTAGACCAGTATGCTGACGATTTGGCAGAGCTTGTGAAGCAGTTGAATTTGAAGAATGTTGTTCATATTGGCCACTCCACCGGAGGAGGAGAAGTTGCTAGATATATTGCTCGTCATGGAACTTCTAATGTTCTGAAAGCCGTTTTGATTGGCGCAATTCCTCCCTTTATGCTTAAAACCGAATCAAATCCTGAGGGAACACCGATTGAGGTTTTCAATGGGATGAGAGAAGGTCTCTTGAAGAATAAGTCCCTGTTCTTCAAGGAGGTTGCACTTTCCTTCTACAATTTAGATTCCAATAATTTAGGGGATGGTCAAGGTTTAATTGATCTTTTCTGGCTTCAAGCTATGCAAGCTTCGATTAAATCTTTGTACGATTGCACTTTTGCCTTCTCTGAAACCGATCAATTTGAAGATTTGAAGAAGATGAAAGTCCCTACTTTGGTAATTTATGGGGAAAAAGATAAGATCGTACCACCAATTGCTGCTAGTAAAAAGGCAGTAAAGCTTTTGCCGGTTCCTACAGAAAAGGTCTACCCTGAGGGGGGCCACGGAATATGCAGTACTCACAAGGAATCTGTTAACAAAGATATTTACGATTTCATCACTCAATAGTTCTATTTGATATTCTCTGAGTATGTTTCCAATTTTCTTTTTTTTTTCAATGCAGATGTTTATTCCCACTGTTTGTTTGTGCAAATCAAAAATTTTGAACGCTGTAGATAAACTGTGAAAAGTACTTCTGACTACCTAGCAAATATAATATTTGCGAACTTCTTGCTTCAAATGGGGACCGCAGTATCTTTTTGTGGGCTCTTATTCCGAAAATACATCATACTAATACTCAATTAAACTTCTGAAAGCAATTGATGTCTATAAGTAAGACAAAAAATTGTTGATTCTTGTATAACTCTGCCCAAAATTAGCTTGCTGGTGTTTCTTTGGTATCTTTGTATAACTATCCGCTTTGCTTCTCCCAGCATTTAGCCACGTCCGCATAAGCTAGAAAGAACAGCTGGTTCGATATTATTGGAAGAATACATTTAATGGATTCTCGAACAGTTCTCGTATCGACATCTGAGAATGTAAATAATTTATAAAAACGCTTCTTTTCATTGACTCGGCTCCAAGAGACATCCACATCCGTTTGACTTTCTGGTAATCAAACTTAACTAACTCTTAACACTTAAACAATATTTACCGTAACAACAATGCCGTTGTATTTTCCTGGTCTGATATATGGCTATTTTTACTGGAATTTGGTATCAGATAGTCCCCTAAATAGTTGCATTTTCGGATGTAAGCACTTCCTGGTGTAAGCACTTCCGGGTGTAAGCACTTCCGGGTGTAAGCACTTTCGGGTGTAAGCCCTTCCGATGGCTGCAAATCCCAGAGCTAAAGCCACGTAATTCCGCGCATTTAACACATAGCCAAGAGCAATACAACAACTATAAATAGAGTAATGTCTTTCTTTTAATGATAAATGTTGGATACATAAGTTGCAAATACTATAGAAATGACATACAGTATAGTCACCACTGGACTTTCTAGTGGTATCGGTACCCATGCCAAAAGTTATATCGAGAAACATTATCCTGACTGGCACCATATTATGTTGTGTCGCGATCCTTCTACACAAAGTGGACCTAAAAATTTAACTATCATCAAATGCAATTTGTATTCTATCAATAGCGTTTTGAATGCTAGCGAAGAAATAAAGTCATTGCTTGAACTGAAAAAGGTACCGCCGATCAAATACATTTTGGCAAACGCAGGTGTGGTTAACAAGCGTTTGGACGGTACTGATGATGGGTTTGAACCTAACTTCCAGGTTAATGTTCTCTCAAATTATCTCATTATCCAACAGTTGTTGCCAGAATTAGAACCTAATCCCAGAATCCTAATTACCGGAAGCGATATTCATCATGGAAAATCACAAGGTAAGCCCGAACCTTTCTGGGATGATAAGAATCTAGACGTTGTTATTCGTCCTGTTCCTAATGACGCTGATAAGAATCCTGACAGTTTGATTGCAAGAATGAGAGCATATGGCACCAGCAAATTGGCTGTTATTTATCTTGCTCATCAGCTCGCCAGAGAAAACCCTAGTGTAAAATTTTTGGTATATCATCCTGGAGTTATAACAACCACTGGGTTGACCAGGGATGTGAATTTCGTAGTAAGGACCTTATCTGCATTTGTTGGTACTCTTATTCAATTCACTGGGGTTACAATGAGTTCCAAGAATTCAGGCACGAAGCTTGCTCAATACATGTTCCAGAAAGATTTGTTTGACAAATGCAACAATGTGCTTTACAGTGAGGTCGGAAAGATTATGAAGTCGTCCCCCGCTTCGTATAATGAATACAGAGAGCAGCAGCTTTGGAGTGCTCTCAAGGAGATTGAGCAGACCCACAAGCATCTGAACTAACACCCATATCACAAAATTTTGTAAAGAATATATGAGCAATTTGAAATCTGTAAATAGTACAGACGCCCAGCGTATGTATATGTTAGTCTATTTACGAAGGAAAAGGAATCTTCACCGAAATACGTAAAATTCGTAAAGCCCTTAGTTACGATGCTGCTGAAGTCGCATCTTTTTGCAACCATTAGATAGGCACATAAGAATGCCCTAAATGATCCCCTGGATCGAAGTGCTTAACCATGGAAGCATCTAAAAGGATATAGCCACTGTTAACGACTTGGTAAAACTCTATATCGTACTGAGTCCAGTATTTGTTGCCGTGGCTATAGGCTTTAAACCACCTCACATAATCAATCCAAATATTATTATTAGGATCTAACCGGAATCCAAGCATTGATGCGAGGCCACTCCAATAGAATAAAAGTTTCAAACAGAGATAATGTTCCTGGTACATCAAATCGTATAACCGGAAATCAACATGAAAAAACCATAGAAATATAGACGTAGAATATTTTGTGTCGCTAGCAACATTCAAGGCTCGTTTGAGCCATCTGATTGTATCATAAAGTCGGAGGTAGTCTTCCTTTGTGGCGCCCATATTATCTCTATTTGAAACCGGGTCAAATTCATTAGCTTTGAAGTCGTTCACCATCTTGGTGACGTGATCGATGATCAAGAATGGTTCGGGAATATCTGGGTCAGTGGCCATTTTTATGTACAAGTAAAGGGCTCCCTCATATTGACTGTTAATGACTGAGTTGTATAGCCTCAAATACGCCCGCACAGTCACCTTGATGAAGTGTATCAAGTCCGACGTGGGACAGGAAAAATTGATCAACGGCAAAAGTCGATATGGTTGTAGCAATAAAAAGGAGTAAACCAATTCAGCAGACACTAGGGCTTCAAATGCAGATTCAGAGTCGACTTCATTCTTGTCCTCGCAAAAGCCTTGAAGTCCTTCAGTGGTTTCCTTCAAAGACTGATCAAAGTATTCCAAGGATTTGGCTTGGAATTCAGGCATTCGTAGGTCTTGAACT
Source organism: Yamadazyma atmosphaerica (assembly GCA_030574775.1). NCBI lineage: Eukaryota > Fungi > Ascomycota > Pichiomycetes > Serinales > Debaryomycetaceae > Yamadazyma > Yamadazyma atmosphaerica. The sequence goes on along the minus strand of JAJMFQ010000031.1, from coordinate 6,549 downwards.
TTGCTTCCGGAATGAAATAAAGTTTCTAAGATGTCGGTTCCTGCGAACAATGGAACACTGTAAGTGCCCAAAAACTGGTCAACAGAATCCCGTTTAAGATCCTCAAGAAACACTTCATATAAATCAACCCGAAATTGAAGTGTCAATGATACCAATGAGTAGATATTTTTCCTTACAGTCAAACTCCTTTGCCATAAGTAAGGAAGCTCGAAGCACCACACTTTTGCACTTGGATTGAAGTTCTCCATCGAACCCGAACGGGCAATTGAGTCATCAATGATCCGGGCATTGAATATGTCTAACAACCGATGTTCGAATCTGCTGATTCCTAACCTTCGACGAACTGAGTTTAACGTCAACTGTGCATACATATAAGGATCAGCGAACATTTCATCGTCTTCAAAAAGTGTTCTATCAATCTCTTCAATGTTTTCTGAATTGGTCCCATCCAGAAAATCAGTGCTTTGGCCTCCTGTGGACATTACCTGGCTATCTATGTCGTCAATTTCCTCTTCAGGAACACTGTCCACACTGTTCCAATTGATATTCAACTCGTTTAGATCAAAGGCAAGATCGGTTTGGCTACTAGTTGATCCTATCTCTTCTAACTTCTCATTGGTGACCCCTTCAACGCTCAAACTGTTATCCTCTAGTCCGGTTCCTGAATCAACATCTGAGCTGGCACCTGAGTTGTAAGGATCGGTTTGGGGAGCTGCAGATCCAATAGGATCTTCTCGAATAGCAACTTTTGGTTTCCTTCCCCTTTTTTTGGCCTCCTCGTAAACACACTTCCGGCCGGTGTGGCTACAATATTCACACTTAGGAAATCCTCTGTCACAGGCTATCTTTAGCTGGGTGCAGCTAGTACACCTTGTTTTCAATCGAGGCATGAAAAGTGCATTTATTTATCAATGTTTCTGTAGCTGCAAAGACGCTCTCCCCGAGCTTTTGAGCACGGTGCGAAAAAGCACTGACAAGGGGAAACCAAACCTTAAAACTGGCAAGACATTGGAGCCTAGGGAAGGGCCTATCCTCTGTGATATATTCTGGTTTTGGTAATAGAGTGTAGTATTTGACAGAGGTTAGGTTAGAAGATTTTATGTTTCTTGGAATTCATTTAGCCTAGGATAGTCCTCCAACAAATGCGTCGTATATAGTAGGTGCTGATGATTTTGCCAGAAAGTAATCTTTTCATCATGCGTTATCTTATAAGTATCCAACGCCCTCTGTATTCTTCGTTATATAATGTTCTTCTCTAATTAATGATTCTTTATTATATTCCTTGCGTGTGCTATATCTCAGTCGCTGTTTTTTGCAGCCACTAATGAGGAACGTGATGAAGTGAATTGACTGAAGCGGGATTAGTCGAATGTTAAGAGACTAATTGTCTAAAAAAAGAATAAAAAAGAAAAACTACATAATTTTGCATGCTGTTTGATTTATAGAAGCATGGATGAATGTATATATGCCTTAAATGTCGCTTGGGCTTTCCTTTTTCAAGTCGTCATAGAGCTCGGCCTCTTGCGTACTCTGCTTTGTGGACCTGCTACCTGAATACTCTCTGTATAACTATTCAATACTTTATGTGTAGCTATTAAATGTCGAGAAATCACTTCAAAAGATTGCCTCCAATATTGAAAGGGTTCCGAAGGTTCCCAGTTACGACGGCAAATTTATATAAATTAGTCTAATAGGTTTTCTGTACCCATTTAGTGCTTACAAATATGAGATATTTGCAGCACTTCTGATAATTGACCTGAACCAGAAATTTCGGTACTATTTCACAATCCAGGAAGATGAGAAATGATATCAGCCACCATTTTCGATATTACTTTATACGACTTCCAAATATAGTGGTGTACCTTGATTGCTAATTTAAGTCGCATGCAGAGGCACCGAAATGGAAGTGATTTTCACGTTGACGTCAGAATTTGTCATCCTGAACAAACACAGAAATTCTATGATTAATAATCAGAGTAATATGAATAATCACTCAAGTATCCAAAAAGTATAAAATATGTGGAGATTTTGCTAGATACGCTTCTTTCTATTGTTGCATCAATAAAAAGATACCCATAAAAGTCAAACAAATCAAAAGAATTACAAGTAAAATGAGTAAAACTGTTTACGTATCCGGTGCTACCGGTTTTATCGCCCAACATATTGTTAAAGACTTGATCTCAAAAGGTTATAAAGTTGTCGGTAGTGTAAGATCTACTGCTAAGGGAGACCAATTGGCTAAAGATGTTAAAAACGACAACTTTTCTTACGAAATTGTTGAAGACATCGCTGCTGCTAATGCTTTTGATGAATCATTGAAGAAGCATCCTGAAGTTGACTACTTTATGCACACTGCTTCTCCAGTAATCTTCAAGACATCTGACATTGAAAAGGATTTATTAATTCCAGCTATTGAGGGGACAAAGAATGCTTTGCATTCTATCAAGAGCTACGGTCAGCAAATTAAGTCCGTGGTGATAACATCATCTATCGTTGCTATGTACGACATCTCAACTCAGCCTGACCATGTTGATGAAACTAGTTGGACTGACATTAGCTGGGAAAAAGCCGTTTCTAATCCTTACTCTGGTTACACTGCTTCAAAAACGTTTGCTGAAAAAGCTGCTTGGGAGTTTGTCGAATCCGAAAAACCATCCTTTACTTTGAACACTATTAATCCAGTCTATGTCTTTGGCCCACAAGCTTTTTCTAGTGGTGCAAGTAGAGAGGTTTTGAATGCGTCATCTTCTCTCTTGGGTTCTTTTATCAATTTGAAGAAAGATGATCCAATCCCTGAAACTGTGGGAAGTTTCATTGATGTTAGAGACGTGAGTAAGTTACATATCTATGCCATCGAGCATGATTTAAAGGGCCAGAGAATTTTGGCCTCTACCTCTGGTTTTACTGCACAGACTATTGTTGATATATTGAACGAAAATGTCCCAGAATTGAAGGGTAAGCTCCCAGTTGGTAAACCTGGGTCTGGTAATGATCTTGAAGTTGGTGCTCCACTTGACAATTCAAAGGCTAAAAAATTGATTGGTGATTTAGTTCCTTTGAAGACTTGTGTGCTTGACTCCATTAACCAAATCTTAGAATACAGCTCTTGAATATCTATAGACATACAGTCTTTGCATTTGATGCATTACTGGGTGAACACTGACAGGTGTGTCCTAAACTTGAAGTCTGGCACGTTTAAAGTGTTGGTGGGTATAATTAAATAATGATGACAAATATATGCTTAACTATAATCGGTACAGAGTCGCATTTTGGTGAAAATTGCAGGTATTTGATAGAATAGAGCATATAGATGTAAATATAAATTGTTGTAGACACAAAAGTGGCCACAGAGAAAGCAATAAACACACCTAAGGTAGAGACAGAAAAGCTGTGCTTTTGCAATTATTGTAGAAGAAATAGAGATATTTGTAAGCCACATTGACGTGTATTTGTCGGATTGAGGATATTTTGATATTTTAACGTTCGTGATTTTTTTTCGTTATTTCCTCGGAAATGATATAATAGAATAAAATACTAGCTTTGTGAAAGTGGTCACTTGACTTAGTAGCGTCTAGATTTCGGGAAACCACTGCAGTATATCCCGTCAAACAAGCGGATTTATTGTTTTCGCTCTCTCCTTTCCTTATCTCTTTTGTTTTAAACTCTAGTTTTCTAGTTGATGGCTGGTAAAACTGGTTACTTCATTTCGAAACGCATAGTATTTTCAGCTATATATGTATATACAAGACATAAAAGTTTTATTTTAAATTTTTTGATAATCGATGACTCTTTTAAAAGCTTGGCCCACGGGAACATGAATTGTAGTCAGGTCCAATAAATCGTGGTTTTGCTGGTTATTGTCAGTCTTAGCGATAACATCTCTTGCTAGAAGAAAGCCTCTTAAAAACAACATTGAGAATGAGCATACGAAATACGAAATCCCAACAAAAACGCTGCAATACACGTATTGAGTAGGATCCACATTTCCTCCATTTCCTTTAACTAAAGCAAGACCAATCACTGGAGAGGGAATGGCGGCAGCAGCCAAGATCGACCACATCATAGAAAAGGCAATACTCATTCTTTTCATACCGACCAATCTAACAACAATTGCAGCCACGGTAGAATAGATGGTTCCCATGGTTGCACCAATAATAATGGCGTAGACGATAACTGTTGCATAGTTTCTGGCAGGAATCCACATTGCAAGACTGAATATAGATGCTACTAAGTAGCAAATTACAGATAAATTACAAGGACCGTATCTATCAGACAATAATCCAACAGTGGGTCTTCCCAAAATGGATCCAACTTGAACCATTGCAGCCACAATCGATGCTTGATATCCGGAGTATCCCAATGAAGTTGTATAGTTGGCTAAGGTATATAAATTGATAACATATCCAAACATACAGGTGATACTAAAGAAACAAAGTACCCAAAACCCATAGTTGGTAAAAACCACCTTGTCAAATACAGTGAATTGAATTTTGTGCTGCTTGTCTCTAGATTTGAATATGATAATAGCAATCCAAATCAAACAAAATGAAATAATACTTTGGGCTCTCAAGGCCCAAAAAACATTTCTAGCTTCAACAATTTTTTGCATCGCCAAGTTGAAAACAATACCCCCTGATCCTGATCCTGCGGTAGCCAAACCTCCAGCCAAGACTCTCCGTTTCTTGAAGTATTGAGGTATAATAGTTACCGATGGTATAGATATGAAAGCTAATCCAACACTTTGCATAACTCCCTGTGTCAAATATAACTGCCACAATTTTGTACAGTAGCTGGCTAACATTAAAGCCGTGAATTGAAAACAATTTCCAATCACCATAATGCCTCTAATACCAAGAATACCCTGCAAATAATTCAAGCATGGACAAAAAAGTAAAGTTGACCCAAATGCTAAGCCACCTATTGCTGCATAGTCTAATTTGGTGGCTCCGTGAAAAGTATCATTACTTAAGTAATTTGAAAAATATATAGCAAACCCTGAATTCATTCCCCAAGTGCAAAAGGCTGCCAAATATGACCCAAAACATATCAACCAGGCATAACCTTTATCAAATGTTAGTTCTGTCTCTTGGTTTTTCAATCCTTCTCCTCCACCTTTGCTTTCATTTGCATTGGCATTAGAATCCTCAACATGATCTGTTTTATCAGAGTCAAATTCGATTCCCTTTCCTTGATTTTCCAAGTCATTCGTTACACTGCCAGATGTCATGTCTTCAATGCTTTGTTTCTTACCAATTTTTTACAAGATCTGTTGTCTTTTATAGTGCTGCAGAATTCTCATTTTCTTTTTTGCAGTCAAAAGTATCGGACCGAAATCTCGGGTAGGCTTAATATGTGAGAGAAACCTGAAATCGCTGATTTTCGGTCCGGACACGGTCCGAGAAGCTGGAGATATAAATATTTGCAATCAATTTACAATCGGTAAAGAATAATTGTATCTTGCATCTCTGTGTGCACGGTCTTCTTCATATAATTCGCTCTACAAGGCAAGGATGATTCTTTGAAGCCAGTAGCTCTGTCCTCTACAGTTTATTGAAGTACTATTCTCCTGGGTGACAAAGTTATCTCCAAAGTTTCTGTTCCACAAAGCGTAGTTTTTGTAACAAACAAGAAAATTATATGATCAATTCACATTGATGATCTATATTGTATAACGAATTCATCATTTCCCATAAGTTAAATGATGTTCTATTCACGATACACAAAAAAAGGCTTCTCTCAGATCTTCAAGAAAAGTGTCAACATGGTTTGCAACTTTAGTTATCCTGTCTAGTCGATTAGAAGATAATCCTATCCGATTACTTAGTTTATAAGGGTAATAAAATATATTAGTGCTATCGTAGTTAGATTTTCTTTGGTTGTCGGATGTTTTGTCCTCGTCTTGGTGTTAATCCTGATTGATAGAGGTTCACTTACCCAAGTACAAATTGGGACATACACCAATTACTAATCGCACGCATAATTATTATGGGAAACCGGGTATTCGAAGGTGATGATGACTAAAGAGCCTGAGAGGTTCAATGTGGTCAAACATGTTGAATTCAAACATAAATGTACGCTTCTATCGTGAAATTTCCAGGATGGTGGTTGATCAACTGAAGTCTCTGATATGCTTTATTACTTTATACAAAGAAGCTATTTCGGTAGATTAGTATATCGATTTTCCAACTACAAATATTTCACCTACCCAGAAGAACAACCCGACTACGTGGTTCCTAAAGAATATTTGCAAAGCGATGGTCCCATTATTATTACTTGGGATGAAGAAAATGATGTTGATTATCCAAGAAACTGGCCGAGATGGTGGAGGTATTTCGTTCAATTTCAAATAACCTTTTTGACTATCTCAATTTATATAGGTGGTCCTATTTTCACTCCTGCAGTAGAAAGCATTAAGAAAGAGTTTCATGTTGGGAACACCTTAGCTTCATTTCCTTTGGCATTTTATATTTTTGGTTACGGTTTGTCACCTATGGTACTATCACCTTTATCTGAGCAAGGTTCTATTGGAAGGACTCCGATATATATATA
>JAJMFQ010000030.1:0-111322 GCA_030574775.1 Yamadazyma atmosphaerica | reverse complement strand
CTTCGGCAGTACCTTCTGAATCTTTGGTGTTACCTCCACCAGACGCTTTTACTTTTGATGACAAGCTTAAGTTCCCTAAGGGTTTTATGTTTGGAGTTGCTGGTTCAGCCTCTCAAATTGAGGGTGCTATTGCTGAAGAAGGAAGAACTCCTACTGTGATGGAGAAGATTATCGATGATGAAAGACCAAAAGATTATATCACCAATGAGAATTATTATCTTTATAAACAAGATATTGCCCGGATAGCTGCTATGGGAGCTGAACATTATTCTTTCTCTATTCCATGGTCTAGAATTCTTCCTTTTGTATTACCAGGAACTCCTGTTAACAAGCAAGCATTGGATCACTATGATGACGTGATTAATACATGTCTTGAATATGGGGTGAAACCAGTGGTCACTTTGACTCATTTTGACTCGCCGTTGATGTTCAATGGAGATAAGGATGTTAACGGAAAGTACCCTATTCATTTGTATGCTGGTTACGCTAATGAAACCTTTGTGGATGCGTTTGTTAATTATGGAAAGATTGTCTTGACGCATTTCGCTGATAGAGTGCCATTGTTTTTCGGGTTTAATGAACCTTATTTATATTCTGGATTTCCTGTAAGTATTAAAAATGTAGTCATGGCCACGGCTAAGCTTCATAAATTTTATCATGAGGAAATCAAAGGATGTGGGAAATTCGGTATTAAATTCAATGATAATTTCGGTGTTCCTAGAGATGCAACTAATGCTGATGATGTGGAAGCAGCGCAAAGATTTCAAGAGTTCCAATTAGGATCCTTCAGTAATCCTCTTTTCTTGGGAAAAGATTATCCTGAATCCTGGAAAGCTACTTTTACGAATAGTACTGATTATTACTTTACTGATGAAGAATTAGAGGAAGTAGCTGGAGGATCTGATTTCTTCGGTGTCGATCCTTATACATACACGGTCGTATCACAACCTGAAGGAGGGATTGAAGCGTGCCAAAACAATGATTCTCACCCATTATGGCCTCTTTGTGTTCTTCAAGAACAAACTAGAGAGGACGGCTGGAAAATGGGATACAAATCACAATCTTACGTTTATATTACTCCGTATGAATTCCGGCAATATTTGAATTATCTCTGGAATACGTTCAAGCATCCAATTTTGGTGAGTGAATTTGGGTTCCCTGAGTGGAGAGAATCGGAGAAGGAATTGGGCGACCAAGTGTATGATATGGCTAGATCTGTGTACTACAGATCTTTCATGCAATCAATTCTCGAGGCTATTCATCATGACAACGTTGATGTCCTTGGAGCTTTTGCCTGGTCATTTGCTGATAACTGGGAATTTGGTGACTATGAACAACAGTTTGGACTCCAGGTGGTTAACAGGACTACTCAGGAAAGATACTTCAAAAAGAGTTTCTTCGACATTGCAAAGTATTACCAAGATAGATCTTCTTAGTATATAAAAGTTAGTATATGTTTTTTCTTAATGGCTGCAAAAGAAAACCTGAAAAATCGTAGCAGCATAGATGTAGTAATTACGATGTACACTAGACAATGGAAATTGGCACTTCCTTTCTTCCTGTCGGCTGGTAAACTATACTCTTACATTACCTCTCTCCAGCTAGATGGTTACTTCCTATCATAATTATGTCTTCGTATGGTCCTGTCTTCTGACTCTTTAGAGAGCTTAATCAATATTTGCAATAAAAAAGAAAAATAAAAGTAAAAAGAAAAATAACGAATATAAAAGTAAAGAGAAAAAGAAAAATAAAAATAAAAAGAAAAGTAAGAAAAATAAAAGTAAAAGCGACTCTCTACAAGTGAGCAAATTTTACAATTTCCCCAAATCATCGAGTCAACATACAAAACGGTCTTTTGAGCTACAAAGAGTTCTCTTCCCTAGTGGAATATCACAATATATGTTAACATTCCTTGGCTTCAAAACCCCTAATCCGTTGGTGTCCCGGCCGTTAGTTTAGTCACAAGAGCTAATAGAGCAACCGTTGCAGCCATTTCCGCAAAATCCTGTACTGTCTATATTTACACTATACTTTCTTTCCCTCTACTTTCTTGGTTCAAAGCATACTATTTTATCTTCTACCATCCCATCGTATAATATCCTACCTTACACTATCCCATCTTATACTATCCTATCGTATACCTTCACATCCTCTTATCATACACCCTTATCATTACCTATGTCTCGCGATGTCTCTTGCGGTGACATTTTTATGTGCAACCGTCAAAAACGATTGCGTCATAAAAGTGAGACAGGGAGCTTTGGTCACCTTTTATCTTCTTCCTCTATCACTACCACACCAGTTATTCTCCTGTGATTGGTATTATCCCCCTTATTATCAAGCGGAAATTAAACTAAACTAGTCCAAAATATGAGTTCCCCCAAGAGACGTATGGAAAAAGATGTCATGGACTTGATGATGAGTGATCATGATGTTCAACTTATTGAAGACTCCATTCAACAGATGTTTGTGCTTTTCAAAGGCCCTGCCGACACTCCTTACAAAGGAGGCACTTGGAAAGTTAGAGTGGAGTTACCCGACCAGTATCCCATCAAGTCGCCTTCTATTGGATTCACCAATAAGATTTATCATCCGAACATTGATGAGAACTCCGGTTCGGTTTGTCTAGATGTCATCAACCAAACCTGGTCGCCAATGTTTGGATTATTAAATGTATTTGAAAACTTTTTACCTCATTTATTGAGATACGCCAACCCTAGTGATCCGCTAAATACCGAAGCATCCAACTTGATGTCGAAAGACGAGAAATTATACAACGATAAGGTGAAGGAGTATGTGCTCAAGTTTGCCCAGAACATCACCAATGAAGATTCGGAATATAATGAAGATAATAAGAATGAAGATGAGGATGACGAGTTGAGTGATGTGGGCAGCTTATCTAGTGACGACGATGACGAGGTTGCTGGAGACCTTGAGGTGTAGCATCATCAGAGTCTCAAGCAGAGAGGCGATTTAATGTTTAATGTTTTTATTTCATTGTTTAGATAGAGCAGGGTGTCCTCACAGGATGGGTCACTCTCCATATATAACGCATACCAGTATATTGATCATATAAATATATAGCTTATTATTGACTTTCACTAGACTCCGTATCGGAATCTTCCCAGATATCTGGCAATTGCAACCGTTGAAGATTTTCATTGTAAAGTTGCTTGTATAATAAATCTTCACATTCTTTCATGGGATCTTGCTTTTGCAGAGAATGTTTTCTACTTGATTTGATTTTTCTCTTGATTTTTCTTTTTTGCAAGATTTCTCCTTTCGATGGTCTTTTTGGAACCACAACCTCTATTGTGGACACAGGGTCTGTCTTTACTGTCCAGGTGATATTATTGGCATCAATTTCCTCTAAATCATAAGTGTGGCTCCATTGTTGTTCGTTATTATTTTCCATCACCAATTTGGCTTTTTTGGATTTCTTAGAAGGTTTGACCAACTTCATCTCAAGTCCTTGCAATGGGTTTTTGGAGTAATTGTGTCTTAACACTTTGACAATATAAGCCAGAGGGGTTTCCACATGTCTGTATTCTGTGGTGGGCAAGTAACCAACTTGAAACAGGTACCTGGTTAACTGCCAATTGGCTGATAAGAAGCCATTATTGAAGCCATGAATATTAGAACCTACTGCCAACATAATCGAATAAAAATAAAACGAAAAATTAAAAAAAAAAAGATAAAGAAAGATAAAGAAACCTATACGTCCTAAAGAGATAACACACGGAAAGAAACACCTTTTTATATACTTTGTTTTGACTCGTGGCCTTTTTTCACCTTCCCCGTATTTTATCATAGAAGGTTCTAGGAAACCTACAAATAGGTGCAAATGCGATTCTTCCCTCCACATTTAGAGATAAGATAATAAAATGTTTCTAGAAGCCAGAAGAACATGAAATCTCCACACTATGACTCATTGGTGTATGAATTAGCATGTGTTTAGCATATCCATGATAAAGTAGTCGCAAGTGCTTAGTCCTCGTATGTTTTGATCAGGGGGTAAATACATTACACTATTCAGTATGTTAATTATTCTTTTTATTCTTACTGTTAATTTTTTTTTTCAGTATTGAATTTTTTTTTTTTTTTTTTTTTTTTCACTATTACTTTTATTTATTATTTACCATTATTCATTATTCACTGTTATTCAGTATTATTTTTGTTCAGCATTACTCTTATTCTCCTCTATGTTTTTAGTTATCTTATCACACTCTACTTTTAATTACATAATCAGCACATCAACTATACAGTCTCTGGCTGCGGAACCTGAACTCCATTTTTCAGCAACCATATTAGTCTTTTTAACAAATTGCTAGACCAGAGCACTATGAGATTAATAAACAGGCAATTGGGGTATTTAAGAACCAGGAAAACTGCCTTATGGCTTCCAAAAGTTCAAACTCTTGGAATCAGTGACTCTGGAGTTCGTCAGCTAACTTCCTCTGCTCAAGTGATTTCTCAATTGAATAATCCCCAGTTATTCCAAACCCAAGGATATGTCAATGGAAACTTCGTCAACAGCAGCTCAAATGAACTGTTTGAAGTCACAAACCCCGCTAGCTATCCCAAACCCGAATCTGTCATTGGCCAAGTGCAATCAATGACAGCCGAAGACTTCAATAGCGCAATCGACTTGGCTCAAGAAGCATTCACTTCTTTCAAAAAGACTTCAGGCGAATATAGAGCCGATTTGCTAAGACAATTGTACTATTTGATGCTTGACAATCAAACTGACTTGGCTAAACTTATAGTATTGGAAAATGGGAAACCTTTTGCTGATGCGTTAGGAGAAGTTAAGTATGCTGCTTCTTTTTTCAAATGGTTTGCTGATATCGCTACTACTTCTACCGGTAATATAATCAATTCTTCCCTGACGGAGAAACGGATTTTGTCTATCAAGCAACCAATTGGCGTTTGTGGAATCATGACTCCTTGGAATTTCCCTGCTGCTATGATAACTCGGAAATTGGGAGCTTACGTAGCTGCTGGATGTACCGGAGTCATAAAACCTCCATCAGAAACTCCTTTCACGGCTTTAGCATTGGCCCATCTTCTGCACCAAGCAGGATTTCCTCCAGGGGTCATCAATGTTCTTCCTAGTAGTGACGCTGCTGCTGCCGGCAAGCTTCTTTGTGAACACCCTACCATCAAAAAGATTTCGTTTACTGGATCTACCATGGTAGGAAAATTGTTGATGGGTCAATCTGCTTCTACCTTGAAGAAGCTTTCGTTTGAATTGGGTGGTAATGCTCCGTTCATTGTATTTGAAGATGCTGACGTGGACGCAGCCGTAGCTGGAGCCATTGCTTCTAAGTTCAGAAGCAGTGGTCAGACTTGTATCTGTGCTAACAGAGTATACGTTCATGAATCCATTTATGATGAGTTTCAGCAGAAATTTGTATCTCAGTTGCAAGCATCGGTTAAATTAGGTGATGGTTTGGAGGAAGGAATCACTCACGGACCCGTTATTCATGAACGATCTTTTGCCAAAGTCAGAGATCATATTGATGATGCAGTGTCTAAAGGAGCCAAAGTAGTTTTAGGAGGAAACCCTCGTGCTGATTTAGGACCGAACTTCCATGAATTAACAGTCTTGGCTGATGTGACTTCGGACATGATGATAACGCAAGAAGAGACATTTGGTCCCGTGTGTCCCTTGATCAAGTTCAGCACTGAACAAGAAGTCATCACCAAAACCAACGACACGGAAGTAGGATTAGCTGGGTACTTTTACTCCAAAGATGTTAGTAGAGTGTTCAGAGTAGCTGAAGAAATAGAAGTAGGAATGCTCGGTATTAACACCGGAGCCATTTCCGAAGCTTCTTTACCATTTGGAGGGGTAAAAGAATCCGGATTCGGAAGAGAAGGGTCTGTTTATGGACTTGATGACTATACAGTTGTCAAGTCTATGGTTATAGGTGTTTGATGTCGTCCATGGTTATATGTGTTTGATCTCAAAACAAGCATTTATTCATTATTGTCAATATTATACAAATTTTTTTATATAGCCTTGGTTTCGGTATTTTCAAAGACTTCAAAAGCCTTCGGAATTGCCCTGAAGGTTTTGGTACCCTCCGTAGATCGAAGGAACCTCTTCTGTAGATTCTGCAAACTGAGTATGTGCAAGGTCCATATTTGGTTGCATTGCTTGAGCCTCATCAAATGACCCCATATTCACATCGGAGGCTTCTGCAACAGCAGGCTTTTCATAGGCACTTGTATCAAGACCTGGAACGTCTTCCATACGTTCAACTCTATTATCCTTAACATCAACAGCAGTCTTGGAGTAAGGACTAAGATTTATGACAAAATCAGTTCCGTTACTATTTCTCTTGTATTCTTCAAAGATTTGTTTTCCAATCTGATCTATTGGTTGTCTATTACTAATCAACTCGTTCAAAGTACTGTTCAACTGAGTAATACTCTGGTGGGTCTCGGAACCAGAATCCGCCTTCAACGTTTCAACATCTTTTTGTAAACGCTCTAGCAATTCCTGGCCCTTGAACGGCTTGTCATTGATTCTACTGAGTTCTTTGGGTTTATTTTCAAACATAACATCTCTCATTAACTCCAACTGCTCGGCGTATTGAGTGTACTCTATGGACTTGAACGTCAACGTCGCCAACCCATCTTCTTCGCTAACTCCACTATTAATGGCCGAAAACAGATTGGGAAACCTTTCCTTGGGTGCCGTATAAACGGCATCGGGTACTATGCTGTTCGCCTTCAACAGACTGGCCACTTTCTGGCTATAAGTAGACATTCTTCCGTTGGTATAAGCGTAACTATCAACAACGGTAAGAATTTTCGACGCGCGCAGATTTCAAGGCTGCAAAATCGCAAAATATAATTACACAATATTATATATTAAGGCCTATACTATGTTCTATTGGCGGTAGTCTCCATCAAGGATTCTTCTATACCGTCAATAAGACCATCGATCTCATCCACCTTCAAGCCGCAACTCAAACTGATTAATTTTCTGTACTTGTACATCTTGTCATCCACGCCATAATTCTTGATTTTGGTGGTCAATTCATTCAACAATTTGGACCGAATGATTTGGGAGTTGGTCAATTCAATCGCCAATTCCACTTTGTTTCCTTCGTCGTTCGCTATTTCTCCGTTGTTGCTGAGATTCTCTTCATTGTGAGAAACCAAGTTAGCCAACTGGTATGCTTGGAATTTCTCTAATATGTTATTCAAGGAAGTTTCTTTGGCTCTTACCATTTCTGTTTGAACGTCGGTGTACTGGGTGGCCGACTCATACGCTTGGGCTAAGGTGCTGAAATCTTCTATTCCCACTTTGGATAAGTTGAGCATGATTTTATTTAGAAGGTTTTCATTAGTAGCTTCTTTGGAAATTAATTCTTTTCTTGCTTTAGATTCTTCGTCATTGAGCTTAGCTAATGTTTCTTTGTACGATTTGGTTAAAGCACCAACCATATTACCAAACATCGCCGATAAATCATCCGTCGGTATGCCTTTTGTTTCTTCATTATCGTCAATGACCTTGCCATTTTCATCAACCTTAGGCGGATTCATGCAATATGATTCGACTTTTTCTTCTTTTGGCTGTTTGGAGCCATTTATGTGTCTTGAAGCATCTGGCAAAGTATAGTCAGTGGCCATGGGGGAACTTTCTGCGGTCCTTTCTGAAATCACTGCCAAAGGTTGATGGGAAGAATTGGAGAGATATGAGTTGGATTTGGAAGCTTGAATTGGCGTCGACATGGAATCAAATGGCTTTAAGCTATCCAAAAAGATGTTTTCTTTATCGTCATCTGGAGCATTACTTCTCATCAACTGGTTCAACTGTTCCTTATTGACTCTGGCATGGTCACGGTCGTCATCTTCATCATCTTCCACTGTGGTTCTCTGCGTATCTGGAGTTTCTAATGACCCGATATTTGATCGCGTAGGTGTAGACATATACTTGCCATGGCCCTGGGAGGGAACCAGAAGATTCTCTTTTTTGATATTTACATTGACATTTTCGATATCGCCCTGGTTTTCATCTCGAGAGTAGTTACCATTTGAAGGTAAAGCCTTTTCTGAATAATTCTCCTCATTTTCTTGAGTGAGTGGAACACTGCCCTCTTTGGAAGTCAAAAGATCTTCTTTAATAATCAAATATTTGGCAGTTTCTTGATTGGCATTGATAAGATCGTCTCTAGCATCGTAGCTCAACAAAAGCTTCACGAGTTTCGAACATCCAGCTTTGGCTGCCAAATGAAGACAAGTGTCACCATTCACATCTTGATGGTCAAGAACATTTTTGATCAAGTTGATTGACTTGTTGCTGGAGCTTTGGTTGGTCAAAGAAGTTAATTTATTCAAAATAATTCCCAAGTAATATCTCAAGCTTTCATACTTAGATGCCACTTTAGAAAACTGACACAAGTAATGCAATGGAGTTCTACCATTGATATCAGTGTTGATAAGACATACTTCTAAATCATCCAATACTTTGGGGAAATTCTTCAACTCAAAGCAGTTATTGAAAGAAATCAATTTCGACAACGGATTTAAGCCATAATTATTAACAACCAATGGGTTAGCTCCTTTAGAGGTCAATAAATGAATCATCAAATAGTTTCCAATAGAAGCAGCCCAATGTAAAGGAGTATGGCCCTCATCATCAATAGCCTCATTAATATTGAAATCAAACGGAGGATTTTGAATAAAGTACGGAATAGTTCCGTTTTCTTCACTGAAAAATTTCAATAATTGAGACGAATACGATTCTTTAGGCTTCCCTCTCATTTCCTCATTAGAAGACATGGAAGTATCTGAATCTTTATTATTCTCATCATGTGACCAATTGGTATCATTAGTGGATTGAGAAGAAGGGAGTTTAGAGTGATGGAATTGTCCCATGAGTTGCTGGTGTTGCACCAGAGGTCGCTGGTTAGCAGCGTATCCATAGTTATTGAAAGATTGTTGTTGGGGTGGCTGTTGAGGCTGCTGTTGCTGCTGCTGTTGCATCTGCATTTGCATCTGCATCTGCATTTGCATTTGATAGCTTTGGTAGTCAGGCATTTGCTGGTTAGAGCCCGAAAAGCCATTCATGGAGTTGCCATTGGCCATAAAGTCAGGCTGGTTGAAGGAACTAACAGGATATTGAACTGGAAGATTGGATCCATTGGAAAATTGGGACATTTGAGATGGCATCCGTGAAAGAGACCCAAACGATTCGGTAGGGTTCAAATCACTAAACGACTGGGAATCAGCCATTTTAGGTTTCTTAGGCGATGTACCCTCAGGCTTCTTTCTTTTGACATACTTTCTCTTCACTGGAGTTCCATCTTTATTCTTTTCTTTGGCCTTAGGACGAAGCTCAAACGGCGGATTGGACGAATCAAAGAACAAAACAGGAGCCATATCAGGGGTAATACCAAACAGAGTAGCTAATCTTTGAGCATCGGCTAAAGGAATCCAAGTTCCCTGGAACCTTCCGTATCCACCTTGAATCTTCTCATGTAAACCTTGTTGAACGCCTTTCTCCAAAATCTTGGTTCTTTTTGCTTTTGGAAAGTTGCAACACTTCAACACCTGGGTAGCATTGACCCAGTCATCCTTACACCTCCGCATGAGCGGGGTTTCGTTTATACTGGACTCATATACTTCTGTCTATAGAAATTGTTAGTATTAAGTACGCGTAGCCGCCAATTAAGGCACTGAAGCCGACAGCTCAGATGGAACCACCGGGCAAATTGAGATAATACATACGTTGGAGTATGTGGCAAGATACACCTTGGGGTCCTCTACAGACATCTTAGCCGGATATAGACTGTAGAAATGATTATATTCAAGCAGCCGCCGTTAAATTTGGGAGAAGAAAATGTGAAAAAGATGGCAGGGTTTCGCAAATGTTCTCAGCGACAAAAGTACGCGTTGTGCTGCGACTGGTTACTACGGAGAGAGAAAGAAATGGTGAAGTATAATGGAGTATAATGAAGGAGATGGTGCTTGGAACTAGAGGGAGATGGTAATTATAGAGAGGCTAGCATTGTATAGATGGTATAGCATTTGTAGTAATTAGGGGAGCTGGGGCATTAAACACGTCTAATGCGAATTAATTCCGATTTGGATATGGCTAAATATAGAAGATTTAGCGAGAGATTTTAGCCAAATTTGAGCCAAATTTGAGCCAGATTTGTAGCGGGATGTATTATTGGCGATACTGTTGTGATGTACTGTGGTAGTTAAGGTTGATAAACAGATGTAGAGTATATCATACTACTAGAGTAATTACCAGACTGACTACGTGTATACTGAACATATCTAAACATAAGACACCGGTTTTTTCTCTATCACCAGTTTTTTCTCCATCACCATTTATATCAACACTTTTATCATTTCCATACTTCTATAAACCGATCTTCAAATTTGATACATTTTCCGCATTATATCTCTAAAAACACTAACTAAATAATCTGCTCGGCCACTAATTGAGCTTCCACTTCCATGATAGATTTAGTTGCAATTGCAACCATTTCATCAGCGTCTTCCTTGGTGACTACAAATGATGGTGCAAACATAATAAAGTCTCCTCCAACATCTCTAATATTGTCACAAGCTCCAAGAACATTCAACCCATTACCAAGACATGCTTGTCTCACTTTCTGGTACACACTCAAACTCTTTGGGAATGGTTTCTTCTGAGATTTATCTTGAATGAATTCCACAGTCCAGAATCCTCCCAAACCTCTAACTTCCCCAACCATCTTACTATCACGAAGCTTCTCTTGCAATTGAGCTCCCAAGTAGTTCCCAACTTCAAAGATGTTCTTGGTTAACCCGTTAGCAAGAACCTTCTGTTGAATCTTCAAGGCCACATAACAATTGAAAGCGTGCGACGAGTAAGTAAAGGACCCATTAATGGTATTGGATCCACTAACAAACACATCCTTCACCTTAGGAGACACCAAAAGACCAGCAATAGTGACATATCCAGACCCCAAAGTCTTCCCCACCGTTTGAAGATCCGGACCTTCATTCAAAGGTAAAAAGTTTTCCCAGGTACATAATTTCCCGTTTGGGTTAATTCTTCCGGTTCCACACATAACTTCATCAAGATGGAAAAGAATATCGTACTTGTTACATAACTGTCTCAATCCATACATATAGGTTTTAGTAGGAACATTAGTAGTACTAGAGGTTCCACTAAGGGTTTCCACCGTCAAGGAAGCAATAGTATTAGGATCTTCTTTAAGGATAATGTCCTCGTATTCTTTTAAAAGTCTCACGGAATAATCCTCGTCAGTTTCATCACCTTTTTTATAATGGTAGGGGATATATTCAGGTAATTTAACACACTGAGTGGAAGGAAGCAAGATATCCTTGAAAGGAGCCGATCTATTGGAGTTTCCAATGGAAAGAGTTCCGGTGGTGAACCCGTGATACGATGTGTATCTGGATAAATTTTTAATCTTTTCGGGGTTACCTCTTTCGAGCCAATATTGTCTAATGGTTCTTAACGCCGACTCATTAGCTTCTGAGCCTGAAGTCACCCAAACGGCTGAGGAAAAGGCTCCTTCTGGACAGTTGTCGATGTAGAACTTGGCTAATTCCTCGGCGTGTTTATTACCGATAACAGTAGAGTATTGATAAGTACAAACTTTAGCGGCTTCGGTGATAAAATCAACCACGTCTTCATCTCCCCACCCAAGAGCACCTACGGCTGCACCAGTCATCCCGTCCAACATTTCAGTGGTATCACCGGTGTAAGGATCTCTTATTTTGATTCTTGTGCCAGATCCTGACACAACTTCAGGTAATCTCTGGTCGACACTAGCTTGAAACACATGAGACACAGGAGCTTCTTTAGCAGAAGGACTGGGAGAGGCCGAAGTGGCTGGAGTGGAGTTGGAGTTACTAGGAACTTGATCCATTTTATATATCTATAATTACAGACACAGCAAAACCGTTATGGAAATTTGGCTGGTATTTATAATTAAAATATACCAACTGATAAGAGCGGGAAAAAAATACCAAACAGGACTTCCTGGCGGATCCCAGAAGCCGCCCAGTTGGCGGCAATGACAGAAACGGTGACACTATGGCGCCAATTCGCATTTGGCACTGTTGTATAGAGTCTCATATGTCCATATAGAGTCTCATGTGACAATATAGAGTCTCGTACGTTAATAAAGGGGCTCATATAGAGGTTCGGGTTCCATATAGAGGCACAGATTCCATATAGAGGCACAGATCCCACATAGAGTCCGAGCACTTTTTGATAGTGATAGTGCTGGAATTGGTAATACGCGCAATCGGAATGAGTCAGGAGGAAGGCCGAAAGCAAAGAGAGTTCTTTGGAAAAGGTTTGATAGATGGTAGGAAGATGATGGAGGAATGGGGTGGAGGAATGGAAAGGAATTGGAAAGAAATTGAGAGAAATAGGGGTTGGCATGTATAAGGACACCTTTTTATAAGATATAAAACTAAAATCTATTCTCAACCACAAAAGTCAAATCTAATATTCTGCGAGACTATATAGCATCAAAGACTCAGAGTCGTTCCGTAATCCGCCTGCTTACGTTGGCGGATGGACACTGACGTTGGCGGATACTGATAACATTGTTTGCAGCCATTGATAAGCATTCCGCACCGATTCCGCGCATGTAAGGAGAACATCCGATGCACGTGACGAGCTGATAACGGCTGTAGCGTTCCATACTCATTTGTTATGGTTAAAAAAAAAGGTGCTGTAAACAAATAGTGTTGGATGATATGACGTAATGTATGGATTAAGGTACGGGTTAGCTAGCCACAGTTCTCTTTATAGTGCACTATATACACTGTATAGAGAGTATGGATTAGGCTAAATGTTATGGTGTGGAGTCAGGATGTGATGTGTTGTATTACTCTGATCCATATACATTTTATATACATTTTACAAGTTATACTTGCTTATACATTGTATATACATTCTCCTTATGCTTACACATACACTTAACATATTTTACAAATTGGACGTTTACACTTTATATACATTTTACAACTTATACTCGCGTATCATCCCTCAGATCATACTTTACAGGCCGTACATCCAGATCATCCACAGACGATCTTAGCATATAATTTAGTACCGCAACAATTCTCCCTATACAACATATTGTTTCTAGCAAGTAACTAACAACATATACAAACAGCTCCTCCCCACCTATTCATCTGCCCCACCGTAGCCCGGTAAACACTAGCCCCACCACGGAGCCTCCACGCAGCCTCGTAGCCCGGCCAACAGGACCCTGCGTGTTATGCGGAGTCGCGGTGTTTATAAATAGCCCAGATCCCCATCATCTTTTTTCTTTGTTTATCCTTCTTATCCCAGGTCCCATACCGCCAGAATCCTGGTTCCAAGCATTGCCTATTAAGAGGTGTTCAGGCTATTCTACACAGTGTCTGTTGCATCATGACCTTGGGAATCAAACAACCAAAGAGAAAAAATGTCACCGGGACTATTGTTATGATGGAGAATGACGACGAGTCTACCAACCCACCTTCAACACATGACTCTTTATCGCTTAAAAGATCCAACACCGGAGTTATTCTTCATCCCCAACCACAGAATAATCCGAATGATCCGTTGAATTGGCCTATCTGGAGACGGGATATGTGTCTTTTGATTGTGGGATTCCAGACTTTCTTGGGGGGAGGTCAATCTCCTATATTGGCCGCAGGGATGTCTCAGCTCAGCGAAGAATTTGATAAATCATTGCCGGTTATTGCTTACTTGGTGGGGATTTTCATGTTGGCACTTGGTCTTGGTTCTGTGTTTGCATCTCCTACGGCTGTATTATATGGGAAACGGTTGGTTTACCTTTTAGGGATTTTATTGTTTTTGGTGGGTTCTATTGTAGCTGGAAGTTCCGAAAGTTATGGCTCTTTAATGGCCGGAAGAATTATCACTGGTTTGGGTGCTTCTCCGACGGAATCTTTACCTTCGGCTACTATTGCCGAGATTTATTTCGCTCATGAAAGAGCTTATCGTATTGGTATCTATACCATGTTGATGTTAGGAGGGAAGAACATCGTGCCATTGTTGTCGGGGCTTGTGTTTCAGTACTTGAATAGACACTGGTTGTTCTGGATCTTGGCTATTATGTTAGGAGTCAATATGATCTTGACCTTCTTGTTTGTTCCGGAAACGTTCTGGGATAGAAACCCTACACCTAATAAAAGATCGGTGGAAGAATCTGAAGCTGCTAAGACAATCAAGAATTATAAACCTCCTAGTGAAAGACCTAATGCTTTTGCTATTAGAAGACCCACTACAAATAATGTATTGGATGTAGAGAGTTTATCGTCCTCTATCAATGATGTGACACAAATCACGCATAACACCACTCAAATCCCGGTAGGTTTGACGGAAGAAAATAACAATACCACTGTCATAGATCCGGTTGTGGAGAAACCTAGATCTTTTGTTAGTCGGTTGGCGGTTTACTCGGGCCGTCATACCATTGATAGTTGGTGGATGGTGGCTTTAAGACCATTCATTCTTTATTCATATCCGTCTATATTATTTGGGTCCATCATTTATTCATTTGCTATTATTTGGTTGATTTTGATTTCTGAAACAATCTCGGAGATCTTCAGAGCTGAGGGCTATGATTATACCCAGCAGTCCGTGGGATTGTTTTATATTTCTCCATTCATTGGTGGGATTTTGGGTTCCTTGTCGGCGGGTATAATCTCCGATAGAGTTAGTAGATGGTTTGTCACCAGAAATAATGGGATTTATGAGCCGGAATTTAGATTGGTCATGATTATTCCCGCTACTTTTTTCATTGCATTTGGATTAATCGGGTTCGGTTGGTCTTCTGAAAAACAGGATTTATGGATTGGTCCTGTTATATTCTTCGGGTCTGTATCTTTTGGTTGTTCTATTGCCAGTACTACTGCTATCACTTATACGGTTGATTCCTATAAGATTTTTGCCGCAGAAGCCTTGGTCAGTTTGAACTTTGCAAAGAATTTCTTAGGGTTTGTGTTTTCGTTGTTCAACAATACGTATTTGCATCACGAAGGTGGAAGAATCACGTTTGCGACCTATGGGATTATTCAAATCTTCCTTTCTGCTTTTGCAATCCCGTTGTATATCTACGGGAAGAGATGTAGAGCATGGACGGATGATAAAGAACTCTTGAAGTTCTTATATCATGAAGATAATGCCAGTGTGGCAGTGGCAGCTCCAGATCCTGAAGACAGCGGTGACATGACTGCCACTGATGAACCAGTTCTTAACACCGATAACGTGTTGGAATCTAAGAGTATAGGATCTGAACAGAATCACGAAACATCTGAAGATACACTTCCTGAGAATAAAGACATCCTCCCACAGAATGAACCAAATGAAAGCATTCTCCCCCAAACCGAGGAAACCGTTTCTAAATCTGCTTGACTTCAATTCTTCAATGACTAAATTATTTGCATTTATTTCATTCATCATATTTCCTGATTATTTTATGTTTTTTGCATCGGCTCAGTCAGAATATATATTCTCTATAATGTCTATCAGTCTATAACCAATCTATTTTTGTACTTCCGATCTGTTTGTTTCGGCTCAAATAAATATCCACCCGTTCTCTGGTGGTCTTACCATTCCATTTATCTCCTTGTCTCGTAGCAAGTCCTAGTTTCTCTATTATACACCCACTGGCCACATTTCCACAAATGCCCCCCACCAAAGGGTCTTTAGTTAAGTAGTATCCCATGATAAAACCCCCACAAAAAGAATTGCCTCCTCCCGTAACGTCCACCACCTGACTTTGGTTCTGGTGGTAAGCTGGCAATTGCTGACGGAGATTATCTGACCCCACAAAACATCCCCAAGCACCACATCTCAATACACAGATTCTGGCACCAATGTTCATATACCTATCAACAACACTTTGAACTGCTTCGGGAGTGGAAGGTTCTGGAACACCAAGTAGCTGGCATCCTTCATTCAAGTTGGGTGTAAAGATGTCTACATGAGGCAACACCTTGACTAATTTCTCATAATTCTCATTTATACAAGCATCCGGTAATGGTTCATATATAAATATAGCCTCGGGGTTATACTTCCTGATATCTTGTATGAGTTCGTAGCACCTTTCAAAGGAACAGATCAAATGAAAACATTTGGAATAAAGTAACGTTTGGTTCTCCAATAAATCCTTCATCTCAATTCGTTTCTTCTCGCTCAAGTAATAGAAATGTCTGATTTCATTCTCGTCGTAGCTGTTCAAGCCTCTGGTGGTTAGTCGGGACTCATCGAGCCTAAATAGCACACCAGTGTCCCAGCTATTGATCTCTTGTTCGACTTCTGGAGGAAAATCGCTTCCTTTATCGATAATTCCTGATACTTGTTGGCCATACTTAGCACCACCAATTATTCTTGAGCCGACTATAGAATAAGAACCACCACCACCAATGATATTTTTTTCGGGGTCTCGGCCCCAGGACTCGGGATATTCGTTGTCGTCAATGATGAACATACCTAAGGAGGTGATGATAGGAACATCTTGTGGCATTGTGGTGACTCTAGATTAGTTGTGGATCTCTATTGGTTTATCAGAATTTTTCACCATGCGACACCAATAATTTTGCATCCAAGGTTGGCTACTTATTATTAGTCCAAAGGGTCTTGGATATCTCCACATAGTATATGGATATATTACAAAAGCATGCTACTACTATAGAGCCATTTAACGGTTCTTTAACGGCTCTAGAAGCATTTTGCGCCGACGCATATTTCCATATAGCCCAAAATAACCCCTTTTTCTCGTGTTCGTGCCCGCTTGGCCAAGGGGTAAGGCGCTCCACTCGTAATGGAGCGATCGTCGGTTCGATTCCGACAGTGGGCATTAATTTTTTTTAAACTACAATTATAATGTATATTTTATTTAAGCATTGATTTACTTTCAATTAGAAGCCTTCCCGGGCGGTGGTGGTGGTGGTGGTGACGCAGGTGATGACGTTTTTGGTTGAGCTTGTAACTCAGTCTCTTTTGATTTTTCCAATTCTTCATTCATGTATTCACTTAAATCATTCATGGCATTCGGACGAGTAGCCTTTTTCTTCTTAGCACCACCTTTTGGAGGATGAGGAACAGGAGCACTTCCAGCTGCCATTGGGGTGAACAGCAGACCAGATATCTCTGGAGATTGTGAAGCCAGAGGTTGAGATTGGTAAGTCTGAGGCAGATATTGGCCCTGAGATTGGTCAAGTTGGTAGCCAATATTTTGTTGATCTTCATACAAAAGATCATCCACAAGTTTATCGTTATCAAATTTTCCCACTACTTCAGGGATTCTGTGTAATAAACCGTACCCCACATCACACCCCAAAATACCTTTATTCTGCCCATTACCCCAAGCTCTAGTAAGATTCAATGTCACCGGTCTCAACACATCATAATCATGATTATAAACATATAATGTTATAGGAACCGAGTCGTCGTGAGTTTTCTCGAAATTATGATTATAGTATCTAAGAACCGTCTTAGACAAAAGAGCTTCACCACCTTGAGCAAGAAGCCCTTTCCCGTATGGATCATCAGGAAAGGCAGAGTCGCAGCCAATTATATAGTCAGAATATGGAACCAATTGAGCTAGAAATGCTGGTGAGCCTGGATGTGTGTTCAATATCCTCCACACATAAGAAGCAGTATTAACATGCTGAGATTGTAATGTCAAACCAAGTTGTTCGAAATTACTCGGAGTTAAGGACTTGAATTCTCCATTTTCTTTAGTTTCTGAAGTATTTGGTTTTAATGGCAACACAACTTGTCTTATTATTCCTCCCTTAGCACTCCACACATCAAGAACCAATTCCTTAACACTGTGTTCATTTTGAGAAATATTGTGGATTTCTTGATTCAACATATCAAAGCTTACCATACTGGCCTGTTCCTGTGTAGCATGCCCTCCGTAGTTAATTGTTCCGTCTTCATTAATACTATAGGCATATGATGAAAGGGCGGGGTACGTCATTGGCAAATCATGATGGTTGATCCGGATAATATAATCAAACCAGGATTCCAATCCAGCTTCATTGGCGATGGAGTGAGGGATCACATTAAGCACTCGCAAACCATAACCTTTATTATTCAATTGAATAGTGTTTTTAAAGTACGAATCAGAGCCTTTTGTTTCCTGGCCACTTTCGAATCGATCCACAAACCGCTTAGCAAATGAAAACATCTTGTGGTTTTTGATTATAGTTGATACGTTTTTAACGGACGCAGCGTTTGCTGGTAATAGCACGCGGTGTTAATTGTTGCAAAATAAAATAAAGTAAAATAAAAGAAAAGAAAAAAATAAAATAAAATGAAATAAAAAAAGAAGAGAAAAGAAAAATAAAATAAAAAAATAAAACAAAAAACGATTCATGTATTTTAAACTACTATACAAAAGCAAACAACATTAGAGACATAAACAAAATCATTATAATGATCTAAGAACTGTTAAGAAGTCCTGCGGAGAAAGCCAAACTCCAGGTTCTACTTTGACCATTGTCTAAGTAAGTAGACTTGAAGTCGTCAGAAGAGAAGAACTGGTAAGCTGACTTTGGATCGAAAAGGGCTTGGTTAAGACGGAGAATTCCGGCCCATCCATCAGTAACACTATCGACAAACTTGGAAACGGTATCGTTCCACTCTTGCTTGACGTATTCAGTGCCTCTGATTAAAGCTGCTGCGGCGGTCATTGGAATCATATGGATTCCGTGAACGTATTGTGGATATTCATCAGCTCCTCCAAAGTAGGTGGTAAAGGCAATCTTGTTATCAAAGAAAATACCAGATACTTTATTAGGAAGCATTTCCTCAGGAATCACCTTGTTGTCGTCCTTGAAGTAGAAGTACATATTCATGGCTCTGTTTTGAATAGCCAACATCAAGTCTCCTCTAGATTCCATAGAACTGTCACCAACCACTCTTCCCCATAATTTCATTCCGTATGAGAAATGATAATCTTCAGAAGATGACTCTTCGTTACGTCCATCTCCACTGGCAAATAATCCGGAAGCCCAAGAGTGACCAGCAAACCAATCAAACATTCTTGACACTGGGAAATATGAATCTTCTTCAGAAGGGTTAGCCACATCTCTGATCAAGTTGTTAACCCATTCTTTATTATCTTCGGCCCAAGAACCGTCATATTTATCATCAATATATCCAACAATAGCAGCAGCATGAACAAAGTATCCATAGTGGAAATGGTGGTCATTGTAGTAAGCAGAACCGAAATCAGCTCCAGTGTCTCCATCTTGTGAAGCAGTGGAAGTCACACCTCCAAACTTAGTATCATACATAAATGGATAATATTGCTCGTTGTCAGTGAACACCTTGAAAGCATCCTTAAGGTCGTCCAACACACCTTTAGCATAATCATCATCACCAAGGATCTCATGAACCACAAGTAAAATTTGAGCGTATTTGTCAAGAACCTTACCGGAGAAATAGGTGGAATCCATTCCGGCAACCGTCAGCTTGATATTGACATTCAATTCATCTTGAGCACTCTTAGCAAGCAATTTCAATTGGTCTTTGTTATACTGCAAATTATCGTTCATGATTGGTGCCCAAGGTAAGAATTGAACTTCGGAGTTCAAGCTTTCAGACAATTCGATCTTATTGGATAACAAACCAACCATTTGTCCTTTGGTGGTAGAATACAATTTAATAGGAGTCTTGCTGTTCGCAGAATCTCCAGTAAGTGATTCAACATGATGAGGCAAAGCAAAAACCATAGTCTTACCAGAAGAAGATTTTCCTTCGGTCTTATAGTTAAAAGAATATTGAGCAGAAGTCCCAGAAGAAGTCCCATCAATAGAAGCAGACACAGGGTACAGACCAGCAGCTTCATCATAGTAACCATCATTACTAGAATCTTCAGGAGCCACTGCCAATTGCATAACTAACCCATCAACAGATTTAGATCCTTTAACATGGAAAGAATCATCAACACTCAATTTGAAATCGGAGGTTCCATCAGGTAAACTGACATACACGAGATATTGAAGACCATTGAACAAAGTGGCTCTATACTTCAAGGTGTTCTTAGGTAAAGCATCAGAAGATTCTTTAGATAAACTATCAACGCCTACCAAAGTATTCAACATTGGTGTCAAATCTCCGTTATAAATCGCGGTTACAAAACCCATTCCTTGGACAATAGGAATATCGATGTAGTCAGATTTCAAAGATTTGTTTGGAGAAAAGGTGATCTTAGTCGACATCGTCTTCATATCAGACACTCCCATGTAGTTATTGTCCTCGGACAAGTCCGTAGCAGAAATAAGTAACTCAGCGTTATTAGTAGGGTTCATGAAGTAAGCTCTACCGTCGTTGTTCTTGTTTTTATCACCAAAGACTCTGTTGGAGGCATTAGTGTGTTGAACACCAAGTCCATAATAGTCTTTGGTTTTCCAGAACATACCGTAAGGGTAAGACCAGATCATATCAGTTTGATCACCCAAGACCAAATTGGTGAAGAATTTATTGGTTTGGTATGGGACCCCATTGTTGTCGGCTCCGTCAGGAATACTTAAAGGTAATTCTTGTCTCTTGAATTTGGATAAAGGAGAATCTTTTGAAATGGGCTCGAACAAGTTCCCGCCACCGGTGGAATGAGCTTTGGCGATGGCGGTAGACGAAGCGGCGGCAATAGAAGAAGCGGAGACCAAGCTAGAGCTTGAGCTTGAATCCACAGAAGCAGAACTAGACAAACTAGAAGCTAACGATGAACTTCCTTCAACAGAAGAACTGAGAATACTAGATGATTCAGCACTAGAAGACTCAGAAGACGGCTCAGAAGAATTAGCAAATTTTCCAACAAAATTAGCACCAGTGGATTGGGCAAGACTCACAACAGATGAACTACTACCAATTCTTAAATCAATGGTAGATGTAGTCTCTGGTGAGCTTGTAGCTTCCACGGAGATCAGTGAAACATTAGCAGCAATACTGGAGGAGTTTGATGATCCAGTATCATTGATGGCTTTATTAGCAAAAGTAATATTATCATCAAAATTGTCAGTGTTAATAGTTTCAGTTTTGGTCTTGGAAACAACAGAACCAGTAACCAAAGGATCTTCCAACGTAGAAGTGATTGTTTCCACAGTGGTATCTGGCTCATATACAGTGGAAGGAGTTTCGGTAGCCTTGTAAACGGTTTCAGTAGTAGTCTGAGCAGTCTTAGTTATTTGCACATAGACATTGGAAGTATCTGTGGCAGTTTCAGTTTGATAAATGGTAGACTTTTCTTCAGGAACCTTTTGGTTACTGGCTTTTGCTCTAGTTGTAGTAAAATGGTAAGGACCAGTAGAAGTATAAGTGGCGGAGTTGGACACAACAGTATAAGCCATATCGCTAGAAGTTACCACAGTTTCAACATCATCATCACCAGCAGATGGAGAACCTGCTGGAGAAGCAGCAGATGGACTGGCAGCTGGTGCATCACCATTGACAAAGACAATTGGGATTCCCGAATTTAAATCTTTTGCTTGACCTGCCAATGCAGTTTGAATGGCATCTTGAAACCAATCGGGAGTTATATAGTTTGTAGCAGTAACTGTAGTTACGTCATCATCAGATTTGACAAAATTCACCAATAAAAAGGTGACCAACAACTTCAATAGCGTATTAGGTTGGACGGACATCACAATATTCACTTCTTTTAAATGATAGACAGGAGTAGGAAGTAGCTAGACAAAAACGAATGTAAGTTAAAGAAAGGAACGACTAAAGAGTCTGGAAGTCTAGTACTACTGTTTTAAAGAAAGAATGAAATCTATGAGTTTAGACAAATAAACGAAGCGGATACGAAAGTTTAAATAAGATCGACGCTGCGGCCAGAGAAAAAAGGGCCAGCATCAAGAGAAATCAATAACCAGTCCAAGGTCAACTGCAGCCGAAAAGGATCATAATACCGCCATTATTCACTGCTTCCGTCTATCTATTGATCGTCTCTATTGGCCCCAAATGCCCTTGCAGTTGCTGCGTCTCACTTTTATGCTGGTGGCCCGATTTAGAAACAATGCGCGAAATTTTTTGCAGCTATTGTTTTAGCCAGGAACCAGCCATTACCAGTATCAACTAGGCAACTGACAAGAAACGGATGAAGACTACTTAACTACTTATATCTGGGCCATTTGCCGAATCCAGTAACAGGAGCCAGTTTGAGTTACTATTAGTTGTAAAGTCCAGGTCATCGGGTATGCTTCCAATGACCAATTTTAGACGTATCTGATGCTGCAGAAGCAGGCGCACGCACGCGGCAGGTGCGTTAGGCTGCACGCAGAGGTGCATTAGGCAAGGTTAAATCTGCTTCTGGCGAGAGGTTTTTCCGAAATCTTAATGTGTTTGCAATGTATGCTGGGAACATCTATTATTATAGTGCAGTTAAGAATGGGTTCAGAATACCTATTATTATAGAAAGTTGAATTGATATATGCTACTCAAGGTATCTGCTATTATTGTTAATATGGACACAGTTATTGCTTCTTCTGCACCATCTAAAGCTGCATTATCTTTCATTATTCTACATCCACAACTCACTTAACACATTCTCCATGATTCCATTACATCAGTATTCATTAATTACCTTTCATCTTCACCTATTTATCTAATGCCACTCCTGGCTTCTCTGGCTCTGAACATACTCTCCCGTCGTGCAATGCATATTATACTAGTGCGATCTTATCAATCCTTAAACCTACCATCTACTTATGAGTCAATTAAGAATCGTAGTTATAGGTGCCGGTGTAAACGGTCTCACGACAGCAGTAGAGTTGAAAAGACATAATCCCAAATATGATGTTACTTTAGTATCTAAACATTTGCCCGGAGACTTAAGTCCGGAGTATACGTCTCCTTATGCCGGTGCCAATTGGGCTCCTTTTGGCGGTGACAATAAAAGATTGGATCAATTTGAGAAGACCTCTTATTTCCGGTTGATGGATTTGGCCAACAATGAGCCTAAAGCAGGTATTTGGGTGTCTACTAGTTATACTTATAATAGCACTGGTCCAAAAGTGACGGAGGAAACGTTGCCTTGGTTTAAGGAGTTTGTAGATGATGTCAAGGTTCTTTCTGAACATGAATTGATTCCTGGTGCTACTCACGGGTACCGGTATAAGGGCTTGATCATTACGGTACCAATATATCTTAATTATTTGCTCCAAACGGCTCTTTCTTTAGGAGTTACTATTCGAAGAGTAAGTGCTATAGAGACGGTACAACAAGCTCGGTATTATCATTCTAGCGGACAAAAAGCCCATTTTGTCATCAATTGTTCCGGATTATTATGTCACAAACTTGGTGGTTTCAAAGATAGCAAGAAGCTTTATGGGGTTCTTGGTCAGGTGGTACATGTTCGGAACAGCATTTCTAAACAAATGCATATCGAGGTGACAGATGGTACTGGTGATTCCTTATACATCTTTCCTCGGAAAGAAGGTGGATGTATTATTGGAGGATGTTTTAGACCTAAGTATAGTAAAGTAGAAGAAGATCCAGAACTTACTAGAAGAATTGTTGAAAGAGCTGTTGAAAAAGTGCCCCAGTTTGTAGACCCTAATTACAAGAATAATCCTCCGTTCATGGATATCGTCAGTGTCAATGTGGGCCAAAGACCATACAGAGAAGGTGGGGTGAGAGTAGAAACAGATCCAGACCATGAATGGTTGATTCATAACTATGGAGCTGGCGGTGGTGGATATCAAGGAAGCTATGGATTTAGTGGTGAAGTGATAAAATGTGTAGAATCACAAACTCCTTCAATCCTCAACACACCTTCACTTTAGTAAACTTATCATTCATTAACTTCGATTATACAGTTATAAAAACAAACAAACCTCCACTTCCTCGGCTCTAAATTAAATATGATACTAATTGCATAATTGACGTAATAAGATTTGAAATATCTTCTTGCCTGCCCTTTTGGCATATTTTTTTTGATGATCTTTATCGGTGTGTTCTGAAATGAACTCATTCACTTTACCTGGATGGGCACTTATTGGAGTAGGGTCATCACTATACTTGTGAGTCTTGACGTCAATGTCTTTGTAGCCGAATTGAGGCTCAAGGAAATCTTGGTTAGCTGGTTGTTCTGGAATTCCCATTTCGGAGTGGTTTGTGATTCTTAAACGTCAATTGAATAGTTCGGATTCTGTTTTATATGATTCTGCCTTTTAAACCACAAGAAACCTTGGAATAAAACTCTGAATGGATATGCTTTTATCGTTAATATAATTTCAGGAACATTACTTGCTATTTCAGGTTGCATAAATCGCACTGCTATCTGCTGGTTGTATGCCGGACATGTGCAGCTAAACCGCATGCAGCATGCACAGGCAGCATGGGCCGGCAGGGTGCTGGTATCGTATCAGCGTGGTACCAGCATGGTGCCAGTCTGGTGCCGGTGGTGCTACGAAATGTTAGAGTTTGTCTGACACTTGCCTTGAGAATTATTAGTTCTAACGTATAAATCCAGGTTATAATTTTTGAAATCTCAATTTCATATCGAGGTATCTGACTCACCACATTGACATATCAACTTATATTCGTACTCGTATTCAACTATTCTTATTCGACTATAATATAAGAGCCTATAATCCCCCACCTGCTTATCATCTGTCCCTCTATTCGTTTATGAGGCTGCCACGACCCGCACCATGAAAAAGTTTTCCCATTCTAAAGAAGTTTAAACACTTCAACAGCATGAAGGCATCAAGTGTATTGAACTTCCAAAGTTCACCAGTCGCCAACTTAAGACGTCCATGGCAAACTTTTAAAGACGGTCAAATATGGTATGGGCTCACCAAGTTGGGATCCAAAAGACATCAACTTACAACAAAGCAGGGAAATAAGCATTTCTATAAAGGTACTGGATCAGCAGGAGTTGGGAAATTGAATAACGCCGGAAACTTCATAGTCAACTGGTCCAAGGTAAGAACTTATGTGGTTCCACTGGATCTTTACCTGAGTGGAATAAAACCATTAGTTTCTCCAAGTAGTCCACAATTAGAACAACGGTATATTGGATACCCAGATGGTCCTAAAGATGCTGAATTGGCATGGAAGAATCTTGTAGATTTTATTGAGTATGGGGAAAACTATGACGAACAAGATCTTGAACAAAATGATTATGCCGAAGAATATATAAATCCGAAACTAGTGAAGGAGCAAACCGTTGAACTTGAAACCAAGTAATTACCAAGTAACTTGAAGAATCAACGTTTGGATACCATATCAAGTATTCAATGCAGTTGTAATGATAATGTTAATAGATTCTAATTAGTTGTACATAGCTTATGAAAAAACATGTAATATTGAAGATATTCTCTTTTCTGCGATTTTTGCAACTTTACTATTCGATGAGGAAGAGGAATATATTTAGTAGATTATAGAGAGTTAAACTAACATTTAAGAAAAAAGTAATGCTTAGAATGGCCACATCAACATTCCTACCATCTGATTCTACTATAATTTCCTACCAGCCGATTCCACTATCTTTTCAAACAAACTGATTACCGTATCATTTCCTCTTTCCCGTTAAAACAGATCCGGTCAAAAGCCACACGTGATCAATTCTCCGAGGGTGATGCGTATCTGAATCTCACAGATATATTATCAATCACCACCATGTCTTCTCCTAACACGGACGCCAATGGCTCTCAAGGCAGAGCCGAGGAAGTATCGAACGATACCCCTACAACCACGCCTCCGGCACCTCCTTTCGAAACCGATTCTCCAGCACCAGAGCCCCAAAATGATGAGATGGAAGTAGATAACGAAGACATTAATGAAGATGAACCCGAAGACCTTGCATCAATCACCTTACCTTTATCCAAAATCAAAAGAATATTCAAAATGGATCCCGACTACTATGGAAGCTCCCAGTCCGCTGTGTTTGCAACCGGAGCTGCCACCGAACTCTTCATCCAATATTTCACCGAACAAGCAGCTTTCCTAGCTAAGATGGACAAGAGAAAGAAGATCTTATATAAGGATTTCAGTGGAGCTGTAGCCGCCCAAGACTCATTGCATTTTCTTAGTGACACAGTGCCAAAAGTCGTTCCCCTTAGAAATGTGTTGAAAGAGTCAGATGCTGTTGCTGATACTAATACTGAACCTGCCAATGAGCCTGAACCTCAACCAACAGAGGCTCCTGAACCCGCCAAACCAAGCAAAAAAGTAGATATCTTAAGCATGTTGCCAATTTCCGGTAACACGTCGTCACCTGACCAACAGCCCGTCAAAAAAGCTACGATCAACGACCTTGTAAGCAATGAAGAAGGACAAAACGAAACCATTACTATTGATTAATGTCGTGGGAATGTGGCTATGTACAGTAATATATAAAGTAACTATTAGGATTGATGCTGACGACATACTACCCAAAGAATATTCTTTGCTTGTCGACCTAATTCTATGTCTGGAACCCCGATAACAGACACGAATTTCATGATTTTTAGGGCCACTATATCAGGCACCACTCTTTCGTAGTTGTTCAATCCCGTGATTAGATATTTCAGCAAAGACTGCAAAAGTTTGATATTGGCCAGACGCTTGAATGAATCCAACTTAACTACGTGACTGGAATTCCTGGTGCTATTGAACTTAGTCTCGATGGTCGTCCACAGATCAATGAATCTTTTACTTAAGAATGTGTCATTTTTGTACTTTTCGGTTTCAAGCATCAACGTAAGTAGTTGGATGGCCCTTATGGTTACAGCATCAGTAGACGAATCAGGATTGGTGCTGGTAGGAAGCAATGAAACAATGTCAGACCAGTTTTGGGCAACAAGGGGCAATACAAGCGAATAGTTGGTGCTGATTACCGGATAAACGTCTATCAATGTGTTGAGGATTTGAACTTTTAGTGAGTCTGAAGGATGACTTAATAATCTTAGTCCATAGATGAAAATTCTTTGTATGATGAAATAAATGTTTTTAGGAACCACAGACTCCCATTCTTTCTCTTCAGAACCTTCTTGGTCCTCATCATCTCCGTTCACGTCATCTTCATCATCAGAATCCATTTCAGAAAATGGGACGTCTTTTTTTCTGGTGAAGTATTCTTTATCTCTATCATATCCTTCAAAGGATTCAAGCACTTTACCAGAGTCGTTGACAAGATCTTCCATTTGCTGGATACTTGTCATGCCCCAAGGTTTGTATAAAGAATCATGGATGGTTATTCTTTTGTTTTCCAGTTCTTTCAAGTACTCAGCTTTCACTAGTCTTACTAGTTTGTCAAAGAATATGAAGAATCCCTCCACCAAAATCGAATATCCATGATACGAGTCAACCAACACAAATATTTGCGATATCACATCCGTCAACTGGTTTGTTAAAAGTAGATTGATACCAGAAACTTCCAAGATGATTATTAATATACCAGGGAGGGCTGGGGTTATGGAACCAGGAACAGAGAATTTCAAACTCAACGAATCAACTAAATAATCCAGATTTTCAATGATTAAATTGGGTATGGAATCCTTATAATGGTTTCTAGATATCATCAGAATCGTGTTCCGGGCATGCGATTGAATCCGAGGATTCGAGTTATATGTTAAAGCTTCGAATATGGGAAATAAAAAGTCCATAAGAAAGTTCTCTTTGAATTCATCTTTGGGGAGATACCGTGACAATAATCCTATGGAATCAAGGGCAATCGAATAGGATTTCTCATTCAATGTGTTTCGGGCCATTTCATCTTTTGAAACCGATATCGCTGTTAGATTATCTAGATGTGGAGCAACCGTCTGCATCAATTCTTGTGACAGGTGTACAATAAGATAATTGACGTCATCAACAGATGTGTCCTCAGCTTCATCTAGGGAGTCGTCACCGAAATCAATGAAATCGTCGACTTTTATGGTCTCCTGTTGCACTCGGTGGATTTCTCCAAAAAATTGATTCGATAACCATAAAGCTGTGCTCATGTCTCTAGTGGAACTATCATTATTTAGTAACAAGGTTTCTAGTATAACCAACTTTTGTGATTTTTCAAGTTTCAAACATGAAAGAAACTTCAAGAAGTTTTCAATTTCACCCTCAACAGTTTTTGAAAAGCTCTCTTCAAATGAGTTTAATGATTGGCCCTCAGTCCATTCAGAAACCGTCCACATCTTAGATAGCAACATTAAATCAGAAGAAACATCAAACTTGGACCTTTTTCTTTCACCATTGAACTTAACAATACTATCAGCTCTGACGTAGGGAGGTAGCTCTATATTGTCCAATTTGTTATTCTGGTCAAAATCTCCAGTTTCTCCATTGACGCCATCTGAACGATTTTCAGCACTGAACAGCAGCGTTTGAGGAACAAGAGAATCTGATAAAGCCTTTTGAAGTATCAAGAGCTGCTTCTCAACCAAGTTGGCTAAATCAAGCTTGGTATCAGCGTGTTTCTCGAGTAACAAAAAGTGGAATTTCAAAGAAGTGATGAACTGCAAGATTCGATCTTCAGAAGTTGATGACAAAACCAAAGCTGTCTTGTTATTAATCAAATCCTCCATCTTGGCTATCAACAATTTTCTAGCCACATCCGAATGGATATACTCCACTAAAGATGGCCCTAGATAAAGAATTGTTTCGTTGAAGATCTCCATTTGAGCCTGTTCATCTAGGGTTACAGAATCTGGAAAACATCTGGCATGACACAATAACCCAAGAATATCGATATTTAGTGCAAATAGCTCATTGAAAAGCGACCAGAAACAAAACTGGAATATGTCCTTGACAAATAACGAGATCGAATCCACGAGTTGCGACTTATTGCTGACCTTGGACTTGTTTTGGCCAATGAAAAGCGTTTTGAAGAGGGCTGTTAACGATATTTTCAATTTGTTAGAAGTTGCTTTCAACCACGAATCGTTAATATAGTCTTCATTCGAAGAAACAGAAACGTTTGCCGAAACAGTAGTGGAAGTAACCTCATTGGTCCGATTCGTTTCCCACAATTCCTGGAAACCTTCTATACTTTCCTTTGTTTGGTGGACTTCAATGGATAAGTTTTCATCATTAAACACCTTGACAATTGTTAATCTCAATAGATCAATAACGGCACTGATAATCGAGAAATGAAGATTCTTGGACTGCGTAACAAAGTTGATCAAAGTGGAAGTTATTCCAGGAATTATCCGAGTGAGTTGTTCCGTAGAAATGGAGTTCAAGAAAAGGAGTTTCATATTTGCCAAAACGCTGAACACCAACAGTTGAAGTTCTGGAGAATTGGGATTACTAAGATTTTTCAACATGGAAAGAAGAATTGATGCAATATCTCCCAACATCGATAGCCGTTTCATATCGCCATCCAAAAAGTAGTCACCTTGAAGGCCACGAACCACGCTAGCAAGAATTCCATTGGCAGAGCATTTAAACTCATACGACTTCCCAGTAATAAGCGTATCGATATCTTTACTATCGCCTTTTATAAGGAACAAAATCACCGGAAGTAACTGATCAGACAATTGGCCATTAAACTGTCCATTGGGAACCCACAGGTTAACAATCAAAAACGATACAATGTCTAATACATTAGCAATAACATCATCGGTTAAATGCTGCTGTTTCAACAAATTGGATAACGGGAAGAACACATAATCGGCAAAGTTCGGGAGAAGGGAATAATATTCGTTTGCTGGACAATTCTGACGTCGGTGGTCTTGAAGAGTGGCATTTAATTCCTTTATAACCGTTAGTAGTGACTCTGAAGTAGGTTTAAATACTGCTGGCGGAAGTAATGCTATTTGTGAAAGTGAAACACATATCGGCTTAACTTGAGCAAATAAAGATGCCGAAAGCCTTTTCTGACGCTCTCCCCCTACAAGAGGAGAAAACTCTGGCTTGGAGCCGTTATATCCTGATGGCATTACAATTAATCATTGAATTCTTATCAATATTGTAATGGTAAGTTATAGATCATTTCGCAGACAGACTTAGAATTACGCCCGCGCGCGTAAACAATATACTTGCAGACTCTCTTTTTTTTTTTTCTCATCAAATGTCAAGCGAGTGAAAAATTTTTCAGTTTTTTTATTCTTTTATACCATCACAACTAATTGAAATCATAAAAGTATGTAATTGGTAAGAGAGAAAGAGTCGCTACGAGAGCCTTTACTATAACCAAAGAATATACTTCTTGGATTTAACTTTATTTTTTCTTCAATCAAGTTCTGTCTAAGGGTAAGAATCTGCTAATGCTTGGAATGAGTTGTTAGATGGTTGGGACTTTTCAGAAGTCTCTGGCACTTAACAAGTTATTATTTGATATAAACCCTGTTAAAAGGATACATGGCCTATTTTCAACATAATAGGACAATAATCCCCGAGCGTTCAGATACCTTATCCTTGGTGGACTCATGAATCCGTAGTACTATGGACACTCATGGGACGTTTCTTTCATAAAACCTGAGTTGAAGAATCCCTGGAATACTAACTTCTTATAGAATGACTAGAACTTCTGTCTTAGCTGATGCTTTAAACGCCATTAACAACGCCGAAAAGACCGGTAAACGTCAAGTGTTGATCAGACCTTCTTCCAAGGTTATCATCAAATTCTTGTCTGTCATCCAAAAACATGGTATGTAATATTTCATGATAGTTTCTTGTTACTACACTTCACCGGATTGATAACTGGATGGATTGATCGGTGTTCAGTCCCTTTCTGTCTTTTAAGTATTCGGGAGAGTAATGTTGAGGTTTGTATTTTCATGACTGCTAGATTTTTTTACTCTGGCAGTCTATATGGATCTCCGACAATTAATTTTTCATACTGTAGTAAAGAAACTTTTTAAATCAAACCAAACTGTTACTAATACATTATAGGATACATTGATGAATTCGAATACATTGATGACCACAGATCTGGAAAGATTGTTGTTCAATTAAACGGTAGATTGAACAAATGTGGTGTTATTCAACCAAGATTCAACGTCAAAATCGGTGACATTGAAAGATGGACCGACAACTTATTACCAGCCAGACAATTCGGTTACGTTATCTTGACCACTTCTGCTGGTATCATGGACCACGAAGAAGCCAGAAGAAAGCACGTCTCTGGTAAAATTTTGGGATTTGTTTACTAGACTCATATATAGTGTATTGTAATATAAGTACTAATGTGAGGAAGTGTTGTAGAGACTAATGGTGAATAAACGTAGAGAGAAAAGTGGAAGTGAAAAAAGAAAAAAAAAAAAATAAAGAAAATGAAAAATAAAAAAAAAAAAAAAAGTAAAAGCGAGACGCAGTAAATTATAAATCTTATATATTCTCCAATGGAATCAAAACTCAAGTTTATAGCTACTACGTGTTCCTGGACCCTTCGAGCCGGATGTGTAGCCCATTTAATCCATGAATATGTGTACGAATTCACAGAGACACGAGGAGAGTCCATGCTTCCAACTTTACAAGCCCAGCATGACTACATTCATGCTCTAAAATCATATAGATATGGAAGAAACCTAGATATAGGTGACTGCATAGTTGCTACCAAACCCAGTGATCCTACTCATAGAGTGTGTAAGCGAATAACAGGCATGCCAGGGGATGTAGTGTTGGTGGATCCATCTTCATCTTCGGAGTTAACAAACAATACTTCAGACCGAATAAAGCATGATGGATTTAATAAGTATATCAAAGTGCCCGAGGGCCATGTATGGGTAACAGGAGATAATTTGTGTCACTCATTAGACTCCAGATCATATTCAGTGCTTCCAATGGCGTTGATTAAGGGCAAGATTGTTGCTGCCAATTCGCTTAACAAAGGAATAATTGATGATAATGGCAACTTCAATCTCTGGAATTTCCGGTGGATCACCAACACTTTCGGACCGTGAGTCTCGTTACAATAGAGAATGAAGAAATGAATCTATGTATTTCAGCATGTAGCCTATGTGTAAGTTAAGTTTTACCAATATGACGTAAATGAGCCAAGTATCTAAACGATCTAGAACCCAAGAAGATGGTTGGTCCCACAAGAATAGCTCCGTAGAATAAAGTGGAGAAAATCGAACTTCCCAAGTAATACTTGAAAAACAAAAAT
Source organism: Yamadazyma atmosphaerica (assembly GCA_030574775.1). Lineage (NCBI taxonomy): Eukaryota > Fungi > Ascomycota > Pichiomycetes > Serinales > Debaryomycetaceae > Yamadazyma > Yamadazyma atmosphaerica. The sequence goes on along the minus strand of JAJMFQ010000030.1, from coordinate 79,256 downwards.
TCATAGCCTACCAAGCATCCTAAGAACCCGACATTATAAGAAAAGGTGGTAACAGGAGTATGTAAAAAAGTACCAAACAGATCTTTGCCCACACCAAAAGTCCATAATCCCAACAATCCTAAGAATACCGCCAAATCAAATCCACCAAAAATGATGGGAAAAAATGGATTGATAGTCTTAGGATCTTCTTTGAACAAATGGTGGATTTCTGGTTTTATCCCAATTCTTTCTGATTTCTTATATGGCACCAACTTCTTAAAGTCTTCAGTAGGAATCAACTCTCCTAAAGGTTTATATAAATTGTCTTCATTTCCAGCTTGGGCCACAATTAAGTTGATATGGATTTTGTCCAAGTTTCTAATATTCACCGGGATTTTACTGGCCGTCAATACAAGCTTAGCAGCTTTTCTATCCAAATTGAATTTGGGGAATAATGGCAAATCAAATCCTTTTCCATCTCCTAAAGTAAGTAAAAGTTGATGTGGTTGAGCCACAAGGCCATCCAAAGTGATATCAAATTCAAGCCTATCTTTGGTAGACTCCAACGTCAACTGTTTAATTTCTTGAGTGGTGATTTCTCCAAAATGAATTGCTTCATCATTGACTTTGATTTGGGCCGATTTCAAAGAAATGGCGAGGATGGTGACCATCTGGAACCCTAATAAGAGGAAATATGTCACTTTCATGGTGGTAGGATAGAGGATAACACAGTATAACACAGTATAACACAGTATAACACAGAATAGTGTCTTTGTGGACGTGTTCGTTGAGCGAGGGGCCGGCGCACGCCCGGCTGCAATACTGTAACTATGATCTATAATTATAGACATATCACTATAGAAAGACACACTACACAGATCCTATATCACCACTGTATTCTCATGAATCATCTTCATCAGTATGTACTTCCTCACTCAAATCCAAGGCTTTGGAACTCAAAACCGACTTGCGTATATCTACTATTTCACTTTGCTGGGGTTCCAGTGGTTGATATCCTTCAGGCCTCTTTGATTTATGGAATGGATTGAGTTGGTTTTTCAAGTCAGTAGTTTTTTCTTGGACACTATTAACCAAGCTAACGCCCCAACTAAGTGGATACATCATCATAATGAGAAAAGGTGCAGCCATGGCACCTACTATAAGAAATAGAATTACAAATGGAAGCCAAAGAACTATATTGTTAATAATGAATTCACAAAGTTAGAAGTAACACATACGAATCTCTATGAAAAGAAAGATGTTGTAGATGGTGAAAGTCCAGAAGATGTAAGCTGATTTGATATAAACCAAAGACATTATTGATAAAATGAGTTTGTAAATGGTAATTTATAATTAGTCCACAGAACGGTTCCCAGCCGGTCCACAACCGGTCCACAAAAGCCTTTTTACACAAAAAAACACACCGGCTTTATCAACAACCATTCCATTTCCCATTGACCGATCCCCCATCACCATTGTGCTCATCACCATATTCATCACCATTCTCTTCATCCTAACCGTCTTCATCACAATTCTCACCTCCATTTTGCAGCCGTCGCGAGAAATTAAAAAATCGCCATCATCACAATGCAATTTTTATCCTCCAGAACCGTCATCTACATAAGAGTCATTCTCCTCTTGACCGCTTCCTTCTGGATCGCCACCGATGCCCAATCATTATTCCACTCGAACTTCGTATTGCTTTTAGGTGAAGCCATGAGACTTCCGATCATTCCCGTCGATAATAAAAGTGTTCTGAATGGTATCATCAGCTTATTATTAGGGTTCTTGGCCATCAATGACTTGATCCCGTGCATGGCAGACAACATCCAATACTTCGAAACCGCCGTTCCCGCCAGATTGTTGGGTTACTTCATCTTGGGAGGCTATGTCTATTTGGTGGAAGATAGAATGTTTAGTAATAACGTGACGTTTGTATATTCCTTCTTGGAAGTATGGATCAATTATCTTATATTCAGCAATTTAAGAGAAGAAAGATTCACCAGATTGAAGACTTATATCGATGAACATGGAGAAGAGTTACAAAGAGAGCAAGACGATCAAGTAAGAGTGGTGCCCAATGAGTAAGGATTGTATATAGTTTATATATCCAGTGATTAAATTCTTTATTATTCCAGCAAAAACTTTTGTATTGACCAATCAATACTCTGGCCGATTTCTGCAAAATCATTAAAGCTCAATTGTAACACATTGGTTCCTTTGTCGTTCAAGGTCAAATCATCAATGGTTTCAAACCGGATGATTTTCAATTGTAGTATAAGGTTGACAAAGATATCACTGCAAGTAACATCCACTTCAATATTAAGATACTTGCCGTTGCTAAGGTTCTGGATTCTCAAGGTGTACTGGGAAAGAGGTTTTTCAATTGATTTTATGAATGGAGATTCAAGCTTGGTTAAGCCTTTGATGTTAGCAAATTTCTTGAGGTCCATTTCCGATGACACCTTGTCGGTATATTTGTCTAGGATTTGTTTGAGGCTCTGGTTCAATTCTAGAATGTATGATTCGTGTTTTATATTACCAAGTAACGGTCTTAATATCAACGGATGGGAATTGTTCTGTTTGAACTTGGTGAAGTTGGTAGGGATTTTTTGTTTAAGACTCAAGTTGTACTTGAAGTATCCACATAGCATGATTTTCAAATAGTTCAAGATCAATTGACATTTGTGATTATTCTTAGTGGACTCGTCATTGACATTCTGGTACGAGTCTTTCAACTCGTCATCATCAGTGTCGTCATAATGAACAGATTCGATTTCTATAATTTCATTATTGATTTCAATGATGATCTTGTCTGATATTATCAGCACATTATAATTTATTAAGGTTCTGGCTTCTCTGGTCAATTGATGGAACAAATCTTCTTCAAATATAAAGTATCGTGCTCTCTCAATCTCATCTATCAACCCATTATTTTCAGGCCCATGGCCCTGTAGGTCCAATTTAGATTGCCCTGTAAGCATATATTCATCATCGACTTTACTAAGGATCTTAACCCGAACATGTTTAAATGTTTTATTGATCAATTTATTATTGGATTCCAAAACAGGATTAAACGATACTTCTCCAGTCTTAGGGTCTCTTCTTAAAATAGCTATACCCTTATCATGATAACTGGACCCAGAATCTCCGTAGCCATATTTGACTCCTATGGCTTTAGAATTGTCCACTGGATCTCTTAGCTTTATTAACACTTCATTGTCATCCAACACTTGATTAATCAGATTCCAGTATGTGATTTCCTTGGAAATTTGCAGTTGCAATTTATCCTTTTTATTCTTGAATAAATCCCGGATTTTATTTAATGATTCATATTTCCACCCCTGCCCGATTTTATTAGTATCCCCATCGTCATTAGGAGCATCTTCCTCTGCCACTAGCCGGTCTGAATTCAATGACCCCAACGGAACATTCTTGGACAAGTGGGGAGAAATGGTGGATTTGGCAAGGTTGGGCTTAGAAGAACTAAGTAATAAAGACACTAAATCCAATGACAATGAAGTTTCATTAAGAGCCAAGTTGATGTTCTTCGACAAATCCAACTTTAGACCTTGAAGTTTCTCAGCTTCATCTTCCGACAACTTGGCTGCATCTTTCAACCGATCCAATTCCTCCGAGGCATCGACTTCCATAACATCTTCCTTGGTGCTGTCGTCAATTTCTCTCTGTAGGGATTCTTCTGTCACGTTCAAGAACGACTTTCGTTCTAACAATATTCTAGGAATCAATTCTGCAATTGAAAAGTCGTCTCTAAATATGTTAGTATAAGGACACAAACCACAAATACATATTAACATACTCTTTCTGTAAGAACGGATCTTTGGATCCTTGGAACAATTCATCGTCTACCTGTAGACCTATCAAGTTCTGACGGGACATGTTAGTTAAATGAAAAATGATGAGAATGAGAGTGAAAATGAGAATGAGAATCTATGAAGTTGATTATGAGAATTGTATAGAATTGTATAGAGAATTGTATAGAGAATTGTATAGAGAATAGTATAGAGAATAGTATAGAGAATAGTACAGCCAGTAGTATAGCCAATAGTCTATACAACAGTCCATATAATAATCTACACATTAATATAGAGAAGAGCAAGAATAGTATAGAACAGACCTTCTATTTGTTGTTTCTTAAACTATGAACCTAATCCATAAAGTCATCCAATTCTCCCTCTTCAATAGCCTTCAACAACTCCGACTCATCTTCAAAAGATTCCTGGTTTTTATTCAAGTCCTTCAAATTATCCGATGGATATCTCATGGCTTTGACAGAATCATTATGCAAACTCAAACAGAATCTGATTCTTTCATCAAACTCATCTTGAGGTAATTTGGTGGAATAAATGTCCAACAACTCTTTCGATTGCATATAACCCTTTTCATGGTTTATGGAAGCTTCTATAACCCCATCTCTAATGGACTTGGCCACAATGTATTCTGTCAGTTCTTCTGAATCCAAATGTAACTTGATACAAATATCTTTCAAGGAAATCTTAGAATACGATAACGAAATGATTCTAATTCCGGTTTTAATGACATTCTGGTGTAATCTGGAAATCAATGAGTAGGTGTCATCGGCTATAAAATCAGACTTATACTTCTTCAACACTTGGTCAAAGAATTTCAAATCTCCTAATTTTACCGCCTTGGTGACCATGAAATAAGGCTCTAAATTCCAGTTATTGGTTTTAAACACCTTCAATTCAGGAATGTCCCCCATTAATAATTCAATAATGATATTTAACTTGGTGGCGGATTGGATAAACCCAGTGGACAATTTTGTCTGAGGAGCCTTTCTAATGGCCGATATTACACAATCATTGGCAGCAGAATAGTTCAATTGTATGGCATGAATCCGGGCCAAGTAAAAATAGTATCTAGCCCCCAAGGAGTTGCTGGCATTGGCAGGAAATTCCGTCTTTTCCACCAAATTTAAAGCTTGATTGATATCTTTAGTCAACAAATAATTTCTTAATAATAAGGTGATAATAGATGAAACCGTCTCGTTATCATGTCTCAAGGTGGCGGTTCTTAAACTGGTCAATAATTCGGGCCGAATCGTATACAAATCATTGACCAACTCTTTGGCTCTAGCCACATAAAACCACAACTTGGCCTGAAGGAAATCCAATGATCTTCTATTATAAATCTTCATAGTAGTAATGACGTGTTCATTGAACTGATCCAATTGACTTAACTGGTCAGTATCCAATAAATATATTTGTAATAATAAGTGTAGATACAAGTCCACTTCAGGTAAAACCTCATTACTAGGTCCAGTAAAAGACGTTTCCACGTCCATGTCCACGTCAGCATCGCCCTTTGCCACCACCTGGAATATATACGCCTTGTTTTCTCTGTTTCCATATACTTTATTAATCACCGCTGTTAAAGGAGATACGTCTTGTTTCAACTTCGTTCTCAATCCGCCTAGACCACGAAGAATCTTGGTGATGTATCGATTATCAAAAGTGACCGAGGCTTTCAGTAATAAGACAAACGCTTCTTCGATTTCCTTGGAGACGGAATCTGAATCCACGTCTTTCACGTCGACATCTTTCATTTCTACGTCTTTCATATCGGATTGATGAAGTATATAGTTAAGATTCTGATGTTGAGAATGCGATTGCCACCAGGGTGTGCGCAGACCACTATCACCGATATCAGTCAGATGAAGTTTATAAGTTTATATGACAATTGATGAATGATAGTAGATGTGCCAATTGGTGAATGATAGTAGATGGGTCAATTGTGTTATATAATTGTGGCCAATTCTATAGCATTTCTATTCTCTGACAACTAGAACAATATTGTTGCAGGTCTCAGATTATCAGCATAGTTTAACAATTGATAACATAATAATCATACAACATTTATAGAGATAAGTGGCCCTAGACATACGTGTCACATTCAGACATGTACCGGTAGTCATGTGTCACAAGATCCATACCACTAGTCGTGTATCACTAGACACATACCACTAGACACATACCACTAGCTTTCAAATATCATGATAAACTACATTTATTAGAACATTATATAGACATATAGATATATGTATCACATACACATACGTATCACATACACATAGGTACCATATAAACATATGTATCACATACTCATATAAGTTATATACGTATAGAAACATATGACACATCATGCTCAACAACAAGAATTAGATTGATTCGATGTCAACGATTGACCTCTCAAATTCACATTCGATTTATTATTATTATTACCAGTGCTTCCAGCATTATTATTGGTCATTTGTGCCTTGATTTGTCTAGCCATCGTATAGAACGCTTGTTCAACATTGGTCGACGATAAGGCCGAAGTTTCCAAAAATGGAATATCCAACGCATCAGCAAATTCTTTAGCAGCAGTATATTCCACCACCTTCTTGTCTGATAAATCAGCTTTATTCCCAACCAATAACTTCATCACTCCTCCAGTAGCATACCGATCGATTTCTTGTAACCATTGTTTAACATTATTAAATGATTCTTGATCAGTCACATCATAAACAATAATAATCCCATGAGCTCCTCTATAATAAGAAGAGGTAATGGTTCTGAACCGTTCTTGTCCAGCAGTATCCCAGATTTGCAATTTGATGGTCTTGCCGTCTAATTCAATAGTTCTGATCTTGAAATCTACTCCAATAGTAGAAATATAATCGGGGGTGTAGGTATCATCAGCAAATCTTAATAACAAACATGACTTCCCCACTCCGGAATCTCCAATCAATAATAATTTAAATAAGTAGTCGTATTCGTTATTCATGGTTTATCTGGTTTATCTCTATAACTGGTCCGCGTTTCGGTGTTTTTCGTTGGTTTATAACTGGCTAGAACGGTCTTGTGACTTGATGGAACTAGTTTGCAATACAATTACAATACAAAACAACTGTACAAAAGGATGGGTTACAACGTAAGAAAGAGCAACACCTTAAGATCACGGTGTTTTGTTGTCTCCTTTGAAGTTTTTTTCTATTGTGAGGATGAAATGGTGCGCGCACGTGAATATGATAACGAATATCAATTGAATTATCAACCGAATTGTCAACTAAATTATCAACATATATATTCTAACTGTAAACCATATGGACACTGCTAATCAATCTTGTCGGCAGTCTCCTTTGCAAATTGTTTGGGTTTCTTGCCGCCAAGTTTCTTTTTGGCAATCATCACCATCTTGTAGAACCAGAACACATTCAACACATCTAAAGTTATATTTAATACCAAAGTCATTATTGGAAAAAATGGATGAGTGACATCCCAAGTTCTATACATATCGAGCGCCACTAATCCTACTGCGTAGAACCCCCATAAGATTCTCACCGAGAAGAAACTAATTAACAAACAGATTCCATTGATTAACACTACCTTCTCAGAGATAACTCCAGCTGGTAATCTCGATGCAAACCAATTGATATTTACAAATGGAGTTGATGCTTCAAATAACAAAAACCCAGCTATCCATGGCATACAAAATGGTTTCAAAGTACACGAGAATACGTATAAGGCTGCCAATCCATGTAACAAAAACCCAATCCCAAATGATTTAAAGTATCTGGTACACACATAAACATCCCAAATAAAGTATCCCGTGGCACATGAACCTACAAATCCTCCATATGGATAATAACTGTGGATGGAATTGAATGGATCATTAGCTCTATTTTGAAAGTTCTCATGGTTCCACATAGGTGCCAATGTCGTCAATGATATTACACATTGAACCATGGAAACCACATGGATATCAAAATTCAACCGAACTCTTTCATTCAATGACGTGTAGGCAGTTCCCACGTATTTCTTACAAACAATTGGCGACAACTTCTGTAATGTTCCGTAGAACAATACCATAAAGGCAATTTCATGCCAATGGTTGACAAAATGATTATCCGAATCCTGCTCTGGGAACGGTCTATATTTCATGAACGGATCTTCATAGAACACTGGCAAGTACTTCCCTATCATACTGGTTTATCTGTTGTATTACTAAACTGATTGCAAGATGATTCGACTCACGTCAATTTTTGTTGTGCGAGTGTTGGGGCCGCGCTATACGATAACCCGTGGAGGCACCGAGAAATTTTTCACTCTAGCCACCATTAGATTATTGTCGACTACCACCAAGTTATTGACAAAGATTGCAAAAGTTACAATGCCATTTGATTTAGTTTGTTTAGGAAATCCTCTTTTGGATCTTCAAGTCGAAGTTTCCAAAGATTATTTGCAAAAATACGATTTGAAAGATAATGATGCTATTTTGGCCGAAGAAAAACATATGCCTATTTATGATGAAGTTATCAAGAATGAAAAATTGATTTTGGTTGCTGGTGGAGCTGCTCAGAACACTGCTAGAGGTGCCCAGTATATCTTGCCTCCAAACTCGGTCTGTTATTTCGGATGTGTTGGTAATGATATCTATAAGGAAAAGTTGGATCAAGCTAATGCCAAATATGGATTGACGACCAAATATCTTGTTGATGAACAACATGAAACTGGAAAGTGTGCTGCTTTGATTTATGAACATCATAGATCTTTGGTTACTGATTTGGCTGCTGCTAACCACTTTAAACCAGAACATTTTGATGTTCCTGAAAACTGGGAAATTGTCAAAAATGCTTCTGTCTACTACGTGGGTGGATTCCATTTGACTGTTTCTCCTGAAGCTATCATTAAATTAGGGAAACATGCTAGTGAAACCAATAAACCTTTCTTGTTGAACCTTTCGGCTCCATTCATTGCTCAATTCTTCAAGGATCCTTTAGGGCAAGTATTACCTTATGTTGACTACCTCATTGCCAATGAATCTGAAGCTGCTGCTTATGCTGAAGCTCATGGCCTTGAAGCTTCTGATGTTGAAACCGTAGCTAAAGCCATTGCTAAAGGTCCAAAGGTTAACACCTCCAGACCAAGAACTGTGGTGTTCACTCAAGGTACTGAACATACCATTACCGTGACTTACAATGCTTCAGCCGATTCCTACGACATCAAAACTTACCCCGTGACTTTATTAGAGGAAGGTAAACTCCGTGACTCTAATGGAGCTGGAGACGCTTTTGCTGCCGGATTTGTTGCTTCTCTTGTCCAACAAAAATCTCTCGATGAAGCTGTTCTTGTTGGTCACTGGGCTGCCAGACTCTCCTTGCAAGAGGTTGGTCCATCCTTCCCATTCCCCAAACAAACCTACTCCGCTTAAGTTATCTTGTAGCTGGAGAGCTAATCTGTAATATTCTTCATTTCAACATGGATCAAGTGTTCACTTTTTCTCTTTTTATATTTCATTTATAGATTTGTTTGGGTCTGGGTCGGTGTTATATCTATATAGGCATAGAATTCAACTTATTGTGCTACCGTTTGATTTCTCTTGTTGCAGCCTCTTGTTGCAGCCTCTTGTTGCAGCCATTAAATGCGCTGCTCATCGAAAAAAAAAAAATTATCGCCAGAATAGATGCTGGTTCTGAAAGATCACTACTATAAACTCGGGCTGGAATTGCCTCAGGAGAGAATAGATTCTGCCGTAGCATTGCTAAAGGATCTTAGTGCCGTGAATTCTGCTCAAGAATGGGATTACGCTTTGAATAGACTAATTAAAGGTTTAAATACCTCTAGACAAAGTGCACGGTTTGGGTTTTCGATGGCATTGACTGAGTTGGCCCAGGAATTGATTACAAGAGATGACTATGAACTCACCGTATCGTCTTTTATCGAGAAGATCTTGAATCTTATCCAAATCAAATCGGGAATGAAGGGAAAGGATGAACGTGCTGCGTTGTTTGGAAGATTATTTGGTTTACAGGCGTTGATTAACTCCAGATTAATCTTTCAGCCCAAGTATACTTCCAGTGACGATTTATTGAAGTTTGTAGGGTGTTTATTGGATTTGGCAACTATTAAGTCGTGGTTAAGAGAAACTACTATCTTCACTTTGTGCACTTTTATTAAACAATGTCAACTTTCTGATACTTTGGCTGGGTTCATTTTGCAAAAAATCAATGATGCCGACTTGAACTTGACTTCTGAAGGTGTGGCAGTATACTTAGCGTTCCCTCAAGGGTTGAGATCGAAAATATGTCCGAAGTTAGACAATAGCAAACCTACATGGAAGAATTATGATCCTTTATCAAGAGGCAACTTACCCACCTTGGCCAAAGCTTTGAACGATATTGGCGATATCAGTGACCTGGAAAATGAAGAAGGAAAGAAGAATAAGAACCAAAAAGGGTCGTGGACCCCAAGAGTCCATTTTGTATGGGATTTAATTATTGGCCAATTGTTGGACTCGAAGGAAGAAACAAGCCAAGTGCCTGCTAAAAAGCGGAAAACTGGAAAATCCAAATCCCAAGATATAAAAGCCGAATCCGAAATATCCTTGAAAGAGTTCTGGAAAGTTGTAGTGGACGAATCTTTGTTTTCAGACAAGTCGTCACATGAACGGAAGTATTGGGGATTTGAAATATTCGAAAAGACGTTTCTGATTATCGAAAGTGAAAATATCTCCAGTATAATCACCCCTAATCTTGTAAGATGCTTGATCAACCAATCATCTCAGGCAAACAGAATGTTGAACAAGGTGTCTCTAAAGGTGTTGAATTTCATCAAAGCTGATTGTACAAAGAACCCCTTGAAAGCGCCTGCAATTTTGGCCTGTTTGATCGATCCTAAACGCGGAGGGTGTTGGAACTTTGACTTGGTGACCAAGTCCAGAACCACTGAGAATTTGATCAATGTTTTGAGCCATAAAGCAGAAATCGTCGAATCTGATTTCGTTGTATTAGATCAACTTCAGTCTTTGTTGGTTCAGGTTTTCAATGATTCAGTTGCCGACAACTCAGCAGACGAGGAGCTCAAGAAACCTAATGACAATGTACAGAAATGGTGTTTGAATCTGTTGCTTCAACTTGTAAGAAAGAATAAGATGTTTCTACAGAAATCACACCACTGGATAGACAAGATCTTAAAGTTGAATATTGTCCATGGGTTTTTCATCACAAAAAATCAACCCTCCGTCTCCATAAATATCAGAAATTTGTGTGTGGATAGACTCAATTCGATTTTGGGGGACATCATTCATGTTAAAAGAGAAGGCTCTTCTTGGTCTTTATATTGTATAAAGTGTATCAGATCACTTGAAGATTCTGCTGACTATGAGCCAATTCAGACGTTAGACAATGAGCTTGCTGAAGTCAAGGCCGAATGCCAGCAGCTTTTAGGCGTTGTGGAAGAGCTCCAGTCCAAGTCGTCTGATAGAGTCTACAGTTTTGAATTGTTATTCTCCATGGTTTTACTTCAGATGTATATGGGAGATGAAGATTCGTTCTCGGTAATCAATGAATTGAAAGTGTGTTTCGAGAGTACATTTGAGCAAGAAGAAGATTCTGACTCTTCTGTTGTGTTGACAGAGTTGATTCTTTCATTTATATCTAAGAAGTCCGCTTTGCTTCGGAAATTCTCTTATATCATATGGGAATCTTTACTTTGTCAAAGAGGAGAGAGTGGGCTTATTAGGGTTAATGAGGACTGTTTGCAGTTGTTGTTCAATATATTGGTTTCGAAGGAGAACAAAGAGGGACAGAGAGGATTGTTTGATGATGAGGATGGTTTTGGAGTGGATGATGGAGATGACGAGGAGGGAGATGATGAAAAAGAGGAAAATGATGAGGAAGAAGAAGACGAAAGTGAAGACGATGAAGACGATGAAGACGATGATGACGATGATGACGATGATGATAATGAAGATGACGACGAAGGGGCGAACACTACAACAGACTTAGATAAAGACACCAACATTAAACTCGCCCAAGCTCTAGGCATACCCACTGGTAGCTCAGGAGAAGTCAAATTTGAAGATTTAAGTTCCGGAGACGATGATTCCTCATATGAGTCTGAGTCCATGGACGACGATGAAATGATGGCCATGGACGACCAACTTTCCAAAATCTTCAAAGAAAGAAGAGACGTTTTGTCTACCACCGAAACAGGAAACAAAAGAAAGACCGAGGTAGCAGAGGCTAGAGAACAAATGGTCTTCTTCAAGCATAGAGTATTAGATCTCCTTGAAATCTTCACTAAAGTTCAACCTGATTCACACTTGAACTTTTCAATCATCAAGCCTATAATTACTGTCATCAACTTAACCCTTGATAAAAATATCGGGTCTAAAGCTCATAAATTGTTAAAATCCAAATTATCCAAGATAAAACTCTCGGACTTAAAGGATATAAAATCCAAAAACGATAGAAAAGAGTTTGCAAATAGTCTTGTGGAGCTTTTAAAATGGCTCCACAATCAATTCATCCATGTCAAATCTAATAGTTCCCATCTGTTGGCATGTAATAGCGCCTCCATATTGGTTGCAAAAAACTTGGTATTATTGGATCCAAAGTATCTTGAACAAGTGATCGACATATATTCCAATACCATGAAAGAATGGGCACTCAGTACGAAAACCAAGTCACAGCCATCGTTGTTTTTCGACTTTATCAATTGGTTGAACTCCAGGAAACAGTAAGATCAGTCTAAAAGCATAGTGAATATTGGTGTCACGTGACTATTTGTTTTCGGGACCTAATGATGTCATATCTTCCTTACCATACTAATTTGTAGGATTATACAATACAGTAGCACTCTACTTATACTATGATAGTACTAGTAGCTTATAAAACCGTAGAACCATATTATTAGTACCATAGCTATATTACTGACCTAAGCTGTACTCACATATACGCACCCTCGCCCTATTTCACGCCCTCTTGCGTATATTTCATCACACACTCTTCACCAATCATCTGCGCGCGCCGTTGTTGGCCAAACCCGATTTAATAAATTTTTCAAACCTATATCAACTAATCATAATGTCTGCCTACAAACAAGCTGGTATTTCCGTCAACAGAGCCATGGCCATCTCCGCCAGAGCCTTAAGAAACGCCTTGAAACCAGAATTCAAAGTTGCCGCTGAAAGAAGAGGTCTTACCGAAGCCAAGGTTCTCAAATACGAGAACGGTGTTCAACAAGGTGAAGCCAAAGATTTAAGCAAATAAGGTACTTAGCCACAGATTACAAGTCACATATTGTGTGCCAATTGTGCCAATTGCACTGTTTGTGCTGTTTGTGCCAATTGTGCTGTTTGTGCTCCTTTGTATAAACGTATAGAAAAAGACCGGTTCGGTCCATATAATGAAATATAAACCGTCATTGCCCAGTGTAGTACTCTAACGTTGGATTATCTATAAATGATAATAAATAAATAACATATTGAAGGAAAATATATACAAGCATATCAAATGGAACGTCGCTTAAGCGGCCCTAGAAGTGATTCTCTCTTTGACATCCACGTCTTGAGGAATTTCTTCAACTTCAATGGCTAATTGATTGAATAATTGACGTCTTGATTCAAACGGAAGTTCACAAATCATATTTCTGAGCTGATCAATTTCCAGTCCTTCATCATTTATATTCACTTCAGGGGGTTGTGGGTTCGCTTCTTCTTCTTTGGGTTGACTTTTCTTCAGGAAACTTGATTCGTCTAATAATTTGGATAATTCTGAATCTGGATTACTGAACAATTCTACAAATCTTCCTGTCTCCACAACTTTACCAGCTTTACCAAGGACCACGACATTTTCAGATTTGGAAATAGTAGAGAGTCTATGAGCAATTGAAATTATTGTCAATTTTCCTTCTGAAGTCAATTGCTTCAACGTCTCGTTAATCAAACTTTCCAGCTTGGAGTCCAAGGCAGAAGTGGCTTCATCCAAGATCAAAATTGATGGTTTTTTAATAAGGGCTCTGGCGATTGCAATCCGTTGTTTCTGTCCTCCAGACAATGAGGCCCCTCTGGAACCTATCATGGTGTCATATCCATCAGGGAAAGATTCGATAAATTCATGACAATTGGCCTGTTTGGAAACTTCTATAATATCTTCAAATGTGAGTTCATCGATTTGTTTCGGAGTTAATCCGTAGATAATATTCTCTAATATAGATCCACTGACCAAAATTGGTTCTTGTTGCACTATACCTATGACTTCTCTTCTAAGATCTCTTACTTGGTAGTCCTTGATATCCTTACCACCAATTGTAATTTTCCCACTATTGATATTGTAAGATCTTAATAATAAAGTGGCCACTGTGGACTTCCCTCCTCCTGATGGGGCGACAATACAAGTACTGGACCCAGCCGGAACCAGAAACGAGCACCCATTGAATACCAAATCATTAGGTCTTGAAGGATAGCTAAATACCACATTATCAAACACAACATCATTCCCAAATGGCTGCAGGATTCTTTTTCCTCGAACTTGATCTACTTGATTGCCATGATCAATTAATTCAAATAATTTAACTCCAGCACCGGCTCCTTTCATCAACTCCAAATAGGTCGTGGTCAAACTGTACAACGCCAGATTGAAAAGTTCCAGGTACATAGTGAAGGCGACCACGTCCCCAGTAGACATGTAGCCCTTAGAGATGAAATAAACCCCTAAAGCAATACAAGATAAGTAGCCAGTATGGTACAAACTGTAGATAGAAACCAGGTAATTCGATTGAGCAAACGCTTCTTGTTTAGCCACCTTCACCACATTTCGAAGCTGGGTGGAGTATCTGCTTAACTCTTTGGTCTCGGCCGTGAATGCCTGAGTCAATTTGACCGAGTTAAGAGTCTCCTCACTAATTTTGGTCAAAGAAGCAGTGGCATTTTGAAGTTTAGTAGACAATTTCCGGATCTTTTCTCCATACCATACAGACCCAAAGGTGATAGGAGGAGAAATTAACATCATAACTCCAAATAACATTGGATTAATGCTGAACATCATATAGGAACTAATAAAAGCGAAAAGAACATTCTTAAGTCCATCCGGAAGGTTTCCGGTAAGCGATCTCGATACGATATAAGCATCACTAGAAAGTCTAGACATCAAATCCCCCACTTTATGCTTTTCCGAGTCGAAAAAAGCCGAATCATGGCGTAAAAGATTCTTCATCACTCGTAATCTCAACCGAGCCACCAATCTTTCACCAAGCAATTTCAACAACCAATTTCTGGCCCAGAAGCAAACAGCACTGACAACCATAAATGGCACCATTACTGAAAACACCGTACTGGCTTTATAACCCCAGATCATCACGTTTCCCTCTTCATCAAACGCATTATTATTAAAGGCATCAATAGCAGCACCAACCAATCTCACTACCACAGACGGATATAACACGGCAAACAATATAAACCCTAACGCCACAAGGAACAACTTCAAGTCCGGCTTTCCGAGTCTTAAGATCCGTCCAATAGTCTTCATGTTGTGGCGGAAGCTTCTTTTGTTGATATCCATTTCATCTTTGGTATCTTCTTTGATCTTTGCTTTTCGTTTTTCTCTACTTATTTTCAAGTGGTATTTGATGGAGTTAGAAAGTTCGTTGACTTTGTGCTGGTCTAGTTGAGTTGGCTCTGGATTGGGCTCCTTATTGGCGAGGACTGGAGCCAGGCTGAAATGTCTAATAGACTCAAGTTTCATCTGTTTAGGTGTGGTATAAAACCGCATAGTGGCGGCAAAGGGAATTGATTTCAACAATCCATGACTTGTAATACATCGCTGATTGTATATACGGGGCCCTAGGAGGCACTTTGGCAACGCCCGTGTAGTGAACATGGGATGAAATGACTCCTCTACCGTTGATGTAATTACGGCGATACGCACTGTCACGATACATCAGCGAGAAATCCATCAGCGGCTAATTCTCATGATGTCACTGCGATACAATACTGGATACTTCACTGACTACTTCATCCCAAAGCTACGGATATATTGACACTACATACCATGAACTACTCATTCATTACTAACACTTACGTCTCCCGATCAACATAGGACTGAATCATTCCAACCTCAGACTCGTCGTATTCCTTGACTTCAATGACCCCGTCTGTTTCAATAGTATTGGCTTGAATAATCTGTTTCCGTGGTAACTTCTTCTTCAACACCGCATCTCTAAACTTGGCGTATTCAGGTGTCACTGTGGTCATCTCGGTATAGAATTCAACTCCTGCTTTGACATTGGCTGTGCTCTTGTACACATGTAGTTTATTCAAAAATTGGCCAAGAGCTTCCACTGCTTCATTGGCAAGCTTCGATTCATCGATTTGCAACGTCAAGTCCAGAAATTCTTCTTCATCGGTATAAACTAAAGAACAGACTCCAGCATCAACTAAACACTTCAAGATTCCAAATCTGGCTCTCATATGAGCTTGACCCCAGATCTTGGTGTCAGGATCCCAGAACTCCAATGCCACAAGTCCAGCACGTCCCATATAAATGGTTCCGGCAACATTGACTTCCTTCTTGTCTTGTTCGCTGGTGATGCCAAAAATTGGGAGTACTTCAGCTGGAGCTTTAAGCTGCAAATAAAGAGCTACTAATTCAGCTCTGCATTCTTCATAAGAACCAGCAGTAGTACCAAATAAAGAACCCCAGGAATCAGTTGATTTATAATAACTGACTCCTCTAGGATCAGCCTTATCAAAGTTGAATACATCTGTAGCAGTTTCTTGCAACAATTTCCCACTTCCATGGCCCAAAAGTTCATGTAATCCAACTTGAACCTCGAAGGCATCGTCTCTCCATTTTTTAAATAACCCTTGATAATCGGAGTCCAAGAAACTAATGACTTCTTCCTTTCTAGGATTTTTAGGATTGGCTGATACTACATTACCTAAAGAAACATTTTTGAACCCATAATTGAGCCTGACGTCATCATAATTAGGAATATTGATCCCTGCTGGAATCCCAGAATTGGCAAACGTCAACACCTCCAAGGAAGTAAAATCAGGAGGATTAAAGTTATCCTTTTCATAGAAAGAATCCCATGGAAGCTTAGAAATGAATTTAGTGGCACTTTCAACTAAGTCAGAGAATTTTGCAGTCCGGTCCTTATTAACCATGGCCACCATTCCTTCCCATTCCCCACGAACTCCCGATGGATCTCTATAGGTCTCAATAAATCCGATATTAGATTCCACTTGGGGTTTAATATCTTTAACCCATTCGATTTGAGACTGCTTATGAGCTTTCATAGACCCGGTCTTAAAAGATTCAATATAATATTGCAACAATTTCAGTTGGGTTTCATTGGCAACATATTTCTTAGCTTCCGACAAGTGGGCTACTATCTTTTCAAATTCCCGGGCATGATCTCCGAATTTGAACGAAACGTCCTTGCCTTCAGCAGTCTTGATTGGCTGTTTGGGATAATAATCAGTATTATTGCTAGTATCAGCACTAGCCACATGGACAACAAAACTGCCATCATCAAGTTTTTCCACTCTTGTATTCTCCGGCATAATACCGTGTTGGGCAATGGCACTATTGACAGATTCCGCATCCAGTTTGGTCACAATGTTCTTCCCCACATAATAACTTGACAATTGACCATCTTCAGGCCAACCCAATAATCCCACAGAGGTGTCAAACATAGGTTCCCGAACCTTAGCATACATCGAAGAAATCGAACTGTTATCAATCTTAGCAATTAATTTATCCATTTCCGATGCGTCAATAGCAGGAACAAACTTCTTATCACCAAAAGACTTATAATTCCCCAAGTTAGATAAGAACTGAGAAGCATACTCCAAGTAAGCCACGGTTGTTTTGTCAAGCCCTAACCTCTGAACATACAGTTCATTGGTGCTGGGACTGTCCAAAGTAGCATGAATCAGTAAAATCAAATCGAAAATCGTTTCACTTTCTGGCGACACTGACCGGAGCACCGCTCTAGTTCCCCAGAATGATCCTTTAGATAAATGGTGGGCATACAATTGAGCATTTTTATCAAGGGCTTCAAAGTGTTTTTTGGCACTAAGACACACAATTGGTGCCTCACTATCAGCATTGAAAGTCGACATCACAAATAAGATACTTTAACGTCAACTAATATGGATAATCTAAATATATCCTTCGTCTCCAGATATATATAGTTTGCCAGCGCGCCAGAGTCATCAACGCCGTAGGCTGCGGTGGCATTCGCGCGGATGGAACAAGCTGGAGCCACTCGTACAAGGTGATTAGTTTCAGATATAGAGTTTAGGTATGGAGGCAATCAAACAGGAAGAGACAGAAACCAGGCCGGAAACAAGGGAAGTGGAAAGTGGGGAACAACCAAAAGTTCAAGAGGATGATTATGATGAAGAAGAAGATGACGATTATGATCCTGATGCCAAAGAAGATGTTCCTCCAGAAGCTAGCAGTGACGAAGATGAAGAAGATAATGCCGACTATAGTGCCATAGGACTGGCCACCACACAAGTCCGGACCAGAAATCAACGGTACCAGGAACATCAGCAAGAAAAAACAGACTATCGACGGAATATTGTTCGACCAGTAAGTGGAAACTTTGATTTTGATTCCATGTTTAATGATTTAAAGAATAAAAGTATTGAAGGAAAACCTACGGACTGGTCACAGATCTTGGATGACAAGGAATTGGAGCCTATTGAAGAAGTACCCAAGACCCAAGTTCAGCCTCAAGCTCCACAAAATGATGGTGAAGAAGAGAAAATATGGATCAATACTTCATATGCTTTTGCAGGCAAAGTGGTGACGGAATCCAAACTTGTAGATGCCAATTCTGCAGAAGCAAAAGCATACCTCAATTCCACCAGTGGAATCCAATTCAAAAACAATAACGGTCCTGATAGCCACCGGTCTTTTGTTCCTGTTATACGAACAGTAGAAGGATATCCAGAACCGTTGGAACTCAAAATCAAATTGAAAAGACCTTCTCTTATAGATAAGTTCCTAGCTACTCTGGGTAACAAATACCAGAAACTTTCCACGCTAGAAAAGTCTCGATTGGATTGGGCCAGTTATGTTGACACCAATAAAATCAATGACGAATTGAAACTTCACAATAAAGATGGGTACTTGGAGAAACAAGATTTCCTTGATAGAGTTCAAACCAAAAGAGATGAGAATTATGAGAAGGCTAAAGAAGCTGATAGAATCAAGAGATGGCAGGAACAAAACAAGACTTGAGGTCTACTGATATAAATGCCTGTTGATTTATTGTAACATCATAATCCTGTAACGTTGTAGATAGATATGTATAGTAAATGTATCCTTCGTGGATGGTTCGAAAAAAATGAGAAAAAAAATCTTCAAAATAATCAACTTATAACTCCAGTCAGCGCCAAAATGTCTGACAATAACAACATTTTAAAGCGGAAAAATGAAGACACGGAGTCCTCAGCCGATGACAATCTAAGCAAGAGAGTTGCCTTGGATAGTGAGCAGGTGGAATCGTCGTATAAACAAGAAGAAGAAGCCAAAACTGCACCAGCTATAAACACTGTTGCTGCTTCTGATGAATATGATCCTGTAGCTCCTCTGCCCCAGCAGGAACCGGAAGAAGAACAAGATGAACAAGATGAGAAAGATGAAGAGCCAGAAAAATCGGGTTCAGGCCCCGAAAGTGATGATGTTGAACAACACGAAGATGAAAAAGACCAGACCCATGAGAAGGAATCTAATAAATCCGATGAAGCAAGTCCTGAACCTGACCAAAATGAGTCTCCTGAGTATCAAATAGACACACAGCCATCCGAACCAGCTCCACAAGAGCCAAAATCAGTATCTTCAGTTTCCCATCAGAGAGAAAGAGATGATCCTACTACTGTGTCGTTCAGAATGTACTGCCCTGCCAAAGAAGCAGGGTCAATTGTGGGCAAAAAAGGAGATACTATCAAACATATCAGAGATAAGGCCAATGTTCGAATCAATGTGAGTGAAAATTTAAAGGAAATTCCTGAAAGAATTGTACTGGTAAGAGGGTCAGCTGAAAATGTGGCTAAAGCATTTGGATTAATTGCTAGAGCCATTTTAGATGAACCAGAAGATGAACCTTCCACCATGGAAAGCAGTCTGTATGATTTAAGGTTGTTAATTCCTCATCCTATGGTTGGATTTATTATAGGGAAACAGGGGAGTAAATTTAGAGAGATTGAAGAAAGTTCTGCTGCCAAATTGAAAGCTGCTGAAGCTCGGTTACCATACTCCACAGATCGGATTTTATCCATCAATGGTGTGAGTGATGCCATTCATATTGCTGTATACTATGTTGCCCAAGTGTGGCTCGAACATAAAGATATCATTCAATCACCTAAGACCATTCTTTATAACCCTGCGAATTATCAGCCCAACTTGAATCCAGCTTCTACTTTGACAGGACTTCCTATGAATGGCAATGGTCCAATGAACAACAATTCTGGTAATAACATGAATAATATGAACAACATGAATAATATGGGAAATATGAATAATATGGGGAACATGAACGCGTTGAATGCTTTGAACAGTTTAAGTAACATGATGGTTCCTAATAATAATATGATGATGATGGGTAATAATGCCATGGCAAACAATCCTATGGCCAATAGTCCTATGACCAATAATCCCATGGCCAATAACATGGGAGGAAATCCTATGGGAAATAACATGGGAGGAAACCCCATGAACCACAGTCCCATGAATGCCCCTATGAATATGCAAAATCCTCAAAGTCCTTATGGTCAACACAAGCAACCTTACAATTTCCAAATGATGTTCCAACCTTCAGTCAATCCACAACAAAATTATAACAATAGTAGACAACCACTCAATGTGCCTCCTCAGCAAAGTTATACCGATGAACATGGCAATTTAATGGTGGGTGAAGTATTGACACATCCTCCTGTACCGCATGGAGGTGGTGGAGACAAGTATAACCAGGACCTTTTCGTTGCTAATCACAGCATTGGTTCGGTTATTGGAAAGGGAGGTAATAATATCAAACAAATCCGTGAAACTAGTGGTTGTACCTACGTTAAAATCGAACATGATAGAGGTCAAACAATGTTACTTGGTGGAGGAAAAGGATTAGTGAACATGAGAAAACTTACATTGACTGGATCATTGAATTCTATCAATACTGCCATATATTTGATCAACCAAAGAATCAACACCGACAAAGAAAGAAACTTCCAATAAGGTGTTGAATCAAGTAGCTTTGTAATATAACTTGTAGTATACATAAGATTCGAAATGTCGTATCCTGAATATATCTATAAACGCCATGCTCTAGAGATCTAGAATTGTTTGATCTAGAATATCTAGAATCTAGAAATGTTTGACTCCTAAACTTGTTAGGAGCATAGTAAACCCACTTAAAAGTCCTTCTCCTAGTACTAGCCCGCTACTTAAGATGACCATACTCACATGTCTTTCTGTTTTATTGGTGGAAGAACTGTACTTCATCCATACAAATGAGATCACGCCACCAATGAATCTAGCCAAAGTGAAATTAGGGGTATTATAGATCCCAATTCCAACGGCAACTCCACTGGGAAGATATTTCAAATACTGGGAACTAGGGCTATCTTTTGGAGTCAAATTCTTCAATAAAGAGATGATTCCGAATATGATTCCAAATATTAATGAGAATTCCCATACTTTAGGAGGCAATCCTTCACCAGTCACTAATCTAGCACAGTCGATCCATATTACTGCCGTGGGGATTCTGAACATCTTGCTGGGAATCTCATAAACTGAATCGTAGACTTTATACATGATACTGCTCAAAAACACAGAGTATATGGTACCAATCAACTGAGCTATGAATTGAGCTTTTGGAGATGCTCCAATCAAATGGCCCGCTTTTAAATCTTGCATTAAATCACCTGCTTGTTGAGCCCCTGCTTCTGCCACTCCACCAGCTATCAAATTTATCAAGATTTTCGAAGGATGATCATTAGGAACAATCACAGCAAATATCAACTGGGATAATTTCCCTATACCACTCACGGGATTTAAATCGGTTTCTCCTAAAGCTCTGACTGCTAAAATGGAAAATATTAATGCCAATATCACTGCCAAAAATATAGTGTACAAGGGAACCAAGGCCCCAAAGATGAATTTTAATGACAATGCACATAAAATTGCCGACCCAATTACCCCTAAAATGCTGGTTTTATTGCTTACCAAATGTTTAGAATCAATAGCTTCTTGGTCAGTTGAGCATCCATTTTTCCGAGAATCATTACTGGTATTTATTGATAATGGTTGGTATTCTGGGTTCGTAGCAGGCATATACTTTTGTACCAAAGTTATTATCGATTTGGTGGTGATAACCAATAAGGAAACAAGAGAATCACTGATCATAATACTTAAACTGATCCACATAATCCACCCTTGGCCACCAGTTTTCCAATCATCCACTTCACCTGGGGCCCATTCAAAGTACTTTGCCAATGGTGATAAGACTGCCCACCCCATTATGGCTCCAAATAACATATAAGATACGGTGGGAAGTCCCATGATAATTCCCTGACCAATATAAGCTGGAGACGGCTGAAAATTCCAGAGATAATGTGATGAAATATATGAGCCAAAGATTGGAATTGCTTTTAAAATCGGGAAGAAAAACGCTATTATCGTATAAGCAGCAGAAAGGGTAAATGTGACCACTAAAGATCTGATATTAGATTCATAATTAGACACCAATTCGCTTTCTTGGCCATCCACGGCAGCTTCTCTACCTGAATCCTCGGTATAACTGCCACTATTTTCATGCTGTTCAGGTTCCGATCTTGACTCATCCAAAAGATTTGTCCCGTGTAAAACGGAAATCAAAATCCCCGTAGCACTTCCTGATGGAAAGGGTAACTTTTCCTTAATAATCACTTGTTTTCTCAAAGGAATTGCAAAGAATACCCCAAAGAAACTAAGCCCTAATGACCATATGATCAAATCTCGAGTAGTGTATTTCAAAGCTCTATGTAAACCAGACTCATCATCGGTCAAGAACTTTTCAATTGCAGGAATTATTCCAATTAGTCCATACGCCAAAGGCCCAGTACCAACGGCCACGGCCACACTTTGCACGTAGACATTTTCCACGTCGGAGAAGTTTGATGAAAACGAAGAGAATTTAAACACAGCAAACCCCAAAAGGGCAGACGGGAGTGACATCATTGAAACCCATCCTGTTTGAAGACCAAACTGGAAATTGGATATCAATACGATTGAACCGATCACTAACCCGACAACAGTAGCTCTTACAGTCACCTGAGGCAAATTCGGCTTTAGGTGCCACGGTACTATTGTGGACTCTATTGCTTCGTTACTCATGAATATTGATGCCAACGGCGGTTAACGGAGTTTATCAATGCCGAAATTTAAGGGAATGAGAACCGATGAACAGTCGATGAAGATCCAATGAAGATCCAATGAAGAATGGATAAAAACCAATGAACAAGGAAGATGTAGCTATAGATCAGGTATACTATTAGGACCTGACCAATGGTGGGGGCATTGTCGTTTATATAAGACGACTATTAGTAATAACGGCCGCGAACTTTAACCGAAATAGGAACGGCTTTGAGATGCGATATGATGGATGATATGGAATTTATTATGGAGTGTGTTGTAAGATAGTATGATTAAGATGTAAGGTGTTACGAGATTATATTGTGATACTATGGTAATATATGGAAGGTGTGAAAAGTGTTCAAAGGATAAGACAGTATGGGATATTATGAGATAAGATATGAGATGATAAGATATGAGATGATAAGATATTATGAGATAATGTATGAGGTGATAAGATATTATTTGGCGTTGTATGGCGTTGTATGGCATTGTATGGCATTGTATGGCATTATATGACTTTATATGCCTTTAAATGATTATATGCTTATATGCGTATATGACGTATGCTTATATGATCTTGTCATAGTATATCATGTCTTAATATGTTCTTTGGCTGTCCTTCATCCTTCTCTTACATCTACTGTCGTACTATTACTCTTACTATCACTCTTACTACCTATAACTACTTCATTCATCATCAAATAAAACATAATTCAAAATATCACTCAAGGTGATAACAGAAAGAAGCTTGGTCTCATCGTCCACCACAAATAATCTATGTAATCTCGACTTTCTAATCGTATCCATGATAGTACTTAACCTATCATTAACAGTACAAGTATGAACCCCCTCGAAATCTTCTGCTCTCTTCAATAAAGCTTCTCCCACCGTCAAATCTAAATCAGTATAAATACCTCCCTTGATTAACGTCAATACATCATACGCTTCATATACGTTGATTAATTTCCCTTGTTCATCCACCACTGGCACCGAGGAAACCGATTTTTCACTCAACAAATGAATCACATCAATCACTGGGGTGTTCATAGTACAAGTGGAAATCTCCTTGTTCAAGTTCAATGAGTCAATATCCTTGACAGGCTTTAATAACATCTTGGTCTCCTTACAATTCAAGGCGACGAATTTCAAGATTCTATACTGAGTTAACACTGAAACCACAATTTCTCGATGGGTTTTTTCATCTTCGTCAATAAGAGGAATTCTTCTGGACCTAGATTCCAACATCTTTACACATGCTTCATATAATGATTTGAAGGGATGAATGGAGATGGTTTCGATTTGGTCCACTCCTAATGCTTGCTCGATGTCTCTCAATCCATCTAATGTCAATTGGTCCACCAAATCCACTTTATCTGGGAACTGGAAGTAATATTGAATGACATTAATGAAATCAGGTGATGATAGTAACCCGGCGAATCTCGACGTTTTGTTATTCCACAATGGCGCCGACACAATATTGTTTTGTAGCAAGATATTCAATGATTTTTTGACCAATAAGGATGTATCTAACACCACCAACCTATACGACACTGGTAATACGTCATAAGACGTTTTGCTTTGTAAGAATAACCGTATAGCTTTTATACCCAACTTCTGGTCTTGGTCGATTTGTTCCGGACTTAAACCGGAAATAAACTCCACTGGTCCCGACGGAGCAGGTGCAGGGGCATTTGCCATCATATTTATGGGATTTTACGTTGGAAAAACTGCTGATTAGGAGAGAGTAGTCGATAAACCTCCCTATGTTGTATAGAAAATGGAATAAGGATTAGATTCCACGTTAATATCTTGTCGCGGGTGATGGTATGGACACGGCGGCTGAATGGTTGCAAATTAGCAGTGAAGCTAAGTGGAACTAAGTGAAGCTAAAGAAGCTAAATTGTATTGATAAAGAAGGACCTTAGGGTGTTTAGAGTCTTTAAATGAGTGTATTGATGTGTCAGTGAATGTTTCCAGTAAGCATGGTTAATAATATATGTGTAATATATCTATCTTTTAATCTACTAATGTATTTATTAATGTTTTTATTCATATATCTACTAACTAGTAATATATCGATGTCGAACTATCACGTTAACTTTTAACATACCAAGTATTACCCACTACCAGTGAACCATACGTCCTTATACTGCTCTTCTATTACTGGTGAACTTTTCGCAATAATTGCTGCAAATTCTATCTACTTTATATCCAATATCCTAGTAAAGCCATTAACCCTACACCAGCACACAAAGTCAAATAAGCAATCATCTTCTTCCCTGGCGCTCCAGTAAATTCATCACAATATAAAAATTCATGTGCCATTAGTTCAACAACTCCCGAGTATATGAGAACACCAGCACAAAAAGAATCAAACATTCCTCTGGTAATGAGAGCTATACTGGATCCAGGCGGGTAAGATGTTCTTACAATTAGTCCTACTGCAATGGCAAGTGGTGTAGTAAGCCCGTAACAGGCTCCAAAGAAATATGGCAACCATTTTTTATCTGGGGGCCAGGTGGTATCTGAGACTCTTGTACCCAATCCTAACCCTTCAAATGTTTGATGGAACACAAGAACGATATAAAAGGTCTTAAACTCTTCTCCAGAAACTGCTAATGCTAAACCAATAAACCAAGAGTGGAAAATAATTCCAAACTCTAAAATAAATGTACTCACTAGTTGCCCATAATAAGCAGCACGACTGTCTCTAAAATATTCTTCTTTGTCCAAACTCAAAGCTATTGATGAATTCCCTGACTCTGCTAAGAGCTCTTCCACTCCACAAGCACAGTCTTTACATTCTTTTTGGATTTTTTTATCAACTAAGTGGAATGACAATACTTCAATAAAGAATATCACGAATAATGCTAATAATGCCATCCCATAAGCCCATGGGTATTGCTTGAACCCATCCCCTAAACATTCAGAAGATAAGTATTTATTAGCAGGAGCTAAGAGATGAATAAATCCCGTGGCTATGATAACCCCTCCTCCAAAATACTTGGCTGCAAAAAAAACCCAATGAGGAAGCTTAATAATTGAATATTTGGATGATAAGATGGGCAAAAATACTCCAAAAGACGAGGTGATTAAAATGACAAACACCGAAGAGATTCTGACTGACATATACGAGTCATCATAATCATTTCCAGAGCTGCAAGTTTCTCTTGGAAATATGTTTCCATCCATAGCAAATACCCTAAAAAAAAATGAAAAAAATAAAAAAAATAAAAATAAAAATAAAAAATATCATGAACTTAGATGTTTTTATATTGATTCATCATAACTATTACAGTGCAACACACCTACAACTTCACTGGACAATAACAGGATCACCCTAATGGTTCCAGGATGAATTAGAGACGAGTTCCCAGACAATGGTTCTGCTTACTATGGTTCTACTTCTGCTTACTATGGTTCTGCTTCTACTTACTATGGTCCTACTTACCATGTTCCTAAAACTATCTCCTAAGGCTCTCGTAATGTCTATATTAAAATATGAAATGAAAAAAACTAAACTCTATAAAATCAACTGAAATAATGCAGTAATAATCCGCGGCTCTATCAACATAAGAATAAGGATCAAGCCCATCTTCCTAATAATGCCATAAGTCCACATCCAAGACACACGGTTAAATATGCAATAAACATTCTCTTAGTGCCCCCTTCACCTTTGAACTGACCAGAGTACAAAAACTCGTGTGCCATTAATTCAACAATACCAGCATAGATCAATATCCCAGCAGAAACCGAATCGAAAACTCCATTGGCAATCAAGGCAGTTCTAGAACCAGGGACATAAGTTTCTCTAACCCCTAAACCTATGGCAATGGAAATGGGAGTTGTAAGTCCGTAGAGAATCCCGAATAAGTATGGTAAATATCTTTTGCTCTTGGGCCAGGAAGTACCAGCAATTCTAGTCCCTAACCCCAATCCTTCAAACATTTGATGAAATACAATCACCACATATAAAGTCTTGAATTCTTCACCTGAAATGGCCAATGTCAACCCCACAAACACGGAATGGAAAATGATTCCAAATTCCAATACCAAAGTGCTTACTAACTGTCCATAATATTGTTCTTTGTCGAGTCTGGAAACAGGTGAATCTACCAATTCAGGATCTTGATGTTCACTAGCATGCTGAAAATGCTCTGGGTATAAGCTCATTGTTTGTGAAAGAGAGCCTTTTCTAGCATGAGATCCGCTTCTAGTATGAGAACTGGTGCCAGTATGGCCCTTGTCGTGTTGATGTTGGTCGTCTTCAGGATTTTTATCCCCTTCATCTTTAGCTTCATCTTCATCTTTGTCTTCATCAGTCATTTTCCTCAGTAAGTACATTTCTTCGTCACCAAAATGAGAATGGCTATGGCCTCCAGATTCGCCTTCAATCTTGTGATCGATAAAGTTGAAAGCAGCCAACTCAAAGAAGAATAACACAAATAAAGACATCAACGCAATACCATAGGCCCAAGGATACTCTTCAAAAGTTCCCCCTAAACACTCATCAGACAAATTTTCATTTGCTGGCTGTAATAAATGGATAAAGGCAGTGGCTACGATAACACCAGTACCAAAGTATTTGGCTCCGAAAAACAACCAAGTAGGTAACTTGACGAACGAATATCTCGAAGACAAAATTGGAAGGAAAACTCCAAAAGTAGACGTCACCAAGATAACAAACACAGAAGATATCCGGGCTCCCATATAGGCGTGATTAAATTCATTCTCGGTAGCACAAGTATCTTCTCGAGGTAATAAGTCAAACATTATATAATATTATTAATGGAAAGAACTATTGCAAACAATGGGAAAAGAACAAGTATTTATACTGCAGACCTGTCAAATATTGTGACAGAAACCTGGGTGGTTGTCACGTCAAACAGTGTTAGTAAGGATGAGGATCTTGAAGTTGATGGGATCTTGAAAAGTTCTCAATAACCTCTAAGGTTGGTATTGTTGGTACTGCCGCACTGCGGTGATAACGCCGTACTGCGGTGGTGCTACTGCGGTGGTGCTACTGCGGTGGTACTACTGCGGTGGTACAACTGCGACGGTACTACTGCGACGGTACTACTGCAATGGCGCTACCGCGGTGGTGGACTTTGCAACCGATTTTACCCCTACAACTCCTGACTCCCCTTGACCCACATTTGGTTAAAACTTGCTCCATTTAAGCCCTACTGCACTATTCCTAGCCGCCACCCAACATATCACCGCCGCCACCGCATAGGCTCCTTCGTAAATAACAAAGTTTCTATAATTCTCCAACTCTCGATTCCCTAGAATCAATGAAGTAAAGTACATTCCCAAAATGGTCAAAAACGCTAAAAAGAAGTATAACGTTCCGTAAACCTTCCCGAAAGACTCAGCACTGCAAATCTGTGACGTAGCAGCGGGTATTAATGATATGGTAGCCGACGTAGCCATACCAAATAATACGGCAAATGCAAATAATACGGCGACATTGCCCTTGGCCGGTAACCATATGCCGTATATAACCACAACGGTCAACATAGACATCACTATCATCACATTGAACCGTCCGTACTTATCAGCCAAAAAACCACTTAATAACCTGGAAGGTATTCCACACACATTCACTAAGGTGATTAAGAGATACGAATTTGACTCGCTGACGCCATGGTCTAACCCGTAGGAGGTAAGATAGGTTAACGAGGAGATGGAGATCATTTCAGCAAAAAACACTGCCAATGTAAGAAATACAAATCTGATATCCTTAACAATACTTAAATCCAATGCTCCCTTAAAGAATTGTGCAATTGACAGTAAAATAGATTTGTGTTTTGGTTTGTTAACATCAGCAAATACGTCTTCTTCAGTATCTGGGGTGACAGGCTTATGGTTGTTCATAGGACGCTCTTGGATCAATAATATCGCCAGAACCATACACACTAAACAAATCAATGCCAATATCCGTATAGCCCACTGAAACCCAACCTGGTTATACAATTTTTGCAACATGATAGCAAACAAAGAACTTCCTATAAGTCCACCAATAGTTGCCACAGAACATGCTAGAGCACGCTTCCTTAAGAACCAATGAGACAAAACTCCTATCAATGGAACCATTCCCAATGACGTACCCACAGCTGTCAAAATCCCAAAGCTCAATATAAAATGAACCAACTTTGTACTTTGTGCCGTCAACAATAATCCAGCTGTAAGAACCACGGTTGCAGCAATAAGAGATTTTCTGGCCCCAAACCGATCAAAAAGCTCTCCGAATACCACTCCTCCAAAATACATCACTCCAAGATTCAAGGTGAATACCCATGATACGCTGGTGTCTTCAACATGTTTCAACTGATGAGTACTAACGTACGATTCAATGGCCCCTAAGGAATTTGCAATCCCAAAATCCACAATTAACCCCATAAAAGACCCTAGCAACGTCAAATAAGCATCTCTGCCTCCGTCTGGAAAGCTGTGGGGATCATTCTCTGATTTGTACATGGCACTGGTAACTTCTGTAGTAGTCTCGTGATCTTTTTCCAAGGCATTGACTCTTTTTTTCAACACATTCCCTGACAGTTCAGTTACTTCGGCATCATTATGGATACGACTAGGACTTTCGTTTCTGTCATTGCGTTGACTACTATATTGTTCTCGACTGCCATCTTCTCTATTGCCTTCTCTACTACTATTACCTTCTCTTATGAGACCGTCTAAAGACTGTAATCTGATAGGAGGTTCAACTTGAGTAGCCATGCTTTCCTTTTTTTCTAAAAATCAATATTCTATTACTGCTACTCTTTACTCTTCTCACGCTATCTAAATTATTCAGTTGATGATAATGATCTGACAGAATGCGCATTTAAACTTCATCACAACTATGTCGGAAGAAGAAGCTCAGTTGGAGGTGGATAACGAGGAATTGACCAAGGAAGAACGGTTAGAGGCCGCCCGTAAGAAGTATGAAGAGTTGAAAAAGAAGAAAAAGAAGAAGAAGAAGGGTAAGAAGAAGGATGAAAAGGATGAAAATGATGGAGACGCGGATAAACCTGAGGACAACGAGGTGGCTCTGGAAGGAGAGGAGAAGCAAGTAAAGGAGGAAGAGAAGGAGGAGACGACAGAAACTGTTGTTGAATCTGAATCAAAAGAGACCGAAACACAGGCTGAGCCAAAACACGAAGAATCACCACAATTGCCTATAGAAGTAACAGGTCAAAATACTCCAGAATCAATAATCACCCCATCTGAAATCAATGAACTCAAACAAACAATCACTCAACATGAAAACACTATCAAAAAGTTGAGAGATGAAAACACAGATTTGAAGTTATCCCAGATGGACATGAAGGATAAAATCACCGAACTTGAAAGCGTGATTCAACAATTGAAAGCCGGTGCTTCTTCTGTTGCATCACCAGTTCCATCCGAATTTCCAATCAAGAAACTCGAACCGGCTAAGCAACTTATTACCAAGAATGAGTATTCTTCTGAGGTACAAGATTTCAGTGAAACCCGTACCGACGACTTTAGAGAAAAATTATTACTTTGGAAAAACTGGCAAGTAGATATGACCTACTGGAACAGCACCTACCAAACCGAAAAAATCACTCTTTAAAAGTTATATATTTGAAATATCTATATACACGGTACCAACTTTAGTGTCTTATCTTATACGACATAATACAGTTCCTCCCAAATTCTTCTTTGCTACTTCCTGTATTTCAAGTATCTCATTATCTTCGGTTTTAACAAATATACATTCGGCTGGTTGTAAAGGCTGTACGATTCTAACAGGAATCCCCGATGCCAAAGCCTTTATTTCCGTAGGAGTGAATTCCACTTTTCTATTTGGTTTGGAGATGAGGGAAAAGTTTCTTATCACCGGATTATTATTACGATATTTCAACCCTAACCACAATCTTCTGCTGGAAATGTTATCTGGCGTGACGTCTTCGATCTTTTTGTCTGGCCCAGTAGTGGATCCTCTTTGCACTGAGGATATGAATCCTTCTTTATATAATAGAAACGATAATTGTAAATGCAACCTACTGAAAGGAACGGAAGTAGTGGCGATATTCAAACGGGTACAGTTTTTCAAATGGGCACTGAAGTTGGCCAAATGAACTAACGACATTTTGAAGGTCAGTAAAGTAGTTCTATCAAGAAAACTGGAATTTATGACTTTATGAGTTGATGATTTTAAGTGAAAAATTTTTGGAAAATGTGCGACTCTGGAACTTTCACTATTAGCATTAAGCGCTGAAGAACGTACGATGTTTAGAGGTTTGGCCCCTGGGTTAAGGGTTTGTTCAAGAGCCCAGAATGGATTGAGATCTCAAGCGGGTTTGAAAATGCCTGTTGTTTTACCATCGTTCAAACAGCCCGTTAGAAACTATGCCTCGGGCCGTGAAGAAAAAGGGCCCAAGATAAGATACTTGTTCTATGTGTTTTTATTATCGTCATTAACTATTTACATTGGCGGTCAAAAAGTCGATAAAAAGAGACACAGAAGCAGTTTCAGTAGTCAGCAAGAATTTGATGAATATGAACAAGCCACGGGACTTAAAAGAAGATCCCGGTTAATTGATGCTGCCGGTAGCGAAAAGTATAAGTTCTATGGGGTTCCATACTTTACCGATGACACTCTTGTGGAAAAGATTAAAAAAAGCTTAGGACCTACCAAAGTCAAAGAAATAGATGTGAACCAGTTAATCCAACAAGAAATGGCTGATGATACAAGAAAGTATTGCTTTTTGTTGCAGGATTTGGCCCATAAAAAGAAGCCATATCCCAATGGATTACTAACTGCTTTAATCAAAAATGAAGTCCAGTTTTACATCAACACGTCTCAGGGAATCTATGACACCAACTTCATTTTGAAAAATTATCCAAGAAACACGGATGAAGCGTCTAAATTCGAAACTGACGTAGCATCACTTGAAAAGATTATTGTCACAAAAGATGATGTGGCTGACCATTTGCCTACTCAATTACCCGACGATCAAGTTAGAAAGATCAATAACGTCGTGTCGTACTTTGAAACCGTAGGGAAATCCACGATTCTTGACTCAGTAAATGACGTTATCGAAATCTAGACTTATATGCCTTTCTGTAAATATGAACTCATGTTGTAAATAGACTAAAGAAAAAACTCTTCCGGAACTTTGAAAGGAATCTTAACATTCTCTGCAAACACTTTATCACTTTCCAGGAAGTCGTCTGGTCTTCCAGCGGCGTCTCCCACATAAAAGCTCTTTTCTAGATCGATTTCTTTCTGAAGCTTTTTGACCAATTGTTTCCACATTCCAATCTGAGGTTTTCTCATGAAAAGATGGATTTCTTCAGATGACACCTTTTGTTTCTTACCCGCCGGCCTTTTGGAAGAGGCAAACACTAAGGGCTGGAAGCCAGGGATCTCGGTCCGAACATGCAGCACAAACTGGTTCACTCGGTTAACAAAATTATTATATGATTTGGACTCAGGTGTTGATACTAGCACTCCTCCTTGATTAGTGAAAATCACAACCAAGTAATTGTCTTGGATTAATTGTCGAAGTTTTGGAATTATTAATGAATCAGTAGAATCTTTTTTGGGATCGTTCCAGAGCTTCCAGTCGCCAGGACCTTTAGCAAAAGAACCCCCTGTCTTAGTATTAATTAAAGTCCCATCTAGATCAAACGCGGCCACTTTAACCTTTGGTTGGCTCTTTATAGGCTCTGGTAAATTATGACTCAAGTTGATAGGGACATTATAAATTAAATGGGTTCCTGAAACCATCCAATTGTTCTGGAACTGAAGGGAAATACTGGATTCACTAATTGAAGATTTGGGCTTTGGTGTGGCACTTTTTGTGGTCATTGGTCTTCCTTTATTAAGCATAGAAAGTACATCTTTGCCTTTCATTTTTCTGGTTTTCAGACAAGTAATTGAGGATTCTATAGAAGCAGACCTCGCTGTGGTTGATCTAGCCGATATTTGCAAAATTGCAAAATTGCAAAATCGCACAGAATCTTCAATTTATTTAATTGATCTTTATATTATTCATTTCTTTTATACACAAACCCGTCAAATGTCTGAGAAAGTGTCTGTAGATCAGTACGGGCGAAAAACATGGGACGTAAACTCGTATGCCAAAGCAGCCAAGCAGCCAGAGCAGAAACCTGAATCCAATGAGAAACACGAAATCAGTCATAAGTCCTCTAGTCATATGGCCCATCGGCAGAAAATGCTCTCCAGCCTGATCAATGCTATCAAACGACATACTTTGATAAACCCCCAAGGGGTTAAGAATAAACGATTTGGGTTCACGTGTCCAGTATGTGATTTTACTTATAGAGATAATATGGCCCTAATTGATCATTTCAACTCTCCTCAACATATCCAGAAAGTGACAGGTAAAGCGTTGGCGGAAGTAGACGATGAAGAAATTGACCAAGACAGTTTGTTGGAAGGAGGAATACCACATGCTAGTGCAGAAGAGGTAGAGACTACTTTACAACTATTACTTAGTCAACATAATGAAGATACAAAAAAGACCATCCAGCAACGTTTGGAAGCTCGAAAGAAGTTTGAGGAGACTTTGAAACAACGGAAACAAAAGAAACGGCAAAGACGACAAAAGCCACACGGTAATGAACTTGATGATAATGATAAAAGTGAAGATAACGAGATGACCCAAATGATGGGATTTTCTTCGTTTAAAAAGTAATATTATTCTATTTGTAACGATAACTTTGTATTATAGGTTCTCTTGGACTATTATCCTATCACAGTAGACCTAGTTCATGAAATATCAAATTGTATCATAAATATTGTATAATAAAATTGTATAAGAAGCTGTTGTAAATCGTGCCCCAACCGCGCGATCTCATCCAATGAAAAGAATTTGAAAAGTAAGTCGACCAAGCGTAATCTCATATATACAAAGATACAAGCCGTATATATACAGCCCCGGGGGTATAACACGACTTAATTGAAGGTATATCCATTACATCTGCCTTATAGGAGCACAAAGCACCAAAAAAGTCACCATCACGGAATCCCCAAAAAGTCATGAAGTTTACCTTCAAATTACCACTCAGTGGACTTTTTAAACATAAAGTAGGCAAGTTTGATGCTGGTTTAGAACGTCAAATAAGATCCAAATTAGATACCTTGCCTTCCGTAACCAAGATTTATACCAATCCCGACGGAACCCCAAGAGTACCAAGCGATGAAGAGTTTAAGACTATAGCTGAATTACAGAACTTATACTATCAAAGAAACCACTCGGCTTGGAATTATATATTGCCAGGCGTTCGTAAGAGTGACATGAGTTTATATGAAGACAACTCCCAAGATTTGAAGAATTTCCAATTTGTCACCAAAGATTCCGGGAAAATCATCGATAAAATTCCTTACAAAGACGAGACTACTGGAGAATTGAAGTGGAAGATTATTAGAGAAACTGAGAAAGCTGAAGGGTGGGAAATCCCATACTTTTATATTGTATTACCTATTTTCACCTACTTGGTATACGCCAAGTACACGGCTCAAATGAAAAAGAGAGATTTGGAAGGTCCAGAATGGGCTGAAAAAGAATTAAGATTAAGAGCTATGGAAGAATATTTCCATGGAGACACCGAAAAGGCCAAACAATTCTTGAGTAATGAAGGAAAATCAGCAAGAGAAATCAGAGATAGAGACGACTTGGTTATTGCCAGAATCTTGGGTGGTGATTATGATAAATTGGCCGAATTAAGAAAGAACTTACCGGCTGATTTGATTCCAAAAGAGCAAGAAAACCCGGTTCTTAAGATTTAGGCTCATAGACTTCTCATCCTTAGCATAATGGCACGTTTTTATATGTAATTGTAGATTTACATACCATAGAATAAACATTCTACCATGTATCGATATTATGAAATGTATGCTTTATTCAAACAAAAACTAAATAAGATATAGACCTACAAAAATTACCATACTTTTGATTTCACACAATATATTAGAAGCTCAACAAGTCCACTTCGCCGTTGGTGCTGCCGTTGTTACCATTGCTGTTATTGCCATTGCTACCATTGTTACCATTGTTGGCAGGTTGAGAAGAGGAAGGTTTATTAGAATTGGAACTGAAGTCTCCAAAAAAATCGTCATTGTTAGTAGCTTGAGGAGTTTGGACCGTGGTAGAAGGAACAGAAGCAGATGGAGTTCTACTGGAACCAGATTTGGATTTGGCAGATGTGAATAATGAAGAAAAAGCGTCATTCTTGGGCTGCGATTGGACTTTGTTGACGGTTGGTTGTGAGTTGTTGATGTTGTAGTTTGGAGCTGAATTGAACAGGGCTTGTTGTTGGACTGGTTGTGGTTGGAATTGTTGTTGTTGTTGTTGTTGAGGTTGGAAGAAGGATGTTTGCTGAGGTTGAGTCTGGTATAAGTTACTTAAATTGTTAAGGTTGGAGCCACCAGAAGATCCATTGGTAGGAGCTGATTGGAAATCGTCAAAGTCATCATCATCATCGTCAGGTTGTGGTTGAGAAGCAGCTGGTTTGCTATCAGATAAGAAATCTCCTAATAAATCAGGTTCTTGAGGTTGAGGTTTAGATTTGGCATGAGCTTTAGAAGAAGAAGCATTGACATTTGAGGCTCCAGTAGTAGCTTTAGAGCTTCTAGAACGACTGGAGCCAGACCCACCAGTAGTAGATTCCACATTATATTCTTCAAAGTTTTCATTTGAATTGGTGTTGCTGTTAGGGCCACTGTTACCTCTATTATATTCATCAGCCGAATCTCCATATCTAGCACCATAAACCCCACCATCACCAAAGACTCTATTAGTAAAATCGCCATCATCAAGTCCTGGACCATTGGTGATTGAAGAAGCACCTCCAAAAGCAGCAGACGAGACACCACCAAACTTCTTGGAATTGTTTCTGGCCTTTTTCCGCTCGGTTCTGATAGCATTATCATCATTAAGCAAACTGATCAAGTTCTTAGCTCTATTTCTCACATTAATCCCTTGATCTCTACCTTTAGAATCGATATAATGAAACGATTTCAACATCTGAATCAACGACAAGTTGGATCTGACGTCATCAATCAACCGCTCAGACCCATTTCTAATAAGATAGTCCAATAATTGCAACGATTTGTAAATCTGTCTCCATTCATTGGCAGCCTTTTCAGTGAATCTTCTGAAAATAAACGAAATGATTTCTTCTCGTTCTCTATAATTATAAGTTCCGGAAGCGATTTGAGCCATCAACGTCGAAGGGGCTCCCCAAGGTTCATTGTTGGTTGCTTCTCTGACCTTGGCTTCCATTTCCGTCAAGCTCATGGCGACATTCTGAGCTTTTCTGACATAAGCCTTAACATCATACAAGTTGATGTTCTTGGTAGCGTCTTTAATCACGTCCATGTTGGATTCGGATAGTCGGTAATTTTTCACGGGCTAATACCAGTAACTTCGGGCCGATTGGAAGAAACAAGTGATAGGTTTTGATTTGGAACTGGTGAAATCGATTGAACAAGCACTTAGGTTGTTGAATAATCGGTTTATTACCGGGTAGAGCTTGGTACTGAGACTATAGTTTATTAGCTTGATCCTTAAGTTTTCGTTTGAACGAGTGGACGCTCGGTGGGTGTGCGCGGCAAATGAATTATTCATCACTTTATTTATATACAATGTGGATGAATGATTATCTTTACAAATGTCTATTATCTATCCGATTGGGTTTTGTATGATTGTATGGAGGTCTCTGGTTATATACAATTATTCCTAGACATCTTACAATATGCAATTACACCAGGCATCTTACAATATGCAATTACACCAGACATCTTACAATATGCAATTACACCAGACATCTTACAATTAACTTCGACAACATCTACAATATGCTTACCAACATCTACAATTAATTATCAATTATTATATATTAGCACCGGCCCAACTATAAACAAAAACAAAGTAAGTGAATTAAATGAAGTAAATGGGTATGAAAATCTATCAGAATTTGAAAATTCTAACAGAAGACGCTGTAAAGCTTATAGTAGAAAGGTTTTTGTTTGTAGAGGTTTCTCTCCTCGGCAAGTTCTTGTTTCAAGGCTTCCATATCCACTTGTCTTCTACCAGTATCCACATCGATTTCTTCGGCTTTAAGGTAGAATTTAGTAATAGGAATACCCATGAAAATGGCAGCATATATCTTGTGACCAACATAACAAACAGCCACAATAGCTCCACCAAGATAAATCTTAAAGAATCCAACCACATCAGCGGCTCCTCCATTACCAGGAGGGAATAAAGCGGCCCAGAATTGCAATCCCAAGATAATAAACATGAATACTAATCCATAATATGAGCCCCAAACACTGGTGGTGAAGACCAATTCTTCCTCTGCTACTCTAGCTTGTGCTGATAAAGCTTTTCTGAATCTTATATGACACAAACAAATAGACCACCAGGTGAATAATGAACATAATCCGGAAATAGCAAGTAACCAATCAAACACTTGGGTGGTCTTATCTCCTGGTAAGGCAACCAAGAAACTTAACAATCCAATAGCAAATTGAACACATAAGGCAATGATAGGTCTACCATTTCTATCGATATAGTTAAGGAATGGAGGTCCTTGTTTCAAAGCTCCTAAGGCGGCTAAAGTACGGGATGAACCATAAACCGAAGAGTTCCCCACAGATAACACAGTAATAATAATAACAGCATTTAAAATCGATGGAACTGCAGGAATTTCGGCTTGCTTGACAGCAATCACAAATGGTGATGTGTTAACATCAACTCCTTTTTCTTTGACTTCGGCATTGGTAGATGTTTGTCCTAATAACTCGGGAGATCTGTAAGACACAAGTAATCCAATCATCACCACTGAGGCAATATAAAAGAATAATAATCTCCAGAAAACCTGTTTTCTAGCTTTTGGAATCGATTTCTTGGGGTTAGCGGATTCAGCAGCTGCCAACCCAAATAATTCAACCCCAGCAAATGAAAAGGCTGCTGTGAAAATCACTGAACACATGTTTTTAAAGGGCTCCACATCATTGAACATTCCTCCTCTTGGAGAATGCCAGTTCTTCCCACCAATGAATTCATGGTTTGGAGGAGCTCCTCCGGAAACGATAATAATCGACAAAATCAAAAATCCTAAAATGGCAACGATTTTAATCATAGAAAACACACATTCAGCTTCCCCGTATCCTTTAACACCAAACAAATTAATAATACAAATCACCAACCAGAAAATCAATACAAACACTTCTGGAGGTACTGGGTTCTCCCAATATTGAATGGTGATAGAAGCAGCCACCAATTCTAATGGGAATGTAACCAACCATTGCAAGGCATAATTCCATGCCATTGCAAACCCCCAAGAAGAGTCCACAAATAAAGTGTTGAAAGTAACAAACGCCCCGGAAATAGGGAAAGCCACGGCTAATTCAGATAAAGCAGAAGCAGTGACGAAAATAGCAGACCCAATCAAGAGCCATACAATCAATAATCCAAAAGGACCAGCAGCAGCTAAGGCTGACCCCATCCCAACAAAAAGTCCCGTACCAATAGCCCCACCAAGAGCAATCATCTGCAAGTGTCTGGACTTCAAGGTTCTGGACAATGGAGATGTTGAAGTTACAATAGCAGCTCTTTCAAGCTCTGATAATCTGGAGTAATCAAATTGGGGATGAATCTTTTTCTGTTTAGGTTCAGAACTAGGACTGGCATCATTAACTTGTTGGTTGATATGATTCATGTTTAAACTATCGCTATCGTGATTGATACTGGATCCAGAACCATTTTCCAAGTCGTCATTCTGATAGAAAAGAAAATCAATCTTGGAATAATCATATGGTTTAAACGAGTTGATAAATCTCTTGACAGGATTAGGTTCATATTCTGATTGAATAGTAGAAGTAGGAGTCAAACTTTGACCCTCGCTGGTGTACCCATCAGTGCCACCACTATTGTATGGAGACATCTCAGTAGACTGGTGGTTATTACTATAAGTCTTGACGTCCATAGTTAATGAAAAGTCAGTTGAAAAATCAGTACCACGGATCACCTACAATCTCAAACAAATGAAGAATGTTGGTGCCACACGCTGGAAAAGTAGGCAAGGAAATGAAAGTGCTTGCACAATTAAAGAGTATAAATATACTCCGGTATTCTAGACTCGAGGCGAGCTGAACAGGGATGAAATAATTAAGCTTTAAAAAAAAAGTGAAAAAAGACAAGGATCAAAAAAGTGAAAAAAAAAGGACAAGGAATCGGGCATGTTTTATAGAGAGAAAAAGGTAGAAACAAAGCAAGTGGGCGGCTAACCAAAGATATGTAAGTAATTTAGCACAAAGCAGTAATAGGCCCGACATACAACCAAATGGATG
This sequence comes from Yamadazyma atmosphaerica, assembly GCA_030574775.1. Classification (NCBI taxonomy): domain Eukaryota; kingdom Fungi; phylum Ascomycota; class Pichiomycetes; order Serinales; family Debaryomycetaceae; genus Yamadazyma; species Yamadazyma atmosphaerica. Next base: position 39,717 of record JAJMFQ010000030.1, on the reverse strand, counting down.
GACCTAATTTAAGGAGTACATATCTGTAAGATGTGTATATAGGGGAATGTCTGTTAACCTAAATCAGTTAATTAATCGCAGTTTTAGTGAGGACCATCGAGAAAGGAGCTAACCGGAGTCAGTGCCCATATCGGATGTATGGCGGTAGCTAGGTCCAGATAGTTTAGATCCTCGACCTACCGGGGCCTAACCGGAAATACCACGCTTGAGAGGTTTAATGGTTTTGTGTCAGCATTAACCTATCACATCTATTGTGATTAGGTAATTCACAGGCACAGTCAATCCTGATTGAGTTAAATTTATGGTTTGAGGTTGTATTGTTTCCAGGCCAATTTACCTGTATTGAGCAGCAGACGAGTTCTTATTAGCACACCAGAGTGCTTGTTGATGCATTATCACTCGTTTCAGGTTTTAACCTTATTGGGGAGAGGGTCCTGATTGTCAGTTGCAATGAGATAGAAGTAAGGTTTACATGGATACGGACACAGGTGGAATAGACGAACGCGTTGGTAGTAGGTTGACGAGGGATAGGTAACGATATTGATTGACGAGAATATAGGCATTGAGTAACATGAGTATTGAGTAACAAGTATTGAGTGACAAGTATTGAGTGACAAGATGTGTGGGAGAGTATACTTTTCAATTATTCATTTTCACGTTTCTCTCGATTCAATTATCTTTCCTTTTTCAATTATCTTTCTTTCAATTATCTTTTCTTTTTTCAATTATCTTTCTTTTAGCCTATTTCACATCCTCTTCAGTTATCTTCTCCTCTTTTCTCTTCATTTTTCCCTTATTATTTGTTCTGTTTTCAGTTATGTGCATATATTAACTATCTACTTTTCTAATTCGATGAATTTACCGCCATTGGCAAATCTTGGATGTCTTGGATCGTTAATGAATTCGTCAGAGTTCATAGAAGCGATACTGGCCTTGTAAATTAACCCATAGGTGATAGTGGCTATATGATTGTTAGTACATGTTCTGTGTAGAGATGTGTTATTTTTGGTTCAATGGGATAATTTCATGGCTTCGAGTTCTGATTGATCCAACCTGACGGCTCAGCTTGTTGTTTTCTGGGGATTGATCTAATTCAAAAACTATGGAATCTTCCAATATAATTGATGATCTCAAACTGGCATGAACACATTGGCCCTGCGGTGCATCACTCCAGTTCTTAATACATCTTTATTCTTCTATTTCATTCATCTTCATCATGTTCTCGTGTTCTCAGTTTCTCTTTTCTCCTGTTCTCCTCTCTATTCATCTTCATCATTCATCTTCTCCATCTCTTCTTCTCATTCGCTGAAAAATATCCATAAATCGGCATTCACGCAATCGCCGAAACCCATTCCAAACCAAAACGTTTTGTTCCCTATAAATACATACCACCAGCAGCAAATGGCCACAAGGTCTTGAACATTGGAGTAGCGAATCTTGGAAGCATTATGTTGATTTCTACGTTACTATTATTTGTGTTGAAAACTCGGATTCAAACTTTTCGTCCAATGAACTTGGCCAGTGCGAAATCAAAGAAACTTGGGTTGTGCACGAAGGGTGCTATTAAATTTGCAATTGGTTTAGAATATACTATATGGTTTATTTAGATACTGATGCTATATAAGTTGATAGGAGGAGTTCCCGGTCCATACCAGACGGTAGAATCATTTATTTCCAGGAACTCCCTTGGAGAAAACGTCTCTAAATTTGTCCAATGTAAAAGGCTCTTGTCTAGCAAAGTCTCAAATTGCTGCAAAGTCGACTCATTTCGAACCGTAGCTGCTAGTAGACACTTTTTACAACCGTTTTGAAGAAACTGTTTGATTGTATAGACGAGATCTGGGAGCACAGAACTGTCATATGTCACGTCGGCGGCCACTAAATAGTCCACTTTGGGGATTTGTGAAGTGGTTTCAGGATCTTGTGAAGGGCCCCATATTAATTGTTTTATATCATAATTATGTCCCAATTGATTCAATTGAATTTTATTAGGCAAACTCTCAAGTAAATTAGAGTCTCCATCAGTAAATATCACCTTTTCCACTGATGATAATAATGACATTCCCACTAATCCCGTACCTGTTCCCAACTCACATACAACACCCTCTACTCCAAAATCTGTACTAGCACCAACTTCTAACCGAGACGCTAAACATAAAGCCGCTTCCCATGTTCGTAATCCAGTAGTCCCAAGACCTCCTATGATCCGAGGAGTTTCTGGGATTTTGATGAGTTGATTTTTTATGCTATAAATGATTTCGTCTGTTTCTGTTGGTCCTTTAGGCACTGTTCCCATTATTTCTGGCTCACAATACATTTCATATACATATTCTTCAATCTCATTACCTTTACTCTCATTAGTATTAATAAATTGTTTAAGAAATGATTTTAAGTAATATTTATTACTAACAGTCTTTAGTATTTCCACCAATTGTCCCTGGTTCTCTACATCAAAGTCTGGATAGTCTTTTATGGATACACGTTGGTTTAAATACACTTTCAAATGTTCAAGCTTCATCAGTTCATCGCCATTTTTACTCATCGATGCGAAGTTAATGAGAGTCAAATTGTATGAGAATGAACTTATTAAGGCAGATATATATTTAACTATACGTCTATAGAGCTTGAAATTGGAGATTATAAAGCAGTACCTAAAACTCTCACACGCTTGATACCTCCGTCGGGAATCATGGTCACGAGAACGTGGGTGTAAGGACTTTTGTCACTAACGTCATAAGTATGTTCCTTATCAGGCCCAGTCTTGGAATCGGGAACCAATACATTCCAGTTTTTATCATCGAATTTTGGAGTTTCAGTAGTGTTGATACCTTTGACGTTGATCTTTTGGGGGAAGTTACCTCTAAAGTGAGCAGTGTCAATAACTACTTGATTAATATTTGTAGTGTTACCTAATCTAATAATGACCCAATCAACATGGCCAGGTTCTCTAGATCTTTTGGTTTCCCATCCATCAGACATATCATGCCCTCTTCCTGGTAATAATAAATTGTCGGCCGATCCAAAGTGTTGGTCGCTGTAATCAATAGCTACACCTCCATTCTTGACAGAAGCAGTATCAATTACTGTTGATAAATCTTTTGGTAATATAGCTAAAACTTGTCCGTACAATCTGAACCGGGCAATTCCTCCGTCTGGGTACATTCTTAATCTAACATGAGTGTAATTATCATCAGTAATAGCATCTCTTACAAAAAAGTGCTTTTGAGATGGTCCACATTCCACCTTATCAATAACAGAAACCCAGTTGGCATTTTTGACTTCGCTATCGTCTGACAAAATACATGCTTCTACGGAGATATGTGGAGCATGGTTCCCGTTGAAAAAAGCAGTATCAACTTCACATCCAATTAACTTAGCAGAAGAAACACCTAATCTAAAAATCACATAATCGGCTTCTTCTACATTATGTCTTCTTGTTTCCCAACCATCATACCAGGCACCAGCATGGGTGAATCTAGTGGCATCTCTAATAGGTGGTTTAGGCTTAATCAAATTTTCAGCTGCCGCAAACCATTCGTCAGAGAACTCCAACACTTTTCCTCCCAATTTCTCTCCAATGACATCGGTGTACTGACAGACAATGTTGTCGTGGAATTCCTGTTCACTTAAAACTTTTACCATGATAAAATTGAATATTAGAATGCTAAATAAAAACCAATAAAGTGAAAAATGAAATATTGATTCAACGAATTTTCATTATGATTCATGTTATCAGTTTATCGGATTCGCCCGATTAACGGTGTGTCACGTGCCATTTCCTGATTCGAGTGGATGGTTGCAACTTTGACCTGCGTGTGGGGGCCGATGGTGCAATAAGCAAGAGGATATGGAATGGGGTCAGGATGTTGTTGTAAGCGTGGAGTTAGGATGTAATGGGGCTTTCTAAATTCTATTCTTTGGGAAACGAAGTGTTACTAACTATGTATGTAGATATACAGTCTCTACTCCAATACCATTTTATCTGTATCACTTTGAATTATCCTTTGAACTGGTCTCCACTTTGCATTGGTTTAATTGAATTGGTTCTTCGATTCTCATATATTCTCCGTCCAACATTGGCCATATATTTTCTTCATCACCTTAACAATCCTCTCATCTTTTATCGTCAAAAGCTATTTTTCGCAACAATCGGAACAATTCAACACTCCGAAAACATTGAAATCCGGCTGTAGTCTTTTGGATCTTTTTTCGCATGCAACATGGCCCATCGACTGAACCTTATTCAATCTATGCTAAACCCTCCTTCCCTACACCTTGTCCATTCACCATAACTTCCATACTTAATCTCTATCTTGCTTCTCACCTTACTCATTGACGGGTTAACGATCATCCTGCATACAGCCCATGTAAACAAATGCGACCCAAAATCGATCGAGAAGAAAAAAAACAACAACTTGTTCTTCCTGGTAGCAGGTAATTGCAATTCTAGTTGATAGTTCGAGGTATTGGTGTTGAAAATAGTCAGATACTACTGCTATCCGCTATTTCAGTGTTCAATTAAAAAAAATCGAAGAAAAGGTATACTTTTCAGAATAACTATAGCCGTTTCAGTGATTTACTACCGTTAACAACGCCTGATAACATTCCACTCATTTAACAGAACCACTTTAGTGCTTCATTAGGCCCCGGCTAGTCACATATATCCAAATAACCCTTTATTCGATCAAACCCCACGCTCCTTCCCCTGAATATTCATTTCTGGCTCCAACAGATTCTTCTAATATTGTGAAAACTCCACTTGGTTACCGTTCTCACAAACAATCTATTGAAAACTAGAAATACTTTTTTTCCCGCAAAGAATGGATGATTATAAAGAGAATGACGTCCATCCAGTACCGCCCATGTCCAGTATGAATAATAATACCAAGGGCCCTTTATCGGCGAAGAATTCGATGAACTCCATGAACTCCCCTTTATTGCCTCCTATTAGATTAGACACAAAGTCCGGTAACATTAATGGTGTTACTACTTCTAATAAGGATAAGGAATCCAAAAGGATGGAGAGACAATATGCTGACCTACTCATTAAGTATAATAACATTCTGATAGAGTTTACTCAATTAGAACAGGAAATTACCATCAAGAATAAAACTATTAACGACCAATTGCAACAAATTTCTAATTATGAGAAATTTTTGTATCAAGTTAAATTTGACTTTTCCAGAACCAAAGAATTGATGGAGAAGGAACTTCTTTATTATAAGGAAACTGTAGAAGATTATCAATTGAAATTCACCAAATTAAATCAAGAATTAGAATATTATAAGAAGTTGGAATTTAACGAGTTGGAGTCGTATATGAATCAGGACAATGATGAGAAATATAATAAGTTACTTAAAGATTTCAAAGTTCTAAAGTCCAATTTTGAATTAGAACAAAATTCCAAGATTGTGTTAATGGATCAAATTGAATTTTTATCGAGAGAGAATCAGCAATTACGAGAAAACGTTAATCTGATGTCGGAATCTGGTAATGGCAGCTCTAATGGTATATCTACTTCTGATCATTTTGATTATAATGATTATAATTATCATCTGTCCAATCACGATTCCAACAATAGCATAATCCACGATCTCACTTATAATTACAATACCCATACCACCAACATCCAGGAAAATGACGAAGAGGAAGATGTTGAACAAGATAATTATCTTTCGGGCATTGAAGCTCAAGCTCAATCCTCACCTATTAAAACTCAGTTTCAGGACCATCAGTTTGAAACCCCAAGAGAGTCGGTGGTACATGATCACAGAGTGCCCTCACTTATCCAAACCCAGAATTTCCAGTTCCCTCCTTCTCCAGATCCCAAGTCAAAGAATAAACGTCAAAGCTTACCAGCAGATCTACAACCGGATTTTGTATTATCTCCATTAAAATTGGCGTCACAGGATTTTGACTACAACAACAGCATTGCCGGCAGATCTCAAACTCATAAACAGAACAGGCATAGTATTACAAGACCCACTCACAATCGTTATAGTAGTCATGATATCATTCCTATAAAAGTTGAGTTTGAAGGAAGCATCGATCAAAGAAGCACATCTGCCCCTTCGCCTAATAAGTTTGAAGAGATTGAAGAACATGCTAATGAGTTTGAGCTTGGCAATGATGAACACTCTCAAGGAAATGGTGAAGATGAGATTGAATCTACCTTCAAGAAATTAAATGGTGAGCGCAACTCTTATACTTCGTCCTCCAAGAGATCTAGTTTGTTGTTTGAAAATAATAACGCCGGACTCAGCAGTGACTTGACGAAACAAGAAATTATGAAACTCAAATTTGAATTACAATCATTGAAATTGCACAATGAAAAATTATTGTCCTACATTGGATTTGAATTGCAGAAACAGAAGAAGAATATCAAAAAATTATCATCGAGACAGAATTTGCGTGATAGTGGCAATAAACACGGGAATCGGAAAATTGAGTATAGTGATTCCAAGTTGATTGAAAGGTCCAGAGAATTACTTATTCAAAAGAAACGGGTTCTTAGATCCGTGTCTATCAACACCATCTTGTCCAAGAATTATAACAATAGAGACAATATTGGAATTTTCACCAAGGGCGTATTACCGTCAGTCAGATTTGATGAAGACGATTATGGCTTTTTGAACTTCAATGATAAATTCAAGAGTCGGATATTTTCTACTGGGTTGAGTGATTATTATGAAGATGAAAATCTCTATAACGGTGATGACAATAATAGTGATTACGGAGACAATGATAATGACGCCGATGATAAGAATAAATTTGTCAAAAAGTACAAGTCCATAAACTTCGAAGACTTGAATCATTCCATTGACGAGAGTAATGACTTTGATGACTATTCTTTGTCTTCTATAATGGAAGAAGATGACTCGATTGATGAAGAGGTGGACTGGGATGACAGAAGTCGCAACCTTGGATTATTCAATCAAATAAGATATTTATTAACCGGTTCTTATCAAGTCAACAAGAAGTCTCCTAAGAATGATTCCTCGGTAGATGATTCTCTCAGGTATCAATTTTTCACCATTGCCATTGGGATCATCATTATCGGAATCAGATTCGGCCACTATAATCACCACAACCAATTAACGAACTAAGAAGTAAAATGAAACGAAACGAAACAACGGTGGACAGCTCCACCACTGTATATTAAGCTAGACTAATTGCAAAGACACTTGCTACTATATTTATAATCATAGAATATACGATTCATATCAATAACCCCATATCCAGATTTTGGCTCAGTACAGGATTGGAGCGAATCGGATTAAATCCGGAACACTTTTTGCAGCGAATCACCGAAAAGTGGAACCACTTTTGTCCGGAGTATATAAATACAGACAATGGCCCAGAATGTAACAATTCAATTCAAAGTCTCTATAGGAGAGGAAAAGAGGGAATGGCCCTAAGAAACTACTTATATGCCAAACATAGCGAAGACCCATTCGCCGTATCAGTCCGACAAAGAGAGAATCTTACTATGACCGAAACTGAAGTCAGAACCAAACAAACCGGTATTTCAGCTAATATTGTTGGAGAAACAAAACCAAAACCGGTCTGTTCCGACATAGAAAACTGTAATAACTGTCAGAATTGCCCCAAAAGTAATTCTGCGTTGGCTAAAGTAACAGTAGAGATCGCCAAATCAGGAGAAACGGCTAACGAAATTGACTTCACGAATTACTAAATTGAATCGAATTTCAGGATGTTCATTAAAAAAGCTTATATTTAGTTAGGGTCCCTCACATTTTGTTTCGTTACACTTGTGGTTTACGAATATATCAGGAATATATCAGTATGTTAGGTAGGTCTAGACTCCCATGGTGTTTAGATTTATTGATGTTTAATTAATATTATTGAATACACAGCGGAGATGGATTTCTGTATTTCTCGTTATATACTCGATATAGAAGACAGGACCATTATAATCTAGAAAGCTGTGGCCACCAGAGACCAATGGCCAATAAATAAGTAATATAGCTAATAAAACAAGGGAGACGAAGTAGAAGTAATAGTTACAAGGTTTGTTCCTTTCTTATTTGTGATTCTTCAGCGGGAAATAAACATTATGGGGGGAACAATTTGACTTTTTTTTATTGCTCCATTATGTTTTTTTAGGAGCCCATTTTGAAGGAGCTTATCTTTTTGGAGGTTGAGAGCTTCTGAGGAAGAAATCATCAATGCCTGACATGTTATTTTGAACTGGGGACTGGCGGCTTTGCATGGCTGCTTGAGTCATCAATTGTTGCTGGTGAGCTGACCTCATATTTTGAATTCTTTCATTGAAAAAGGAGCTCTTAAACTCTTGAAATATCTTGACTGTTTGAGGATAGTCACTGGCATTGTCATGGAAGTATCTATCAGCAAACATGTAGATAAATCTCTCGATATCTGAAGAGTCGATACTGGCCAAAGCTTCTGATTCCGTGTTAGTTGGTCTGGAAGAGTTTCTGTTACGGCTCTTATGGGAAGAACCTGTTTGATCATTGCCTTGAATTGAACGAGGATGAGCTTGTGAAGCATGGGCTTGGGCTCTAGCTTGAGCCTGAGCTTGAGCCTGTTGTTGAGCAGCCTGAGCCTGAGCCTGAGCCTGAGCCTGAGCCTGAGCCTGAGCCTGAGCCTGAGCCTGAGCCTGAGCCTGAGCTTGAGCTTGGGCCTGAGCTTGAGCTTGATGATTCAGATGACTTTGCAGGGATTCTTTTGGATATTGATTCCTGAATTGTTCAGGATAATCAAATGGTAACGTAGCTCCATTATCTCTATTGTAGTTTGGATTCAACTGTTGAGGAAGCCCTTGCTGATATAATTGGTAATTAGGGAAATTCATATGGGAAGAGTTGTTATAGCTAATGTTAGGTTGTCTGAACTGAGAATTGGCGGAGTTGCCCTGCGAATTAATTAAATCATAAGCGGGGCCAGTACCTTGAGCAGATGAAAAATCATTATTGGTGCTATCATTATCATTACCAGGGTTGTTTCCGGTCACTGACAGGTTATTATTGGAGCTGTTAGGGCCATGATCATTAAATCCAGTATCATAAACTTCTCCATTACTTCTCCCAACCCCATGAGGAAGAGTGTGGGAATTATGGCCAGCACCATTAGAAACAGAAGATCCAGTACCGGCACTCCCTGAAGTACCAGTAGTACTAGATCCAGCACCAGTACCAGCACCAGAAGTGGTACTCCCATTTATGGAGGTGTCTGCTGAAGGAGGGCTATTAGATTCGGGACTTCCTTCACCCAACCTCTTTTTATTCAATCCATGTCTTTTTTTGAATTGTGACAACCACCCGTGACTGAACCCTACTAATCTTTTAGGATCTTGGACGCCATACTGATGAGCATAGACTGACCAATGCTCTCTTAATATGGGCTCATTTATAGGTTCACCTCTTTCCATTTTCTGTCGAACTAACAAATCCATGGCTCTGTTTATCTTTTCATATTTGAACTTGACCTTACGGCGACTTTGTTTGCTGAAATCCGACTTTGCCTGAGTTAATCTTCCTCTTAAATCATCTTCATTCTTCAACCATTCGCTGAAGGAAGAAGTCGATATGGATAACTCATTCTTATACCGGTCAACAGTTTCCAGCTGAGGTCGATTGGACAGGTGATAGAAGTCCAAGATCTCGATCTTCTGTTCGAGCGTAGCTCTAGGCAACTTTTCTGCTGCCATTGTCATGACCAGGAATCAAGAATCCTTCAAAAGCTGGGGGAGTGAGTAAACAAACAAGTTGATGGGATATACGAGATTGATTCGATCTGGCACCCCTCAGTTCTGTTGATAGGGGAAATTGTCGATGAGCAGCACTTCGTAAGGTTAAGACGGGATATGGAAAGCAGAAATAATAAAAGCCTGGAAGATGTGACGGGTTGGCGTTAAGATGGCGATGTAAACTATGAGTCTGAAACTTTATGGTGAATTTATCGGACCCCCCTGTTAAGGATATTGAACTAGAAAATATAAACTTTTGGGAGGTGCCAGCACCTGCCGGGGCCTGAAGTTCGCGCTTTCGGGACGATTCTACAGATTCCGGTCTGGACCGTTCGGTTGTGAAGGGGATGCGCTGCAGGTATTTCCGAGGGCATGGCCCATTTCCGGTCGCACAAACACCGTCTTATCGACATTTTGTTTCGCATTTCGGTCGCATCTCGATGAGCTGAAAAATATACCGTTTAGTTATAGCGAATAGCAGTGGCTACAAAGAATCATCAAAGAAGGTTGCTTCAAATTAACAACATTTGGTTCTAGTCCTTTATCATATCACATACTACCCTCCACTCATGCTTTGAATATAATGATTGCAAAATATGGTATCACCTTCATAAGGTCTTTACGACAAGTGGTACGCAAGGATAATGCCAATTTCACCCATTTTGGAGTATTGCCATTTTTACAGTACCGGATAAATTCAATTTTCCACCAACACTCCACTAATGTGGCTCCAACAAGAGATCAAAGTAATCTTTTATCAGTGTTGCAAGATAAAAAGTCTTTGATTATGAAGAGTAATGTTCAATCTGGGAAATCTTTTGCAATGTTACTTCATGCCATAAACTCAACCTTAAGCAGCTCGCCCCCACAAGATACTGTAGAACCTCAAGGGCCCTCGGTGAAGCATTTGATCATAGTCCCTAATAATTCGTTGTTGTTAAAATATAAAGATTGGGCTAGAGACTTGACCAAAGAAATTGATCCCAACTGTGTGGCATCACACGTTCAACTGGACGTTGAGGGTGAATCAAAAATTGTCCGCGTTCCTTTGAATATTGAGCTTATTGACCAAAACTATCATTCTAGTAGAATATCTACCGATGCTACTGCTGAAGACCAGAAAGAATTTAGTCCTCAAATCTTGATTATGAATTCGAGAGCTTTTCATCAGAGAATGGCTAGCGGGAAGAAGGTTCCTAATATCGACCAATATGTGAATTGTGAATTCGTTGGAATCGATGAGGCCGATTTCTTAATCTCCAGTTCTTTGGCTTCAGACCACAATTTTAATGTTAGACAAGTTGGCAAAAAACAAAAATTCAATCTTCTTTTGAATGAATCGCTAAAGCAATTAAGAGCCGCCAAGCTTCAAGCATTTAAAACATCCAAAAAGTACGTTCCTCTTCAGTATTGTTTCTTGTTCCATGGCCATCATCCATTTCAACACATATTTCTTCAAATGGGTAATGATGAATCCAAAGCTAAGGAAATGGCTGGAAAGTCCCTTTCCGCCGTAATGAAGGAATACAACTTAAGAAAGGAACTGGCAGAAATCTATGATCCTAAGGTTCTGATAGTAGAGAAAATGATTAGAATGAACGAGGAAGAATCGAGTATCTCCAACCATCAGCCAACATTGATTTCCATAGACGAATTCGATAAGAACCATTTTTATAGACAGGATGACAAAGGGAATGTCCAGAAGAGAATAAACCTAGCCATGACACTCCCAAAGAAAGTATTGCCCAAGAAACCAGCTCGTCAAATAACTGCCGAAACTGACTTCCCTGATAGACAAAGTTACCTTGCCCATTTTGCTGAATATGCCCAACAGTTCAATTATCAGGTCAACAACACTTTCAAGCTGTATTTGAAAGACCGGTTTCAAGTGGACTTTCACAAACACGGAAGAGTCCAAATCTACAAACTTGTGATGCACAACATCAGACTCTTCAGAAACTTGTTCCCAGATAATAACGAACCTATATTATTCATTATGCCTCCATATGTGGATTTCAAATACATTGCCAAACGAGTAGCTTCTGATGAAGAAGCAGGAAACGAAACATTAGTTTCTTACCAGAAATTCCATAATATTGGTGAAGTGGATCAAGACAAATATTCTCATATCCCATTGACAAGCTTTTCAAGCGATAAAAAGGCCCTGAAGGTCACTGATTATAGCAGTAAGTCATTACAAAACTATTTCGTTGACAAAAAAGTAGGAAACGATGATAAAATCCCCAATTTGTTATTTCCCTCCAATGAGCTTCCAGGAATGGATTTCACCGGAGTTAAGAACTTGGTACTTTTTGGAGCTCCCTTGGTCTATTCACAGTACGCTTGTGGATCCTGGGAACAACTTACAAAGAATATGTCAAGAGAAGCCATTTCTGGAATTGAAGTTCCCTATAATGACTTGTTTTATTCTTACCTTCTGAAGTTGCAAATGGACCAAGATGAAGAAGACAGAAACATCTTGATTGTTGGTGATACCTTTACCAAGAGGAACCTGTCCAAGATTATGCCAATAATGATTGGAGAAGATACCAAAAGAATGGTGGAGCTGACGTTGTTGAACGATATTCCATCATTAGTCAACTACAAAAGCTTTGTGGAAACAAAAAAGTCATAAAAGTAAACCTTGTATATATACATGTATATAGAGAAACAAATATTTCATATCTGGATTATTATTTCAATGCAGTCATGGATTTTTCACCTGATTTGGTAGAGCTGAACTTCAATTGTTGCTGGCCTTTAGTCAGTTTCTTCCTGACTTCTTCAGCTGAACTCAAAGATGAATAGAACTGGTTTACCTTGGGATGGGTCATAACCTTGAGCCTATCGAAATTTAAGACTTGCAACCCTTCTCTGGAGACAGCTCTTGAGAGAGCCACATAAGCTTGTCCATTTTCAAATACTCTCCTTAAATCCACTTTGACTCGTTGCAAAGTCTGACCTTGTGACTTGTGAATGGATAATGACCACGCGAGAATCAAAGGTAATTGTACTCGTTTAGCCAATACGTTCATATGTTCATCTTCCACATTCCACATTTCTGGTTCGACCAACACAGTTCGATGATTTTTATCAGGAAGAAGGAATTTCACTAACGGATACTTGTTCTTACTGGACTTGGCATGCAAATTTTGCAACAATTCTCGTTTTCGATCTATATTCTCCTTGTGGGCCATATCCAAACTCGAAAGGCTATCACCAGGTTGTTGATTTGAATCCTGTTCGTTTAAAAAACTGAAAATTGAATCATCTAACCCTTCAGGATTATAATCAAAATGAAATTCTTCATCTGTTTCTTTCTTTTCTCTTTTGGTCATATCAGCAATCTTTTGTTGAATATCTTCGGCTGATGCTTCTGGGTTCTCTACCATATTTTGATAATGCATGTAGGTATCACGGTCTATGAAATCAACCACTTGCCCTAAAGAACCATTCACCAAGGTTTCATCAAAGTTTTTAATACACATGACTTGAGCTCCTTTCTTCAAAAACAATTTTGGAGGAGTCAAGAAATTGTTTAAAACCGCTTGACGTTGTTCAGGGGGTAAAGTCCCCGAGTCTACAGCTGTGTAAAGTTGCGTGGAACCCTTCAAACGGTTCAATCTATTATTGTTGGCATTCTCAACTTCCATTCGGGTACAGTAGAGTTGAGCCGGCTCTATACCCTCTTGAACCTCCAAACTTCTCAGAAGCCTTTTGAATTCCATATTACTTTCATTACTAACGTATCCTGAACGCATTTCATTCAACATATCAATGAATTTTTGATCTCCTCTTTGACGGAACACTTCCTTCAACACTAAAGTGGTCTCTATGGCGTCTTGCCAGGCTCTACTTTCAAAGGCAAACATAGCTTCTTCGGGCTCTCTTTCTATTCCGTCAACAAACTTACTCTTGGAAACAGGCGGTAACTGATAGAAATCCCCACAAACAACAAGTTGAATACCCCCAAACGGTCTATTATTTCTCCTTAACTTTCTAGCTATTTCATCTAATGTGTTGAAGAACTTCCCATCAATCATGGAGATTTCATCAATAATCAAAACTTTCACTTCTCGCCATCTATTACTGGCCTTTTTATTCCTCCTAATCTTCTTCAATAGGTTTTCTGTAGTCCCTTGACCCAACCCTACTCCAGCAAAACTGTGTAAGGTGATACCACCAATATTGCAAGCAGCCAATCCAGTGGACGCCGTGACTGCCACATCTCCTTTTTCACATTTATTTCGAAGAGTCTTGATAAGAGCTCTTAATAATACTGATTTACCAGTACCAGCTGATCCAGTATAAAAGAGAGATACCCCATCCATAACCAAAGAGAGAATATATTCTTGTTCTCTTGAGAGTACCAATGGCTTGACCGTTCGAAGTGGCTGTTCATTGGCTGTTTGTTTGTCACCATTCGACTTTTTTTCAAGTTCCTGGGTTTGAAGAAGAATTGTATGGTTTGATTTATCAGAGGTGGAATATGGTCTTTTCTGATCCATTTTCATCATTTTCTTCGAAAAAGTGACTGGTTTTGGTGGCAGGGTAAACGATCGTTTTGTGGTTGGTTTCTGGGGCAGAACGAACAGTTTTGGCACCGGTGACGAGGAATCCAATATAATAACATTTTCATATTTTGGAGCTAAAGGACTGCTCTTTGGGGATTTATGGATCTGGTCAACGTTACCAGACTCTTCTTTCTTCCTATAAAGTTCATGGGCTCTGAATATATCGCTATCATCAGAAAATTTGGCCCAAGCTGGACTTGAACTGATAGAAACATCTGGAGTATTACTTCCATGAATCGAACTTTGACCACTATTTTCGTTTTCTACTCTCACACCAGTGGCACTAGGAACATTTTCAGGGTTTCTATTCTCTCTTGGTGGGGACAAATCAAACGAAGAACTCATATATTTTTTGAACTGCTCACCTTCACCTTGAGCCACTAACTGTTCAGGACTATCAAAAAAATCAAAATCATCCCAATTAGCCGCCAGTTTCTCTTCCCTATTACCTTTTCGGGAGACCGGCGGGGAACTAGGCATGCTTAGTTTCGGTTTAGGGGAGGATTTCAAAAGTTTACAAAATGTTTTGCTCTTGACAGGACTATTCTTTAGACCGGCAATAAAAGTCGTCATATATCTTCAAATGGATTGGAATTTTTGGAACGAACTGCTGGAGTATCAACATAAATCTAAAATACAGTTAACGACGCGTATAGTTGTCTCCATCAACCCGTGATGTGTGTTATAGATACAATTATTCAAGCTGTTATATATATCTACTATAAATACCGCGACGAGTTTTGATGGCTTCTGAGAGCGCTGTATTTGAATCACAGCGGCTAATAAGTTGACGGCGCTATAGAGAATATATAAAGGTGGATATAATGGACCCGTCACTAGCACATATAATCGATGCTAGAATAAGTTGTGTTCTTTCCAGTCTTGTGGTTTCCAATGATAAAGAGCAAATATCCACTGTATTGGGCCCTTTTAGTACTCTACTAGGGACACATTCTCAGTTTGAATTCTCCACTAAATCTAACATTACCGGGCTATTATTGTTCTACACATCTCCACTAACAGTTCTGGTAGCTGACATCATTAACTTGGTGGTGCAATTGTATGAAAATGGGCCTGGAGATACTGAGGAATCAAGTGATATTGAAGAGTTTGCTAATTGGATTGCTACCAAGACCAATTCCAATATCTTTCCCATGGATGAGTCTGTGATAGCCACGGCTACACTGATAATACTGGATTTACAACTGAAGGGACAGGCCTTAGATTTTTCGTTTGAAGAAATATCTGTGGAACAACAGCTTTTTCAGGTGATAAAGTGCAAATTAATGATCAATTCTGTCTATATGGATGATATCGAGTTATCGTCTCAAGTCGCTGGTCTTTTGGGGAAATTTGAGCCGTTCACCAGTTGGTGGAATGGATTTTATCGTCCGTATAAGTACTACTGGGATAACTATGGAAAATTGACATCGAACAATAAAGTGAGATTCCATGAGCTCTGTCAACTTGAATCTACAGAGGAGGTTTTCCAAGCCCTAATACCGCCGTTAATTGTTAAAGGAACTTCTGATAAATTGGAATCGGGTAATTGGCTTTTAAATGTCATTGTTCCTGTTCTTTGCTGGAAATTGTATGATTTCAGTCCCTTGTATAACTGGTTGGTGGAAGAAACGAAAATGGAACAGTGGAAGCCATCTAAAAAACAGACTCTCTGGAAATCCGTTTTCACATCATTAGTTGAATTAGAAGTTCCTTTTGACAAATTCGATTATATAGTTGAAGGATTTTTGCAATTATGTTACTACGATGCCATCAAGGAAAAAGGGTCAAAAACTTCGTCTATTGAGATGCTACAAACATTCGACCTTATCAAGGTAACATGCACACTTTTGATACCTTTGGTACCGAAAAGTGGATCTAGTGTGTTGGAAGGAAACGTTAGTTATGATGCGGACGAGTCATTTAAATCGTTCACCGAGTTTTCCACTCATAGCTCGCTATCACCGTTATTCAAACCCAACAAGGACTGCTTAATATTGCTTTCAGAAATGATTGAAACGTGCTCTAGTCTTTATCCAATTAACCAAACTACTGTTGCTAAATTTTTAAAGTTGAAGTATTGCAAAAAATCCAATAACGATGATTTAAAGAAAGAGTCCTCCAAAATACTCGTGGGATTACGTCCGACAAATGCATCTCAATTATTAAAGAGCCTTGATTTATTTAAAAACACATTTGCTACAAAAGAAAGTGATATAGAGCTGATTGACAATTTGGTTATCGATAGACTTTTGTTCAGTAATCTTTTTTCCTTCACAGAAGAGCTATACGATAATGGAAAACTTGGTGTTCCAGATGAGACGTTTCTACAACTCGTTTTAAGGAAATTCTGGGATTCAGTCAACAGTTCTAATAGCTTTGATGACAGACTGGGCAAATTGAACGATGCCACAAACTGTGTTCTGTTGCTTGACAAGGTCTCAGCCAAAGGAAAAATAAGCTCCGATTCTAAAAGTAATATCACCAAACTCAAGCATATACTAAAAGTTTTCAGTAATATCAAAAACTTCAAGATCATATTGGATAGGTCTAGTCAATGTACCCCCAAAGAAATCATCAAAAGATTTGGTTCTTTACCATCTAATGAAGAGCTTCGTACTGAGATGGAAGCTACTTCACCAATGGGGTTAATCACCATTATTTTAACCCATAATCCTAAATCATACGTGGCATTTGAGAAGCTATTCAAAATCTTGAATGATTTCTTGATATTTTTAGACGACACCAACTCCGATTCTTCCTACTATTTCCAAAGATTAATGGCCGCCTGCATTGAAGCATCATTATTGGATAATAATTTCGTCTATGCCCATAGAAAGTCAGTGGAGTTATTGGACAAATATACCGTCGACAAAAATCACAACCTAAACAATATGTGGATGACGTTCTATCAAGTAGGAAATTATCATTCTCCTGACTGGTATAACAGCAATGGGCTTGACTCCAATAGAATTGATGTTCTTCAAAAACAAAGTGAGATCTTATCTAAATATCTCTTGATTATCAACCGTACGGATGTGACTATTGATAACAGTCGAATAATCGTGGAAAAATGGGTTCAAATCAATAACTCCATTGAAGATTGGTACCAAAAGATGGAAAGTCTACAACAAGAAAGGAGTTCTAACACTTCCGCAAGAGACCTACAAGAGAACGTTACTGCTACTGCCAATGAAATTCTTAATGATGCTGCTAACACGACCAACCAGGCCAGTGAAAAGTTGTCTAATTTATTTGTATCAGGGTTAGGCTGGGCCATTGGTGCCAACCATTGACTGTCTATAAGGATTGTAGAATCGACTATATAGTAAAAATGCTATCTCGATCAATCAGTGCGCTAAAATAATTTTGAAAAATTATATTTAATGATAAAAGTATTGTTTTGTTTAAATATCCACCATGTCGTTAATAACCAATAAACAACAGGAACTAATAGATATATCCATAGAAGAATTCATAAAAACATATGATAAAGTGTCGCAACAATATTTGGCCACTCGAAAACAAGTGCTTCGTCTATCAAGTGAGGCTGGCAAAGGAAACCAATTATCACCACAAGATCAATTACAACTACAAAAACTCCAATACGAGTTGGACACTCAATGGGAAATATATAAGTCACATCTTCAAGAATTGAATCAAAAGTTGGAGATTGCCAAATCATTAACTCCTCATTATGTAGAAGAATTAAATTCTCAACACGAATCGTTGTTATCATCTAAACTTTCATTAACTAAAACAATCAAGAACATCAAAGAAGTCCAAATTCCTTTATTGGATAAAATGAAAAAAGTTATACATGTGTTTGAAAAGGATTTATCTAAGACAACCAGCACCAAATACATCACTACAGACTATATAAACCGAGCCCGACAAAAGCCATCCCCCAAGTCCATGAATGTTCATGGGTTGATAAAGTCCAAAACTGAACTATATGATTTATTCAATGAGTTCGATGAAAAAGTCAAAAGCTTGAAAACCGTCTATGATGTAAGTGAAACAGCCATCAAAGGGTCACGGCCCATCAAATCAACTTCCTATATCAATCAAGAGTTGGAGAGTAAAGAGAGGTTTTTGCCTTTAGAGGATGACCAGTATTTGTTTAGAGTATCTAAAATAGGTCATCAGGATAGCTATTTGGCAACCGCCAGTGTATCGGAATACGATAAGTTGAACGATCAATTAACCAATGATATTTGTGAGTTGATAACCCATGCTACTGCAGCCAAAGAAAATTGGATCCAGAATGCAAAGAAAATCGATGGATTCCAACACATAGTCGAACAAGATTCTATGGAGGTCGATAAATAGATTGACAGATATATTGTATATTACCTTCCGTATACGAGATATAGATTATAGTATTGTACAAGGTCGTAAGACATGATGATTATTCCGAAATCGGACTAATTAAGATCACAGAGTCTCCTCTAACAAACACCATTTCCGACTTCTTGATTATAGGTTCACTAGGATTCTCTGTATCGTATATATATTCTTCAGCTTCACTCAACACCATGTTACAGTGCGAGTCGTAGCCCTGTAATTTGCCTTTCATTTCTCTGGCTCCTCTCAACTTGACCAAAACGGATTCATCGAGTTGGTATCTGATCAAATCAAGTGGTTCTTCTTGCTGTGTGGTGGTTTGGATCGTAGACATTTTCTTATACAATTCGGTGATGTTCTTGTTGTTTGATAAATTGGCGAGCGTATAAAAATGGTGAAAAATTGCGGCTGCGATTCAAAAATTTTTCACTTACCAGCTTTTGAAGGAGATACAACGGATATTGTGCCATGAATACAGGCTCTATAAGACAGCTACTGATGTCCGCAAGGGCTTTAGTGAGACATAGACCTTTGAAGTATGAAAATTTCAGGGATATAAAGTTGAGAGCTCCTATAGTACCTACTCATAAGAATTTCGATGTTTCACCAGACCATCCATTATGGGGATTCTTCGCCGGTGGGAATCTGGCTGAGTATAGCTACAGGGTTCCAGATGATATTGACAGAAGTTCTAGAGCTTGGACCATGCCGGAATTGCGTCGTAAATCGTTTGAAGACTTACACAAATTATGGTATATCATATTGAAAGAGCGTAATATTGTGTCTCGAGAAATCAGATTAGTTACGGCTCTTGATCAGATGAATCCTGGTGCATATAATGAGTTGGATGATAAATTGACCTTGAGTCAAAAGAGAATCAAACAAGTGCTTTTAGAAAGACAAGTAGCGTTTGAAAGGGGCCAAACCTTGACCAAAGAGATGAACCAATATTTGGATAAGTTTGAACAAGAATACATAAATGCAGACCCCAGTGAACTTGAGCAGGTTAGTGACAAGCTAGTGAGATTGCAATACGCCCTCTTTGGAATCCAACCTTCTTTAGAAGATTATGACTTATCTACCCAAATCAATGAGAAGTTTGTAAATGGAATCAGTTACATCGCCAAAATCAAATTGGGAAGACACTTAAAGGAACAACCAGGTAGCGAGATCCAATCCTTAAATGGTGTAATGGAAGAACTACCATTTTTATTGCACAATATTGACGAAGCTATTCAACAGGTCTCGGCTTTAAGACAATCTGGAAAATCCATCAAATTAGATAAAATCGATGTGTTCCCATTTTTGCATAACGCTCTTTCCCAGGTTCTCGAACAATATCACCAACAAATAGAAGTGGAATAATCACAGCATGCTACTGTTCTAGTCTATCCTTACTAATCTTGTATATACTTTTATACCAATATATTTCACGTACCTTATTCTTGTTACACTATATTTCATGTTGCAGCCATATCCACCAACACCGCGGAAATCTCGTTTTTTAAATCGAAAAATTATTGGATAACAACTTGTTGATAGTGACAGAACGCCTAATGGGAGGAAGAATACACTGTTTTTTGGGAGGTGCATTGTTCACCCTGGCCCTTGTATATTACACGGGCGAATACATAAAAAAAGATCAACAATTTGTGTCCAGACAGTTGAGAATTACCGATACCATAATTAATGATGGAATTATTGCCGGGAAAGATATTCACAGAGACTCCATAGTAGTTGAGCCTAGAGGCAAAAAGGATATACATTCAGGAGTTATAGAAACCTCCAAAGATATTTGGAACGAAGAAATCATAAAGATGGTCAATTGGATCTACTCTATAAATTGGTATGATACTTTCTTAAAGGCAGATCAACAATATAACAAGTTGGCCGATAAAATTGCCAGCAAGATGGCTCCAGAAGAACCAAAGAAATAGAACTCCCTTCTATTAAACATTTATTTAGTATAATGTTGCGTATTTACGTATATAAATCATATAATCCAACGTACAAATCATATGTGTCTACTTTCTCTTCTTATCTTCAGCCTTGAAAAACTTTCTAATATCATTATCTACCACCAATGATGCCACAGGAGCTATTATCAGGAATATCAAACTTACAATCACTTGTAAAAGTCCCAATACTCGAGGATGAGCTCCCAAGGAAGCAGATCCTAAAACCCATCCGATGAAATCAGTATAAACTACGTCATAACCTCTATCGAGTCCATTTAACACTATATCAGCGCACTTTGAAACGCTTATAGGATCACTGGGTCCTTCTATGGTCTTAGTAATTGTAGGTTTAGTCTTCTCTTCTTCTTCATATCCTTCACTAGCAAAGTTTCCCGGAAGCACACAGGAGATACGATAGTTATAAGGCAGCAATTCTTGTCTTAAAGTGAATGACAATGATAAAAGAGCCGTCTTAAGGGGCCCATATTGAGAATAACCGATCAAAGGATAAACTCCTGCTACCGAAGACATTAGAATAACGTGTCTTGGTTTGAACAGGTCTCGGCTAATATTTTTATTTATTTTCAAAACAGACTTCACTCCTGAATGAATTGGGTTCAATGTTGAAACATAATTACTTTGAATACCATTATGAAGTTCTTCTGGTGATAAATCAGGGAATAACTTACATGTAGCTCCGCCTACACAGCAGAAAAAATAGTCAGGATCTTGGTTTTTATCAGCTAACCCATTCCATAACTTCACACAGTCATTATAGTCTGAAACATTAGTAGCAATGTATTCAACCGAGGTGCCGGGTTTCTCTCCGTGTTTCTGTTCGATTTTATCAACTTGTTCAATCAATTTATTCTCTCTTCTGGCAACTAATATAACCGAGCAATTGCGTTCGTATAATTTGGAAGCGAGTTCGGCCCCAAGTCCCTGGGAAGCACCGGTAATCAATGCCAATTTTCCTTCTAGAGGAAGATGTGTCTTAGTAAACCACATGTTGATAAGGATAATAACGTAATAATATCTTCGATAAGATCTTCTCAATGGATCGGTGAGATTTTTCAGTCGGCGCACTCATAATATTTATCTTAACTATGAGACATACATTACTATTTACAAGGTCTATGCAAGGAAAGGAGATTTAGGCAACTCGTTGGACTGGGAATTAGTTCTTGGTTTGGTGGAGAACTTCTTAGAGCCCCTTAGTTCTTTAGGTCTGAGGGGAACATTCTTAAGGTTTTCAACTATATCTTCATCTTCTATGGTTTGGGTTTCTGGATTATACTTGAAAAATTGCACTTTGGCAGTTTCTACTGCTTCGGCAAACTTGGCCTCTCCATCTTTACGTAATTTGAGTAATTTATTAATCTCCATTTGGTTGACCTCGTCGAGAGGTATTCCTTGTAACTGCAATCTAGCTGCAATTTTGGCAAAGTACCAGAACTTTATTTCCAAATTGGAATCTACAAGTTCTATTACAGACATAGGAGCTTTATCCTCTCCTAATCTAGGCTCTAATTTTAATATACGAGTGAATCCATGACTCCGTTGAGGATATCTTTGGGCCAACTCACTCAATACTTTGGATCCCACTTCTTTCAAATCTGGGGGTTGCAAGTATCTTAATGATTTGTTGTTCTGCAACTTGAATTCCAAGCTTTGTTCTGACATTGATTTGTTCTCGTGCAAAGTAGTAGCGAGAAAACTTTCGATTTTGCTTTGAGCTCTCTTGGCTTTGGTTCTGGTGGTGACAATGTATTCATGGCGTATCAAATTGGCACATAAGTTCTTGTCCATCAGCTTGACGTGACGGGCCACGTTCGCATGGAACTTCTGTAAAGCTGGCATGTTAGGGTGTTAGTTTGAAAATTTTTCAATAAAAAGTCGCTATTTTTCAGTCGCATTTTTGGCACCGTGAGAGAAGATTGGTGATAATGGAGAAAGATGAGGAGGAAAAGGAAGAGGACGAATAGTGTGATGTATGGGGTGGATTGACGAAGTCAGAATGTTTCTTCTGTTGTTAAGTTTCCTTTTCCTTTTTTATTTGCTTTTTTTCTTCATTTTGCTTAGATATCTGGCTTCTTTTTATAATAGAGATTTTGCAGCCGTTGTAGAAACAGTTCATGAGCGGAAGACATCGAAACATGATGTGATAGAGTAACTATGTTTTTTATTGGAATATTCTTACAATCGAGACATGTGGGCTTTTGTTGAAACAGTTGGTAAGCTAAGGTGGGCATTATAATGAGACAACAGAAGTGAGATCCGGATCAATATGACCATCTAATGAAATCGTTTTTCCCACTTTGAAAATCCTAGTTCATGTATTTTCATTCTAAGTTCGCCCCCAATTCATCCATTATACCTTCCAATAGCTCTGGGGTTCCTGAAACTCAGAAAACGTTTCAGTTGTGATGTACTTGAACTCAAGTCCACCAGAATTATACCAAAAAGTGACTCCGTGGCCAAGCTGGCTAAGGCGTGAGACTGTTAATCTCAAGATCGTGAGTTCGATCCTCACCGGGGTCGCTTATCTTTTTTTGCCTATTCTTTTCTAATATATTAACTTTTACTTTCCTAAACCCTTAGCCTTCATTTTTCTTCATGACAGAACAGGACTTTGCTTTGCATGTCTTGCGAGTGTTGACAACGACAATTGACTTCTCCATTTCCTGAGAATCAGAATAACCGCCAGAACGCGAAGAACATACATATCACGAGGTCTATTTACAAAAGAAACTAGTCAGTTGTCCCAGGTAAACCCCCAAAAATGTCTAATACGGGTAAGGGAGCTCCTGCGGCCCCTAATATGCCCCAAAAACCTCAAAAAAAGGAGAAAAGCGACCAATTGTCTAAGAATGGTCCTTCCAGAAATGCTCTCAGCAAAGATGCACAATCGCTTCAAGACCTTGAAGGTTCCATCTCTTCGCTAAGTAACCTTAGCTTAGGTGGTCGAAATATAGACAGCTCTGGTGCAAAGCAAATGCCCTTTGTGGGGCTGAGACAGGATATTGCTTCAAAAGATGGTAGAGATTCTTCTGCTGAGAGATCAGGTATCCCTTCTCAGAAGGAAACAAAGCCAAGGGCCAATGGAAAACAAGATGTCCGTGTGTTTAAGACTCCTATTAAGGAAATTAAGTCCAAGTCCGAGCCCCCGCCAAACAGGACCGCCCCTTCAGGAAAGCAGTTCAAGAAAACGTTTGATTTCGGGGCCTATAAAGGACTTCTGAAGCACAAGAAAGGAGATTCGGGAGCCAAACTTGAACTGCAAGAGAAGGTCAAAGAAGTTAAGGAAGATGTTAGGCAAGAGGCTAATGAAGGTGTTGAGGAAAAAGTCAATGAAGATGTTAGTGAAGATGTTAAGAAAGAAAAAGAAGATGTTAATGACAAAAGTCCTCCGCTCAGCTTCATTAATCAATTAAAAAACTTGAGTCTTCAGTACGAAAAAGAGTTGTCAAAAGAAGCAAAGGATAAAAACCCTGACTTTAACTTTCAATTGAAAAGTCTTAAAGCCAATAAAAAGAAGTCTGTAGATTCCTCTAATATCGCTTCTGTGTGTTCAGAGGAGATGGACGGAATGCTTGAATGGCAAGAAGAGCCTCCTGAACAGAATATTCCCGACAACGATGCCGAATTATTCAAACTATTTGATGAAATGAAGGAGAAAGAATGTAAACTCCCGTCTTTGGCCGTACCTTTATTCAAACATCAAGTGATGGGACTACGGTTTTTAATTTCTCGAGAAAAAGTTAAGGGAGGCCATAAAGGAGGGTTATTATGTGATGATATGGGATTAGGAAAGACCCTTCAAATGATAGCATTAATGGCTGAACATAAAATGAAGAAACCTAAACAAGGGGTCTGTAGCACCACTTTAATACTAGCACCACCAAGTCTTATTGATCAATGGGTAGATGAAATAGAGTCCAAAGCGAACAACTTGAGTGTTCTTAAATATCATGGACCTGATAGACAATGGGAGGATGGCTATGATGTGGTTATAACTTCCATGTATACATTTACAGCCGAATGTCAACTCTTACAGAGTGATAGTCCGTTTTACGCCAATAAATTCTGGAGAGTGGTGGTAGATGAAGCACATATTGCCAGGAACTATAATAGCAAACTAGCGCAAATGATGTTGGATATAAGAGCTTTAAATTGGTGGTGTGTGACAGGTACTCCAATCCATAATAGTATGGATGATATGTACACATTATTTCGATTTATCAACATCCAAGACTTCGGTGACTTGTCACAGCACTCAAAAGATATTCCTATTGGATCCAAGGACCGAAAAGTGCCGCCAGGCGTTAAAACTGTCCTTGAACAAATCATGTTGAGAAGAACTAAAAAGATTCTAAACGAAGACCCTAGAGCATTCAAGTTGAAAGAGAAAAGGATTCATGAAATCAAGTTAACTTTTTCTCCACTTGAAAGGAAACTTTATGATCAATTCAAAAGTAATGCCATCAAGCTAATCCAAGACGAGAATGCATTTGATGATATTAAAGGTGCTGAAGGAGTTAAACTTCGGGTCAAGGAGAAGGTGCTTGACTCTTTGCGCGATCAAGCAGTGTCGGAGCTGTCAAGACTGTTGGTAGTTTTTGTGCTTTTGTTAAGAATGAGACAATTGTGTTGTAATTGGAGGTTGGTATATGATATCGAGTACGAAGAAGAATCAGAAGAGGAAAACGGATCAGAAGACCTAGAAGAAATAGAAGCACTAGAAGAATCTCAAGAATTTGAAATTGACTCTCTTGCAGTTGGATTGAAGTGTTTAAACATGGACTATCAATGTGTATGTTGCAACAAACCAGTAACTCCAGAAAATGTCATATGCAATCAATGTGAACCTCTTGACGGATTTCACGAAAATACAATCCTTACAAGTAAAATAAAAGAGATTATAAAGATCTTGGCCCGGACCAGAGATCGTAAAACCGTGATATTTACGTCGTTTGTACTGAATTTTGCACCTATCGCCAAAGTTTTGCAAAGAGCAAATATCGGATACTTGAGTTACCACGGCCAACTAAACTTGGAACAAAGAACCATCGTATTACGGAAAATGAAAAATCCAGAGAATAGAGTATTAATATGTTCCTTGGCTTGTGCTGCCGTAGGATTGAACTTGGTGTTTGCTACTCAAGTTATCATGATGGATCCATGGTGGAACCCCCAAATCGAACTCCAGGCAATCGATAGAGTCTACAGAATCGGTCAGTTTTACGATGTCGACGTTTACAGGCTTTTCGTAGAGGATACAGTCGAGTCTCGGATCCTTGAGTTACAAACTAAAAAACTCGAGTTGGCCAGATCCGTGTTTGATTCAAACTTCTCCGAACCAATCAAGTCGCTTTCAGTTAACGATGCTTTCAAAGTGTTGGGAATTAATAAGCATTTATTCGATTAAATATTGACTACTTAACTTATTTCTTTCCACTCTTCTTAATTCCTCCTCCTGACAATGGTCCACCTTTTTTAGCTTTTTCAGCCATGGCCTTTTTAGCAGCAGCGTCGGCTTTTTGTTTGTTTTTGAACGCAATGTCGTCCTCGTCCAAATCCTGCTGTTTCTTTTTGGCCGCTTTCAATGGTTTTGCTTTTCCTCCTTGACGTCCAGACATGATGATAATTAACTGCTAAATGAGATGGAACGAAAAAAGCTGCGAAATGCGGTAACTGCTGAAGAAGATGAGAAGACGAGAGAAATGAGATTGTTAATGAAGAAGGATGAATAATGAGAAACGGATATATGAACGGATGGATAAAGTGCTTGGATAAATAGATAAGATGTAATATAATGTTATATAATGTTATATTGTATGCCATAGGACATAAACCACCGTAGTATTAGCTCTCCTATCATTTACATGGTTTATGCACATTTCTCTTCGCACCGATAAAGCGTCAGCTTGGCTCAAATCATTCACCAGAAAACATTGAATAGATTTTGCTTTCAAGCAGTGGTATTCAATTGGTTAATACAATTCGTCATAGATCATGGGGGCTTTGCTTACGGCCGCTGATAAAGAGAAAATCAAGCGGGTTATCCCGAAAGCCACTAATAAAGTTATAGATGCCACTGTAGCTAGATTATATGTCGCTTATCCTGATCCCACCGAATGGAAGTATACTGATCTTTATGGTGCCATTGTGCTAGTTGACGACTTGGTGGGCCATACATTCTTCCTTAAGCTTGTGGATATTGTAGGACACAGAGGGGTTGTATGGGATCAAGAGTTATATGTTGATTTCGAATATCACCAGGATCGGAAGTTTTTCCATACGTTTGAAATTGAAGAATGTTACGTGGGATTATTGTTTGAAGATACTTCTGAAGCATCCCATTTCTTTAAAAGAGTCACCAGTCGGCAAAAGCACGGTTCGAAACAGACTGTTAACAATAAGAACGCTATTGCTTTACAGTCTCAGAATAAAGAGTCTAAAGGTCCAAAGGCTCCTGGTCCTAGAGGAGAATATGTTGATGTTAATACGGCCCAAAGATCTCGAAGATCAAAAGGGGTTTTATATTATGATGATGTGCCTCCACCTGAATGGAGGTCTTTGTATTCCGAATTAGCTGCAGCTGGGATCACTGAAGATATGATTGCGGATAATAGAGATTTCATTAAAGATTATATTTCCAAACAAGGTGGCCCTTTGGTGGGGTTAGAACCTCCAATTCCTCGAAAATCGTTGAATAAGTCCCATATTGATGACTTTGAAGTGCCCCAACGAGTAGATTCTATGACGTCTTCACATTCTTCAAAGCGGAATAAAAAAGCTCCTCCTCCACCACCTCCACCTGGGTCTACTTCCACTCCTTCTGCTCCCACACCACCACCAAAAGATACTAGTAGTTATGGTAATTCTACTGATAATGTTGCTATCACTTCTGGAGACAATTCGACTTCGGAAACTCCATCGGAACAATCTTCAAGAGCTGGTTCTCCTCCACCTACCACTCCATCGAAACCACAATTCAGATTGCCACCATCAACGGCTGTGGCACCACCGGTCTCTCATTCCAATATTGCTCCTCCTCAGCCACAAGCTGGCAATGGTCCTCCACAACCTTCTCAACGGCAACCAATGCCTCCACCTGGAGGTTACTATCAACAGAATCAGTATAATCATTTTGATAATAATAATAGAGCAGTTCCACCTCCACCACCTTCAAGAGGTAATGCACCTCCACCACCACCTTCTCGTGGTGCTCCACCACCTGCCCCTCCAAATCGTGGACAGCCTATGCCTCCAGCTCATACTGGTGGTGTACCACCCCCACCGCCAATGGCACCTTCTAGAACTGGACCACCTCCAATATCGCCTGCTAGAACAGGGCCTGTTCCTATGCCTCCAGCACGGACTGGTGCTCCACCACCACCTCCTCCTCCAAGGGCTGCTAGAGGACCACCGCCTCCAGCTCCACCGTCGAGACTGCAAGCTCCGCCACAATTACCTCCACAGAATTCTGCTCCTCCACCTCGTATGCCTCCGCAGAATAGTTCAATCCCACCTCCAATGCCTCCGCAAAATAATTCGGTGCCTCCTCCTCCTCCTCCAATGCCTCCGCAGAATAACGCAGCACCTCCTCAAATGCCTCCACAAAACAATTCAGTTCCACCACCTCCTCCTCCAATGCCTCCACAAAACAATTCAGTTCCACCACCTCCTCCTCCAATGCCTCCACAAAACAATTCAGTTCCACCACCACCACCTCCAATGCCTCCACAGAACAATTCGGCACCACCACCACCTCCAATGCCACCGCAAAACAATTCAGCACCTTCTGCTCCTCTACCAGCAGTAGATGGCTCCAGAGACGCTCTTTTAGCCTCCATCAGAGGTGCTGGTGGTATCGGAGCCCTTAAAAAGACGGACAAATCCCAACTAGAAAGACCAAACGTAATCCTTCAAGAGGCCAAAGGTGAAAAAGTTGACATTCCAAGCTCAGATCCAGGTCCTGGAGCCCCTGGAGCCCCAGCTAACTTCGCAGATGCTATACAAAATGCTTTGAATCAAAGAAAATCCAAAGTTTCCAGAAGTGACGATGAAGATGACGGTGAAGATTGGTAATCATATAGTATTTAGATCCATGATATTTCATAATATAGTATTATCTCATGATATAGATCATTCACAATAAGTTGTCATACATTATCATTTGATATATTTGATATTTCATAAATACTCATCGAATGCGAAATTTTCAAATCTCTATCCTTAACTATGACGACGCTATCACGAAACGATCTAAAAGCTCTCTTGAAATCATTCCGAGACGCATTGCAATTCTGGCTCAATGCCATTAAATCTCCTGAACAAATCCGACAAATCAAAGCAGCTCTGGTTCAAGACTCGTTGCAAGAATTAGACAAAGTTGCCAGATTAATTAAAGCTCATACCACCAAAGTAGGAATTATATTCAAGTCCGAAGTGTTGGAGAAAGAGACAGAAAGCTCATATAACACATTACAGAAACTTAGTGAATCCATGGTGCTATTGGTATCGCTCATAGCTCAGTTGGATCCGAAAGAAATCTCACAAATCTTTTTTGATGAAATTGTTCAATGTATTCAAGAGATGTTGATGTCCAACATTCATTTGGTGTCTCAACTTATGGTCCTAGAAAAGATAACTGATCCATATCGTGACTCAGATGACTCTTCTACCGAAACTCCCACGGTGGATACCACCGACGGAAGATTGGTGTCTGTGGGGAAAGTATGGTCATCGTGTGATTCTTTAATCAAGATTCTTAAAGACGGTAAATTAGGAGTGTTAAACCTCAAATTCAAACAAAGCATTGGTTTAGTGGAAGACGGACTTGATGAGTTCGCTGAATGGGCCGAAAACCCTGAAGATTTTGACGATGATGATCCATTCGGTTTTAGTGATAGTGATGATGATAGTAATCCCCCAGCTGCAAATCAACATGAAGGTGTTGAACAAAGTCCTGAAGACAAAGAAAAACTTAAGGAGTTTAGCTTGACATGGTTAAGCAAATTCAAAATGGTTAAACTTCTATTAACATCGACGTCAAAGTCTTTACCATCAGTTACTTCAGGAGAGTCCATAAATACGATTTACCAAGCTCAAAAAGATATAGTAACATTAATAGATCAGATGATTGTGGAGTTGATGATGAATGGTTTAACCGACTCTTGCCACGAATATGGAAATGATATAACCAAGAGCTGCAATAAGCTCTTAACTGTTGTTAAGGATGTGAACAAATCTAGTGACAGTAAAGTCAAATGGTGTGAAACCTGGCAGGCCAAATACAAACAAGGGTTGTGAGTGTTTCATTTTATAAGTGTATCATTTTCAAATGGTTGTATATTATATAAACCTACTAATATAAATGACATTAATGTGTCAGACAAATGCTCATCTTTAGATTCAAATCTTGGATTTCACATTTGCCATTGCTAGTTACTCAGTCAATCCTAAATACTTAGCATGATGTTCAGCATGAGCTTCCATGAAAGAACTGATGAAAAAGTATGAGTGATCATAGCCATCGACCACATTTAATTTGATATCTCCTTTATAGCTCGACTCTTTAGCAGCAGCCACAAGCTTTTCTGGTTGTAATTGGTGGTCTTTAGCGTAGAATCCATCACTGGCACCTTGATGAATCAAAATATCTGGTTGATTGGCTCCTGAGTACTTTTTAATTAAATATGAAGGATCATATTCTTCCCATTTTGACTTATCAGACCCAAGATAATTGCCAAAGTTCTTTTCTCCCCAAGCACAACCCACAGGGTTACAAATAGGGGCAAAGGCACTGACAGATTTATACTTACCAGGATTTTTCAAAAACCCAGTCAAAGCACCCATTCCACCCATAGAATGGCCAGTGATGGAGATATTTTCAGAGAAATCCAAGTTTGGGAATTCAGCGGCCAATTCCGTTAATAACTCTTTATGAACATATGAGTACATGTTATAATTCTTCAGCCATGGCTCTTGTAATGAATCCACATAGAATCCAGCACCAGTTCCGAAATCCCAAGAATCAGCTTCTCCCTCAATATTAGCTCCACGAGGAGACGTATCAGGGAAGACAGTAGCAAACCCGTATTTGCTGGCGAAATATTGCAAGAAAGACTTTTCAGTAGCATTGTTGGGTGTACAAGTTAATCCGGAAAGGTACATCAACACCGGAATGGACGATTTAGGAGAAGAACCTGGAATAAATACGTTGACATCCATTTTGGTATTGGTGAGCTTAGAATTGTGGGACAATTTCAACAATTTTCCGCCAAATTGGGCAATTTCAGCTTCGATTTTAAAGGTCATATTGATAGTTATCTAGTTGCTAATCGGTACAAATGTGGTGACAATATAATTTGCAGATGGCAATAAATCAAAACTTTCGCATTATCAGCGCGGATTTATTTGCCGGATCCGGTTATACATTCCCTTTAATGGTTGCAAATATTTAGAGGCATAGAATTAATGTATTAGATCTAAACAAGTATTGAAATTACAAGGAATTGTGACCCCTGGGTTCATAAGGAAAGAAGAACACCAAGATCCCCGAAGCAATGAAGAGGGCACCACTTACATAGATTGGAGCTGAAGTAGTCAAGTCTGCATAGATTGCGATAATAGGAGCGAAAACTCCCAAAACCCGATTGGCACTAGCAGCCAATCCCACAGCAGTACCTCTGATCTTGGCCGGGAAAACTTCAGGCGTATAGGCATACAACACCCCATACATAATATTGGAGCAAAAACTAAAGGCGCAATTCCATCCCAAGACAGCATCACTATTAGTAGCGGTGGTTGAACAGAAGAGAAATACTCCAGTTAAGATTAATCCGATTATTAAAGTCCCCTTTCTACCAATACGCAATTCCACCAAGATCCCTGCCACCAATGCTCCTGGAATCCCTATGACCGCCACTATCAACGAATTTCTGTATGTTTCATATACACTTAGAGGTTCAGCCGCACCCTTTGTTTGGAGATAATATGGCAAAAATGCATTATAAAGCGGAAACGCCAACCCAATAATAGCCCAGGTAAATATCACTAATCCTGAAGACAAAGCGATTTTCCTCGACCCAAAACACGATCTTAAATGCTCCAAATTGAATTTCTTGAATGTATCCTTTACTAATCTTGTTTGAGAAGCAGATGGATCAGGATATCTCCGGTCAATAGCCTCAAAATCTTCAATGGAAATAGTTATCTGTTTTTTATTGAACCGTGCAATTCTCTCCATGGACTTGAGAGCCAAATCGTCTCTACCTCTAGCCACATAGAACCGTGGGGACTCCTGGATCTTGAGACTAAAACGAGCAATGAAAAATACTAACGTCAATCCACCCATGGTGAATAAAAAGTACCTCCAGCCCTTATTATCTGCTTTGAGACAAGTTTCAGCACCCGATTCACAAGAAAAGTTGGGGAGTAATCCCCACGCTATCAAATTGGCTAATAATTGACCAAAAGACCACCAGGCAGACATCACCGTTAACAACCACTGGTAATTACTAGGAAGTGCTTCAAGAAATAATGCAGACACCACTGGCAAATCTCCACCAACTCCTACAGACCAAAAGGCAGCAAACACTCCAAGAGCCCCAAAATTTGGAGCAGATCCCGCAATAACTGCCCACACTCCTATGATGACAAATGTTAAATTAAAGGCCCATCTCCTCCCAATAATATCAGCAGACAAAGACCAAAAGGCTGCTCCGAATAATAAACCCAAGTTCTGGGCCAACACCAAATAAGGCCCTTTACCCGGCGGAGGATGAACTCCGTCGGTTTCTGTTAAAACAGGAATAATCAAACTGGTGACAATGGGCCAGGCATTATCCACCAACCAACCAAACCCTGCGACCACGAAGAGAGCATATTGGTAACGACCAAACCCGATTTCGTCCATACACCCGGCCAAAAGAGCTGTTTTCTTCAAGTAGTTGGCACTGAAGTCATTTGTATCAAATAATAGGTCCGAATCTGTGGATAATTGGTCTTCTTCTATTGACGCGTTGTCTTTCTTACTAATATGTGGAGAAGGGTCCACATGCGACCCAGTGTCGACAGATTCCCCCCGTGGAGCCTCCGGCGTTTCGAAATCTTTATCCATTATGTCTTATTATCGATTATTACAGTGTTAACACAATAGTATAGCTCCGAAAAAGTTTCGATGGGAAAAACTAAACTTGCCGTTTCACAGATTTTATATTGCTTCGTAATCTGGGGTCTGACGGCGGTGCGGCTTATGCACGGAAGCCGTCTGCAGGGGACCCAACCGTACATATGCACGGCAGCCTGTGTCTGCGTCAATAAATGGATGGCTGCTAATGAATTAATGACTCGTGAAGTAGAGAGTTATGGACTAATGGAAGAGTCATGGATAAAATGACCGAGTCATGAGTTAGAGGAGTCAGTATTGAATTAAGTGATGGTGGTGTTAAATAAAAAAGGGCCAGGAGTAGTGAATCTAGATGTGAGTGAGTACATATATTGTTCATATCTAAGCTATGCTAATACAAAATATAATGACACCAAAACAACTTGGGCAATAAAAAATACTACTTGGTTGTGGCTAAGTTTAGAAGGCATGGCTCCGTCTTTGTCTCCGTCATCGTCGTCGTCATCACCGTTGTCCGAAGAAGATGCGCTGCTCAGTTCGCTCAGTTCACTGATGGAACTATTGGTAGTATCATCACTATTGGTGATACCTACACTAGTAAAGTTGACTCCAGGAGTTGATTCCGTGTCTAAAGTCCCGTCCCAACAATATTCTTCAAAGCATTTCTGGCACTGTTCGGTCTGATCCATATTTAACCGTTCCTGAGTTCTTCTAATAATAGCACATGAAACACAGCTGTGGAAATCAGAGTCCAAAGTGAGATTCAATCTGGAAGCAGCTTCAAACCCATTTTGAATCACCGCCAACTTCTCGTCTTCATCATAACTCAATTGGAACGTAGAAGTGTTGGACCAATAAGAAAATGGTCTGTTGGCAGTATAGACAATAAGAGGAGGATAGTAGTCAGTACTAGTCAAATTGTCTCTTAAAGAAGTCAAATTTTTAGCGTCACAACCAAAAAATGTCGGTTTGGCAGTTAAATTCAAGTTCCGGAACGTGGTACTATCCGGAACATACGGAAATACGGTCCCATTTCCTTGGGCTAAAAATTGTCTCTGATAAGTATAAACCATAGAAGTTCCATTGGGCCAACTTTCGTCAGTATCGGCCGAATTATCATAAGCAAATACAATATCTAAAGCTCTATCTGGTTGAATCAATGGTTGAAGAGGAATGTTCTGTAAATCTTCCCCACCATCAACCAAGAACAACGTATCATTCTTTGCGATTGAGCTGATCGTCCCCACGTCCGTTTTTTGGAACGGATTAGGTTGATAAATTGCAATATCATTTTCATCACTACTCACAGACTTCAAAATCTTCTTGATCAAGTCCAGAATAATAGATGGCAAATCCACAGTTCCCAACTGCAATATAAACTGATTGAATAATGATGATGATGTTCCCATAACAAAACCAGCATTATCATAGCCTCCAACACATTCTCCATCAACCGGTTCTCCGTCGGTCATTTCAGTTCCAAGATACTTAATATCAACAAACTGATACAATGAAGGATCCCAGCTCCCTAATTCATAAGGATTGAATTCAAAAACAGTGGAATTCCCACTAATAATGTATTGGCCCGGAGTTCTCCCATCTGCAACTACAATAGGAAAAGGCATCGAATGGTTCTTGAAATACTCCATATCTCTAATATCAGACCACAATAAGTCAGCTCCAGCATGGTCCATGGTAGTGAAGAATTGATACGACAAGGCTCTTCCCCAAATATCAGTAATGGATCTCTCATAACCAGCATCTTCTTTTTCTTCTAAAGCACTATAAATTTGAGTATAGTATTTGACTGCCTTTACCAAATCCCAACCACCATAGTCAATAATAGAATGTTCCAAATCCCAAATCTTATTTTCGTTGATGATGGACTCGACAGAGGTGAAATTGTTCAATACTACCGATCCGACTAACCAATTACCTCCCGATAATCCTACCAAATAAGTAGAACTCTGTAATAATCCACCTAATCCATATTCATTAGATCCTTCGAATCGATCATCCAACGCCAACATCTGCCCAGCTCCATTCAACATGGCCCGATAACCACCACCACTGAACGCAATTCCTATCTTAATAGTATCATTGACTTTATCCATAAAGTCATCCACGTCGAAATCCTTTAAATCGGAATCTTTTAAGAACTGAGTGATCCGGTCTTTGGTGATAGGGTTTCTTTCTTCTAGCCAGTCTTGTTCCTCGGGGGATAATCCAGTGGCATCTCGTAATAAGTCTTTATCAGGGCACGAGACGTTGGCAGGAGCATAACCACCAGACGGAGATTCGGCTACCACTAACGCCAATAGGAATAAGAGTAATAACTTCATGGGAATGCAAATGATTCAAATATACAATAAAAGCAACAAGAAAATAATGATAATGCAGTTAATCCGACCGGAGTAAAGTTTCAAAATATATAAATAACCTTCTAGTTGCCGACTTTTTGCACCCGACTGATCCAGGGCTGGCGCAGCAGCGCGGGGCCAGCTAGTGCGAGCGTCTGGTGCCAATGTGGGGAGTACGTACGTGGACCTGGCACCAAGAGCTGCGTAACGGGTCGGAAAAATAAATTAAATCCGACCCGTTCAGCATATGCAACTTATTGTTATATTTGATGTATAACCATCATATTAAGCTAGTTGTTCTCATTACATTACTAGTTAGTATCGGCCAATTAGTATTGGCTAGCTAGTACGGTTCCAACTAATACCGTCCTAACCAGTACCGTCCTGGCTAACTCTTCTAGCTAACTCTTCTATATTTAGTAGCTTCGCACCATCATTTCTATTTCAACTGCAATTATTGCAAAATGGTGGGCTTGCCGTTGAATATACCACCTATGGAACTGTTCCCCGACTCCAATACTACGCCCCTTGGCCGTGTCCAAAGCTTATGGGCTCGATATCTTCAATACTCCAACGCTCTCGTCGATTGGTATAAACAACAATCGTTAGGTAAAAGAATAGCTATTGGTTTATTATCATTTGTTGGGGTGGTTGGTATCATATTATTTGCCATTTTCCATGTCTACATCATAAAATTCTTGATCTGGTTGTCGGACAAATGGGAAAGCTTAACATTCGGCCGGGTTCTCTTGTTCACTTTGGTGTTCTTTGTGGGGTTTCCTCCTTTGTTAGGCTTCTCTTCCTTATCGATATTAAGTGGTATGGTTTATGGTCTTTGGGGTGGTTGGATCCTTTTAGCAGTGGCTTCTATAACCGGTTCTTTCTGTTCATTCATGGTGTTTAGATACTTACTACGGGCCAGAGCTGAAGGTTTATTAAAATCAAATGAAAAATTCAGAGCTTTTGCAGAGATTTTAAAGGAAGACCAAAGTCTCTTGCTATTGATTTTGATCCGCTTATGTCCATTGCCATACTCTTTATCAAACGGAGCTTTGGCTTCTATTCCCGAGTTGTCTCCTTGGACTTACTTGCTGGCTTCCTTACTTACATCTCCTAAATTATTTATCCATGTGTTTATTGGACGCCAGTTGAAAGATATTGGTGACGAGTCTAACACTACTACCAGAAGGGTTTTTGATGGTATAAGTCTTGTTGTGACAGGCGTGGCTTCTGCCACCACTACGTACGTCATATACCTGAAAATGCAGCAAAGATTGGAGAAATATCACCAGTCCAATAATCGTTATGGTGAAGGAGAAGACCTCAACGATATGATCTTTGGCAATTTTGATGATGATGAATCCGGCAATAATTTGGAATTGGATTCGGCTGAATTTGACGCTGACAACTTTATAATAGAAGATGAAGACGATGGGCAAAGAAACAAGTCACCTTCTAAACAGACGCCCCATGAGTCTTTGCACTCTGTAGACAATAGTAATGACAGCATAGACGGCCCCAATCAGTACCGAGATTGATTATGTATAATGTACATTAAAATAATTTACATATATGAGATTAAATAAATTTAACCAAATGCTAATTCTAATCAACTTGTTGTCTAATCTACATGCATAACTCTGGTTCTTCTTTTTTCAATCTTATCGTTAGTGGTCAACCCACTTCTGAATTGTCCATTGACATCATTGTACGACTGTTGGCCTGATATAATCTTCATGGCATCTGCTTCGCAGAAAACACAGTCATTAATCAAATAATAATCGGTGCCAATGGAATGGTTACATTGGAAACACTTTAAACAGTTCAAATGCCATTTTTGTTGTAACTCGTTTTCAATGCATTCTCCTTCAATTCCTATTTGACAAGAATCACATAAGGTGTTGTTTAATTGGTGATAATGATGGTCACAGTATGCTTCATCATCCAACACATAACACGGGGTGCTCTTGTTGAATTGAATGTGACATCCTTCGTAGAAACACACAAAACACTTTCTATGCCATTGCCCGGTCAATTCACCTGTTTTAGAATAAATTGACTTCAATGGTCCTTTGGCATCAGGAGCTATGGATTCTTTACATCCCCTACAAGGTCCGCTACCAGAAGGATATTTGTAAGAAGGTATGGTCTTAGGGGCCATTTTGACTTCTGGCAATTCATCATTAGTAGGGAATCCAGGTGCTTCTTCTTTAGGTGTCTTACTTATATCTGGTAGTTCGAATCCCTTGGTTTTGATTTTGGAATGACGTACTGATAATGGTTGAATCGATTCAAGCGATTCGGTATCTTTGATACCTTCAGGAGTACTTGGGTCTATGTTGAATCTAGGCACTTCACCTGATTGAGAATACCGTTTAACAGGGTTCAGGCTGAAATCCAATTCATCATTGGTATTATTCAAATCGCTGGATTCTTGGATTATTTCGTCTTGTTCCAACTCGGGAGATTGTTTTTCAGGAAATTGTTGAGGATAAGGACGAATAGGTTCTTCCAAGACTGATTCATTGGTTGGCTCTGGCTCAGATTCTTGTTCTTCCTGAACTTGGTGGAGATTTCTAGTTCTGGTATTGGCAGGGTCACTAGGTCTTAATCTAGGCGGTACCCCGTCATTTAAATCTACTTTATTTGTATCAATAGAGTCACCACCTGTCTTCAAGTTTTGGAGTTGACGTTCTAATTCTCTCTCCACCTCCGAATCATTATTTTCATCGTCCGAATATCTGGATCCCTTGGAAATAATGGAACTAACCATGGACATTTGACTTTTTCTCGTATCTTTGTTAGTGTTACTATTCAAATAATTCTCATAATCGGTATTCAATTTTTCGCTATCTTGACCTTGATTCTTTCTGAAAGAGTCGAATTGAGTAGATGGATCTTCCGAATGTGTAGGTTCGGCTTGTCCATAGGAAAACCGTGGTTCATCTATTTGGAATTTAGGCTGCTCCACAGGCTTATAAGCACGGGGGTTGAAATCACGCTTGAAATCGTCCAAGGCGTCCGACAATCGTTCCCGTTTTACAAAGGCAGGATCATCAAGCCCTGATTTAGGGGGTGTAGGTAATCCGTTATAATTTCTCTGTCTTCTCTTCTCAGGTGTTTCCCACAATTCTTCGGTTTTGATACTTTCGCCTTGCTCAACAGACGTGTCATTAGTATCGTCATAATTATAATTAGAATTGTAAGTGTCATTCTTATTTGAAGGATGAGATAAATCATCATCGTTATTGACATCGATATCATTGTCATTATCATTTTCGATAGTAGCATCGCTCAATTGATCGGTATCACCTGGCTGGCCGTTCAAATCAAGGGCCAAATTCTTATAATTCTTGTTGGAATTCGTTTGAGGGCTGAAATTAAAATCCGATCGATTATCAACTTTTTGAGCATCTTTTTTGATTACTATGGGACCATCATTCAAGGACGATTCATTTAAAGACGACACAGCGGTGGTGCCAGAGTAATTCTTAGGTGATTTCAAATCTTGCAAATTATGAGTCAATCCCTGGGCCGTGTGAGGAACACGAGTATCATACCCATTTGAAGTATTAGAATCATAAGGGCCGCCATAGGAATCATTTCCTTTATTATAAATATCGCCATAAGATTTATTTCTCGTTGTGAAGTGACGTGGATCAAATTGTTGTTGTTCTGGCCGTTGAATCGGATCTGAAGGAATCAGACTATCGGAAGGAATCAGATTCTGACGATTGTTCAAATTAGGAGTACTATTATTGGAGCCATAGTAACTAGACTTACCATCACCACCAAAATCATTACCGGGACCAGCAGAAAACGAACCTGATTTGTTATAAGTCACAGGCTTATGAGACCTAATGATCCGTTCTCCATTGGGTCCCTTATAAACATCAAACCCTGCTCTTTCATAGACTCCTCTATATCTATAATCATTTCGAAACACCGGAAACGGCGAATCGTTGAGTCTAGGTGACGGCTCAGGTCTTACCAACTTACTGGCTTGCATTCTGTCCATGAAGAACCGAGTGTCGAAACTGTGATATAATCGATCAAAATCGATATAAAAATCAACCAAGTGGAAAGTGATAAAAAAACAGTTAGAAAAACACAATTTCTACCCACCAAACAACAAACACACCCACAATAATTCTTCCACTGTAAACCAAGACAATATTTAATCAAGGCTAAGTTGTTTTTCCTCAGGGCGATTCTTGGATGCGCTCGGTAAAGCCTGCGAAAATTAACGGTGTTATGAACGGTGATGACAATGGAAATCCCAGAGATGGATGGTTAGCAAAGCAGTGACTCGTGTTCTACGCCTTGAGAACTAGTGCTAGTAGTGGCAGGTTTCAAACCTAGACGTGGAAACGCTTATAATCAATAAGGATTTGTTTACACCTCTGCTCGGGTAATTGTTACGGCGCGTTTGTCATGGGACGCGCGGAGCCGCAGAATCAAAATAGAGCGGAAGGTGTCTAAATGTGGTACAGTGTTTTCAGGATGAATAACGCACCCTCTTTAAACGGATGTCGCATTACACTCAGATAGATTACGCAACCTCTAGGCAGTAAATATCACATCCCATAAGGAAGAAAATGCCGATTGT
>JAJMFQ010000029.1:0-117824 GCA_030574775.1 Yamadazyma atmosphaerica | reverse complement strand
CCAGGCTCCGTTATCCGAATTTGTCCCCGGCGATATTGGAATACTGTCAGAACGACATTTAAAAAAAGAGTATTACGACATCCTAATGACAAAGGTGCGGTATTCATCCTGAAATCACTGTACCAGCAATCGGCTAAGAACTTTAAATAAAGGTTTTAGATGAAATCATAAGATCCTGCAGACCGGCTTTTGAAAAGCGCATATGCATCCGAGGGGATCCCCTCTTTCGGGCGCAAACTGCGCATGATGCATAAATGTACAGGTCACGACCGACCAATTCGGGTATGCAAAGGCCAACCCGATGCATCTTCACAATAATTCCTGAGAGATTAACGACTGGGAGCGACTTGTTTCACCTTTGGTTGCGGTGTTAATAGAGGATTAATTCCTCCGGTGATAATGTGGTTGAAGAGTTTGCGCTCTGTAATAGGCGCATGGAGCTCATCTCATTCCTAACCGCGTAAAACACCCTGCCAATATGGTGCCACTTTTTTTTTCGAGAGGTTAGCCAAGGTGAAATGATGATTTATTGTTTTCTGTAACCATCTTCCAACAATCTTCCCAGTACCCTAAATCTACCAATCACCCTAAATCTATCTAACACTTAAGCTTATTTACCATCATCTACAAAACTCTCTTCTTCAAATGCGCTCTTCCGAGGTTTAAGGTTTGACTCAAAGGTGCAGCGTGAAAGTGTTACTGGTTACAATTTTTTTTTTTTTCAGGTTTTACCTTCAAGGTTTCGGCATAACCACACAACTAGATACCCAATACCATAGTCTCCGAGAGGGGCCAAAGTTGTTGAGCACCACAGTTTTCGAAGCGGTGGTGGCCGATTGCGGTTTATGTACTTTTGCACCCGGTTGATGCCTGCACATAAATTGTATTGTGAATTGATGAGATTTCCAATGAGAGAGGCTCCGTTTTACAGCCGGAGGGTCCTTTGTACATTGGGTGCTCTGGTGCATGAAATGGGTGGTTTTATACATAAAGAAGATCATTGTGTAGAGATTGTAGAGATCAAACGTAAGATTTTGGAGTTTACTCACGTTCCTGGACTTGGATGACTGTTGATGAAAAAAAAAATAAAAAATTGAAGACAGATTCATTTTTATTTGTAACATTCTTTCCAGATTTCAACAACAAAACCTTAAATCAGCTTTTCCCTTCAGGAAATTAATCTCTACAAATTTTTTCAAAGGTATTAAAATATATTTGAAGAAGTGAATAAATCGTTACAAGAAAAAGCTATGTCGATAAAAAAAAATTCTATACTACCTGTTTATTTAAGTTGATCTTCAAATTCATCTTGTTGTTGATCAAGTTCTTTTTGATCGTTATTCTTCTTCCATTCTTACCTTTGCATACTTTATTATTTAACACCTCTTGGGCAGCAATAGCAGCGCCTTTTCTTTTAACCAACTTGGCATGATATAACCCACAAGCATTACACAAAGTACGAACTCCATTAGGACCTCTTCTCCACTCTGGTGTTTCTGTGGTTCCACATCTATGACATTTATTAGTTGGTTTGTTGATCACTTCTGGAACCATGTAGTTTGAGGGGGGAGAAGGTAATTGTGTTTGTTGATTGTAGTAGATAGGGTAATATGGTGGGAGTTGGTACATTCTTTGATGTGGCTGCTGTTGAAGTGGTTGATGTTGTTGTGGTTGAGGTTGAAGTGGAGGAGAACTCATTTGACCAGAAGCAGGAGTAATAGGACCCAACTGTTGTATAGGAGCTACTGGAGGAGCCACTGGTTGTTGTATTGGTCCCTGATGAAGTTGATGAAGCACTTGAGGTTGTTGATTAAAGCGTCCCAATTGTTGATGGGTATAATTGTTATAATTATAGTAGCTATAGTTTGGAGAAGTAGGAGTGTTACTTGGACTGCTTGCAATCGAAGGTAACTTAATGTCGGTGGACTTAGTTAACTCACTAATGGAAGGTAATTTGATTTTATTGGTATTGGTGTTATGCGCAATCATTGTAATTACGAATATCTATTAATAGCTGTTCACAAAGAAAAGAATCTATCAATTCAAGTTATATCAGAACTGTAACAAAGGAATTGAAATAAAAATCAAGGATATTTTCTTAAGTTTAAATAGTTTTTTTTCCCAAGGTTAATTATAGAAATCTCAAATGATTTAAAACCCAAAAAGGGCTACAGCACCTAACGGACATAACTTGCATGTATGCAGCAGGAATGTTCTTTTGCAGTTAAGAGGATGCAATTTCTGGAAAACAAACCGATTTTTCCTGGGTTGCATGAGCTCGGAGCAACCATGCAGGCCTGCAGAAAGCCTGCATGAAGGGTTAGTAAAGGCGGAAGGAGACTCACCTACAGCGAGTAAAGGCGTGACATCAACTATCATTACGAATAAGGCAAGAAGCGCAACTGAAACAAGTCAGTGAAACTACTGTTAACAAATTGTGAGATAACCATGTGCAAGGGAGCCTGAGTCAAAGACAACAATACAATATGATAAAGAAAATGCCGCTAAACAATAGCCAGGACAACTGTGGGTGAGAAAGCGCAATTCTTCGCATGCGCAATAGTTGATAGACAGACAGTTCGGTGGAGCGGGAGAAGAGGAATGTGGGTCAATATGATCGAAAGGTTATTAGTAGCCGAAGCGATAGGATCTTATTCAAAAAGGTTACAAAGGTCTTAAATCAAGATCAGGTAGATTGGCCCCAGCTTTTACTTAGTGCTCTCTGCGTTCAACAACCACAAACTTTTTTGGTTCTGATTTTTGCGATTCATCTCTTCACCCCACAAGTTATCTACGTCAACAATAACTCAACAGCTCGCCACAGTGGAACGACATGCCGATCCATGTGAACATAGCTCTATCTACTGGGTTAAACTATTGGAATTGCGTTTTTCCAGTTGCAGCAACTTTGTGCAGCTACGGCCACAAGCATGACGACGCAACGGCGTATGCACAGTTCAAAAGGCGCTTTTTCTATGCAAAAGATATGCAATGGAATTCACCATCGTTGGGGTCGATTTCACGGCAGATATCCGTAATTGAGAAATCAACCGTAACTTATTCTCTAGTCGATCTGATGGCTATTCCAAAGATATACTAAAAAGCGATGAACTTTTGCCAATAGCAATAATCTTAACCTAATAGCCTAATTCCAATAGCGAGTTAATCTGAATCTGGGCCAGAATAGCTAGATTAGATGATT
Organism: Yamadazyma atmosphaerica; assembly: GCA_030574775.1. Classification (NCBI taxonomy): domain Eukaryota; kingdom Fungi; phylum Ascomycota; class Pichiomycetes; order Serinales; family Debaryomycetaceae; genus Yamadazyma; species Yamadazyma atmosphaerica. Next base: position 114,622 of record JAJMFQ010000029.1, on the reverse strand, counting down.
CATCAACCACACACAACTTTACCATATTTACTACTTACCCCACCGCATTATGGGATGATATCGGCATTAACGTATGTCGGCACTATATCATCGGGATTGTGGCCCAGTGTCCGCACTATCTCTTAGTACCGGCGTATCACTGCCACTAGTTGATCCATGAAAATTCAGGTCGGAAGAAATCCTATTACCCCGAAATGGGCCATGTCATGTTGTTTACTCTACATCAAAACGCATTGCTCCGCTTGATCCGCCATAACCCGTGCAAATCTATCAGTTCCATGGCAGTGACTCTCAGTATGCATTCGAAACTGGCAGACGCAAATGAAGATGAAATGCGCAATCCCTACAGCTTCGTACTTAAATCCATGCACTCCATTAAGTGAAACCCAGCGACCCATTTGGTCGCCTGACAAGCCTGGAATAACAATCCTCGGACAGCAATCCGAGATGGGAAGGATCGTAGGCGCAAATTTTATGATTTGATAAGCACTTACTAAGCGTCACTTAGTGTGAGAATTCAAGAATCTCTCGTAATGACTAGGATTATAGTAACCGGGGGCTAATCGAAGATCGAGATAGAGCCTCGTAACAGCAAGGCAGCTCCGTATTCTCGTGAATGTTGTCTCGTCAATGTTGTCTTATCAATGTTGTCCCGTAAATGTCATGGCCCTAACCAAGACGGATGTAAAACACGGCTTAACTATGGGGATTGGAGTAGTGCTCGACTAAATCGCACCTTGACCAATAGAAGGTAAAACTTTTCAGAGTAACTAATATATTGACAGAATGGTTGATTACAAGTTTCCAGAAACTCCAAGTGTCAAAGACTTGGATGAAAACGATGTTCCATTTTTGCACAGAGACCAATGTGCTGCCCCATTAATTGCTTATTATAAGTGTTTAGATAAGGGGACATCTTTCTGCGCTACCACCAAGGACGAATTCTATAAGTGTCAATATTACAGCTTGAAACAAAGATTAGACGAGTATAATAAGGCCTAGATATCAACCGAGCTCTCCAGCTTTGATGGATCACTTTTGCATGTATAATACAATATAAATCTCATTACGATACATTTGTAGATAAGAGGTTTAAGGGCCTGCTTATTTGCAGAGGCCACTACATTGGCAAGGATTTGGTTTTGGACTCGATTTTTAAGGAAAAAAGTGTTTCTAGCAATGATTTAAATGTGTTTCTCTATAAACAATCACAATTTTTTTTTTCTAAATATCTACACTCTCTGTATTGATACTAGTCAATTCATCACCAGTTAAAACGCTAACAAAAAATCTCACTCGCTGAGAAATTGAAAAATCAATTATTTAATTGGTTGATATTGAACATTATGTCAGTTACCAAATTTCCTCCACTTCGTATGTATATGTGCCCGAAATAAGTGATATACGATTCAAGGAATATATTGAAACGACTAGTCCCTTTTTGACCTCCAAAACTTGTGTACTAACTTATTTTAGTTTCCGAAGATGACTTGCAAAAATATAAAGTGCCATTGAAATGGAGAGACAGATGTGCTGCCTATTTTGCGTTATATCAGACCTGCTTAATCAGACAAAGTGCCAATTCTTCAGTTGATTGTGGCCATGACAAACATTCATGGGAAGAATGTGAAAACTTGGATTTGATTAGAAGAAAAGACCAATTAAAACAAGTTAAAGACCAACAAAGAGAGCAATAATTGTACCATATAGCATAAAGCTCCGTATAGTCAATGTATACAGAGGTGTGTAAGGTGTAGGCTAACTGCTTGGACATTCAGAACATTATCATAGAATAGCACAATGTGAATAGCCATGCTGTGAATAGCCATGAATAAGAATCTAATATAAAAATAGAGTACAGTAAAGAATCTTAAATAAATGTAGAGAAACGTAGGGAGATGTCTAAAAGTGTTCAACAAAGACACTATGACTACAGAACAAATTCAAAAACAAACAAACTAGTATCAAAGTAACACAATATCACAGATCTACAAGATCTAGATCCACAAAACAAGTATTAAAAATCCAAAACTAGCAAACCCATCATGCAAATCTCGAACCATTTCAAGTAGCACACAAAAACACAGCTCACAGAACAAACTAAAACATAATACAGACATACAGAAAAATCTACAAATAAAATCCATATCTCCATCTCATCTCAACTCATCTGTTTGAAATCAGTCGTCTTTTTGAGTAGAACAAAATAACCCAATAGCCGTCCAATTTCATTTCACTCTCACTCTGCTGTCCACACTCCATGATCATTTACCGACCACCAAGCTCTAATTGTTCAGAGTAAATCTACTAAAGAAGAAAACTTTTCTCACCGCCAGGCGCTCCTTTTATAACGCTGAGCCGCGCCGCGAATGATCAGATTATCACCAGAAATTGCTCTTAATACGATTACCTCTATTATAAAGTACATCAATTGAAGCAAATATGTCGAAAGAACAACTCAACGTGGCCTCCACCGAACCAGTGGATTTAGACGAATCGTCAGACACCAAAAAATCCGAGAATAGTGGTGATGTCACTAAGGAAAATGAACCTAGCACGGCAGATAAGGAAGAAGCTACGCCCAAGGTAGAAGCAGATAAAGAAGAGTCTAAAGAGACAAAAGAAGAACCAAAGGAAGAAGAAGAAGAGAATTTACCACCACCACCTCCCAGACCAGTTTCTCCTGTTACAAAGATGAAAAATGAATTGAAAGAAGCTTTCCCCACAGTTTCAGAACGGATTATTACCGGGATATTAGTTGCCAGTCAAGGAGATCTTGATCAAGCGTTCAACGCCTGCTTATATATTTCCGATGAAACAATTGAAGAGCCTGAAATTATCATCAAAGATCCTCAAGTTTCTAGTAAGCCAGCAGTGCCAAAAAAATCAGGACCAGGCGATTCAGGGTTAACTGACGACGAATTATTGGCCAGACAATTGCAAAAGGAATTCGAAATGGAAGAAAGAAGAAGACGGAAGAAGCACCAGCAAAAAGAACGAAGGAAATTCAACCAAGAAGCCGACGATTCTCCTGACGAATTTGATGATATCAAGAACACTTTTAATCAAGGATTAGAAGAAGCCAGAACCACTTTGAATGGTTGGGTTAGCGGGCTCACCAAAAACTTTAACGGGTCCAATCAAGACCAACAACGTTTAGATCAAACCCATGGAGGTGAAAACCCTAAATTGTTTGGTGCTTTAGGAGGATCCTCTTTCCAAAGACGGAATAATAACGCCAATAAATTCGATGAAGATCCTAAAATCTTGCCTAATGATTTCCATCAGAAAATTAGTTTATCTAATAATGAACCAGATGCTGATGAAGATAATGGCCCTGCTTTGCCCTCTCGGAAACCGGCTGCCGATGCGCCACCAGCTGCTGGTGCCGGTAATACTAAGAACTGGCAGTCTTTAAACAGCGATGTTCCAGTTAATTCCGATGCGTTTATCGTCACTGATTCAGAAGACGAAGATAAGAAAGATACTATCAAGTTGTAGATGAACATGTGCAGAGTATAATATATTTTTTTCATTTTTGTTTTCTAAAATACACTATTTACATACCTAAATATACACCTCTATTTGGAACTATTGCCAAATAAATTCAACGTCTTGAACAAAGGTTTGTCACTGGAAGATATCAAATCACCGCCAACATTATTCTGACTAAGATTATACTTATTAAGATTGATAACAGGCGACTTTAATATCTTATGTTGCTTAGGTAATTTCAAATCATTATTGACTAGTTTGTGGAAAAAGTCCATAAATTCCTGTTGATCATCACAGGTTTTGAAACTATTTAAAAGCCCTGACAACTGTTCAATATCCAGTAAGATCTGTTGATGATTATTAGACAATAATCTTAATGATGACGTCAAGACGATATAATCAGGATTAGTATCCAAATCGCTGGAATCCGGCTTCAGTTCCAACGGTTCATCATCATGAGTGCATGGTGGAGTAGGCGGGTTGACGGTATAAGTAGAATTTAGTTCATTATGGGCATTATATGGTTTGGTGTCATCATCATCTATATGGACCAAATCCACATTATCATGATTGAATTGAGTATTAGAAGCAACCCCGGGACTTTCAACATCAAGATGATTATAATAATCTTCATCCTTCGGAGTTAACAACGGACAATCAAACGTCACCGATTTATAATCTTTCTTAGGGCTATCGTCGACCAGTTGCTGGTCTAATGGCGAAGGCGACCGGACCAGCCGTTGCTTGGAAACCAGCTGTTTAGGCAGCAGCAGCTTGGGCAGCAGATTGTGGGGCACCTTGCGTCTTTTGTAGTTATTCATCTGCTTAGCCTTCTTGTTATAGTTGGTGTTGGTATTGGTGATGTCTTCCAACTCACTTTTTCTCTTCATATTGGCTTCAGCAATAGCCATTTTATATTGTAATTGACAGGTTTCAATTAAGAAAACTGAGGTAAACAACCAGAAACGGGAAAAACGCCGGCGGAAAACAAACGGTATAGGAAACCGTAGCACGAGAAAGCTTTACACCAGTGTATGAGGCCTTTAAACTGCACTTGGCCCAAGATATGTACAAGTATACAAAGGATGGTGAAATATAGGGAATCGTATGAGGTGTGTGGCGGAATAGGGGATGAAACTTTTTCAGCAAGCGCGCATGGTAGAGCCACGCACGATATTAATAGAAGCAATTGACATTTTTGCAACTAACAATAATGTAATGGATTATAATTGTTCATATGTTCTTTATTGTTATATTGAGTACCTATTTACATGTTATTTTGGACCAATACGTCCTGGTCCCTTGCCTCTTAGTTTCTGCAAGTCCTTTTTCATTTCTTGTTTTTGAAACTTCCACTGATAGAACATCCCGTGTTTCTCTCTTAACTGTTTCTTCTTTTGTTGTACTTGCTTGTTGACAATTCCAATCTGTTCATCATAAGGAATCCCCGCTTCTGCTTCGGCTATGGTTTCTTTTCCAAACAAATAATCAAAAATCCGTCCATCACTCCAGAAAAATCCTTTTCTATCAATGACCCAATTCTTAACTGTCTTACCATTATCATCAATTTCTTTAAGAACAAAGAAGAAAAGGGAATTATCACTAGTACCATAGAATCCTTTCCCGGTCCAGACCCGAGCTTTATGCTTTCTTTCTATATTTTTTAACGGTAATGTAATCACCGGCGTAGATTGTCCTGGTAACAATGGGTAGGTTGTGAACTTCACATGTTCCACTGGACCTGGCAAATAATGCATTTTTCTTACCAATCTTGTAGGAAAAGTAATGACGAAGATGGCAGAACCCAAGGCAATAATACCAAAGATCGAATTTTTTGCTAAATTTATCGCCCATTCTCTTTTTTGAATCACCAGATTTTGTTCTTCTGTATTGTTGTAATATTCCTGATTGGCTTCAAAAACGGCCCATTCAAGTAATACGGCCGAGTATATCAAAAGAGTGGCTCCAAAACAGAAACTCATTAGGAAGTATAACCGGTGAGGTTCACTTTCATAGATCAATTCAGGTGCTGTTTTGTTCTTTAAAATCGTCACTACTTGCCTGAAATTGAAGTTTTTGCCTACTTGAGGAACTCCTGGCCTTGGTAATAATGTTGGAACATTCTCTTTGCCTAATGGAAATTTAGGAATTCGGTCTTGAAGCTTATCAGCGGCTGGTTTTTCTCCGGGAATAAACGTCTTGACCAGCTTCCAGTCATATGGGTTAACTGTTGGCTGGTTGAAGTCGCTATTTAGCTCTTTGTTTTCTTTGTTGTGTTTGTCTTGATTGTCGTGCTGATTATTGGAATTCTGTGGTAAATTACTATATAAACGAGTTGTGGTCCACCTATTTAACGCCACTTTTTTCACACTCTGGGATATAGCAGTATGAATGTAACGGTTTCTATGCCCACTAGCAACCCGATTTACCGTCCATATTCCCACTGGGGCCCTCATAGGAAACATTATCTAGCTGATAGAGAATCACCAGAATTTTCCAGTGAGATTTTTCACCGAGCCAACGTTGTTTCCAGTAGAAGGCATTTGTGGCCAAGAAGGTCAAATTAGGCGGACAAAATTGGTTCTGTAGCAATATAGACCCATTTAAAACGATTTTTCACCTTTTTTTCACCAAAAAAGCTCTTAATTGGACCATAATACCACTCTACTCAAATGTCAAATCAGCTCTTCTCTGTCTGCTCATCGCGATTAATTCACAGCGACAAATTTCATTATCAATAGAATCCCATTTCTTCCATGTTTATCCTTTCAGAAATCACCGACTTGATTCGTATACCGCCTCATACGTTTCATGTGCCAGTACATGAATCACTTACCAACGAAATTCACAAAAAATACAGCAACAAAGTCATAAATAATTTGGGACTAGCAGTCAGCCTATGGGATATAAAAGATATCAAAGAAGGGTTGTTGAAACCTGGAGATGGAGGGTCATTTGTAGAGATTAGGTTCCGGTTAATTGTTTGGAAACCATTCCTAGGCGAAGTTTTGGAAGGAGAAGTGACCGATTGTACCATAGAAGGAATCAAAGTGAAAGTGAATTTTTTCGATGAGATTTTTATTCCAAAGAGTAACTTGTTTGAAAACTGTGAATTCAGAGGTACCGAAAAAGCATGGTGCTGGAAACCAGACGATAACACCGAACTTTTCATTGACATCAATGAAAAAATCAGATTCAGAATTGAAGAAGAAGTGTTTTTCAATATTAAACCTAAACCTCAACCTGATACCGCATACTTGACTACTCCTAACATCAACAGTAGTATAAATCTTAAACAAAAACCGATAGAAGAGACTGGGGAAGACAAATCGACACCTCCTTACGTAATAATGGCTTCGTGTCAGACCGACGGGATGGGATGTGTATCATGGTGGGACTAGTATTATTGTAGGTGTATATAGAATATAATAAGAATTTATTAGAGAATTTAGAGGATTTAGTAGAGGATTTATTAGAGACTTTATTAGACAATTAAGTGGAGAAGGGTATTCAAATCCAAAGGAGTCAACTAGCTCAATGAACTAGTTCAACGAATCTTATGATTCTTTCTCAATCGTATACTTAATCAAATATCTCTCAATCGTATTTCTAATAAGTAGATCGTATACTAAATCAAATGGATCGTATATTTATTAAATGAATCGTATGATTTACCTAATTGTATTGCATGTATTCACTGGTGGAACTGAATTTCAGATTTCCCTTGATAACCTTCTCAACTGCCTTCAAGAAGTCCTTTTCATTAGCAACCTTTCTTCTAGCCCTAATGGCGAACATCCCTGCTTCAGTACAAACAGATCTTAATTCAGCTCCAGTGGCATTAGGACATAATCTGGAAATCAATTCCCATCTGATTCCCTTTTCACAACTCATGGTCTTAGAATGAATTCTGAAAATATTGGCTCTTCCTTCCAAGTCAGGTAAAGAAAATTCCACTTTTCTATCGATTCTTCCAGGTCTTAACAAAGCTGGATCCAAAGTATTAGGTCTATTGGTAGCAAACATCACTTTAATGTTTCCTCTTGGATCAAACCCATCCAATTGAGTAATCAATTCCAACATGGTTCTTTGCACTTCATTATCACCACCAGCACCATCATCAAATCTGGCACCTCCTACGGCATCAATTTCATCAAAAAATATAATACAAGCCTTTTTGGTTCTGGCCATTTCAAACAATTCTCGAACCATTCTGGCCCCTTCTCCTACATATTTCTGGACCAATTCAGACCCAATGACCCTTATAAAAGTGGCATCGGTTCTATTGGCAACTGCTCTGGCACATAATGTCTTCCCGGTTCCTGGAGGCCCATATAACAAAATACCTTTAGGAGGATCAATACCTAATTTAACAAATCTTTCTGGTGATAATAATGGCAATTCCACCACTTCTCTCAACTTTTCAATCTGCTCTTTACACCCACCAACATCTCCATAGGTAACATCTGGTTTTTCCTCCACCGTCATCATGGTAACAGTAGGATCTATTCTAGGAGGCAAAGGTAATTGAATCTCATACTTTTGTCTGTCAACCCCCACTCTCATTCCTTCTTCAATATCGGTGGGGGAAACCCTTTCACCTAAACCAACCACAAACTTGGCGATTTGCTTGATATTTATAACATATTTAGATTTGTTGTCGGCGTTTTGTAACGCTCCTAGTTGAGGAATTGGATTCACCGCTTCTATAATCTTGGTACATCTAGCTACTTGTAACGGTTGTTCTTCCGACATTCTTTGTTTGTCTCCCATGATATCCCATAAATGTGGAACTGCTAACCCGGTATCACTTTCTTTGACTCCGATGTTTTCTTTGATTCTTTCTTCTATGTCCTTCAAATCTTTTTCGATTTGCTTTAGGGATTCTGCGTATGGAGCAGCACCGTAGGTCTTTAATACCTGGATATCTCCCTCACTTAACGGAACAATCTTTTCCTGGTTGGCGTCATCATCTTCATTGGCCACGTACTTGTCCCAGTCTGCTTTTGGTGGCATTGTTGGGGGAATAGAGTTGTGATAGTGTTATAGTTGGTTGAGTGGCGATTTATCGCGACCAGTTTAAAGTGATGAATGTCATGTGATTAATGTCATGTGATATCTAGCACGTGATATCTTTAATCCTATACCTATACTCCCTACTCCTTGCTTCTCTACAATTACTCTCGTATATCATGTCTCATTACCTACACACTACACCTCGGCCAATACAGCCCCCACAGCGTCCTGGATCTGTTCTCCTTTGGTCACATCAAGTGCCAACCCGTTCAAATGGACAATAGCTGCTATTAATGAACTCAACTGAAGTGTTTGATTATTCCCATTCAAGTAGTTCAAAAGATTCACCACGATCTGAAAATTATTCATGAACCCATTGACTTTATTAGCAGATTCATTTTCTCCTATAGTAGCCAATAAATTGGTGGCATTGAACCTGATAACTTTGAATAACTTTCTAACGAAGAAGAGCGAATATAATGACAATCCAATGAAGTTTTTGTTGGAGATTTGGTCGTTATTCAAGATCGATAAGGAAAAGAATTGAGAAATGAATTGTAAAGTGAATTGGCTGGATGAAGTATTGGATAATTGATCTAACTCAATGGATAAATAATAATAATTCAAATTGATCATTAGCGTAAACTCTTGGAGAAAGTTGGAGTCAATTACAGAATAGACTTGGTGAATTGTTTTGGAGGTGGAGATTCGCCAGGATTCAATTTCACTTGATATTTGGTTCAATTCATTCTTATGAGCATCTGATTCAACAGGGCTGGCCCGACGTCTCAATTTATAATTGTTAATCTTGTCTTCCAATTTAGAGTATTCAATGAATTTTGCTGCCATTTCAACACCCAAATCTTTACCATCAGTTTCAGGTAAAGGAACTGTGACTATATCACTGGAGGGAAGCTGTGATGGTTTATCTAATAATAAGCTCAATTCCTTGTCCAAGTTGAACACGGCCCAGAAGATTTGTTTTCTGGCTTCAACAATTTCCTTGTCATTGCCGGTTTTGAAGATATCCAATTTGACAATGAACCTGTCCAAGATTCCCACCAAATTCCAGGTCATTTCCAAGTTGTTCTTATTGAGATAGTAGATGGCCGATAAGATCAATGCTTTCAAGTTGTTGAATTCATACACGGTGTCACATGTCAACTGGTTGAAGTTGGTGAAATAAATAATATCCTCGATGATCTTATCGTTGAAATACTCGGAGAATAAATGTTTCTGATTGATGGAATCATTCAACAAGCAGCCAATACTCAAGATCAAATAAAGCTTCAAATTGATAATTGATTCATTGCCAAAGTTGATCTTGTCGATTTCAGCAAGAGTCTCGTCCTTATTCAAAATTGGATAAATGTTCTCGTAGTTATGGAAATAGTTATACACGAACGTCTTGGGTAAGTCTTTGTCGGCAAAAGATTTCATGTTGATGAACTCATCCTCGAAATTATTAATCACACTGGAGTTCTGTCCCGTGGTCTTCTCTTTAAAGCTTTTAATCATGACTTGATTATCAATGGAACTCAAGTCCTTTTTATACCTCCGAAGAGGTTTGCTGGCGGGCTTTTCTTCTTTGTCTTTTTCGTCACTTAATAATGTGGAGATTGAAATCAATTTATGAGAAACTTCTTCCCCTTCATTACTGGTTTCAGTGACGATTCTTTGCAATATAGGCGACTCAGTACTATCTTCAGAGTTGCTACTTCTGATGGTCCGATGGTGGGCAGTATATCTATGACCAATCGCCGGCTCTGATTGGATATGGGAAATCGGTGGTAACGGAGATCTAGAAGGAATATTCCGTTGCACACCAGTTAAAGGTGCAGGGATTGTTGGAGCAAATTGGAAATTATTCTGTGGACGAAGTTGTGGCGGTTGAGGTAGTTGTGCAGGTTGTGGTAATTGAGAAGATGGGTGTGGGGTTGGTTCAGTATCTACTTGTCCACTAGCTTGTAATGCTTCCTGTTTCTCCTTCTCCATCTCTTCATTGGTTTTATCTCCATACTGAGCAGTATAGTTATTCCGTGACTTCGATCTGTCGACGTAAAAGCAATCATTTCTCGTCTTAGAACAATAATTACAACAGGGAAAGTCCTTTGAGCATTTCTTCTTCAACCGGTAACATCTTTGACAATTGAAGGATACTTTTCCTCCCACGGCATTCTGAACCATCATTTCCGGAGTGAAGTCTTCTCTGGCAGTCCTAGTTTCTCTTAATACCTTCACTAGTTCTTGACGTTTAGCTTCTTCGGGATTAAGAGTCTCTATGGCCTTAGATTTCCGCTTTCTTTTCCGGGGAAACGGACCGGTAGGTTCGTACGAACTTTCAACGGAGGTGGAACTACTTTCTGGTCCTGCTGGTGCTATATTGTGAGGAGTTAATCCATTAATGGATGAATTGTCTGTGTGTAGTTGTGGGGGATTGGCCGGGTATCGAATGACTTTTTGTTTGGAAATCGGTGCCAAATTGACGACACTGGACCCCTGGTTGATTCCATTGGACCCCTGGTTGATTCCATTGGACCCCTGGTTGATTCCATTGGACCCCTGGTTGATTCCATTGGACACCTGATTGATTCTATTGGATTGTTCTGGGCCGTATTTGTGTTGATGATACTGATATCCTCCGGTGTGCTGGGATTCGGATTCAGGAGTATATGTTTTAGTATAAGGATAAGTGGAATTTACGGGCCCAGGACTATGATTGATGGCTTGAATAGTAGCAGGACTGTTCTGACTGCTCTGGGTTACCCCAGGAACAGAATTGTGGGAAGGATTAGGGTTTATGGCCATACCAGTATTAGGCGGTGGTACCAGATCTCTAATAATCACATTGGACCCCTTACCGCCGACGGAAGATGGTGGAGTGGTGGTGCTGGGTTCTGCCAGTTTCTGAAGATTCTGTGTTTGACTAAGATACGTTGCTAATAGTTTATCTTTAGCAGCCATCTGGAGCGATTCTTTGTAGGGAATAAGCACGGTGATAAATAAAGGGTTGATGATTTGAAGGTGTGAAATGTGTAATCGGCGCATTTTGCGGGAGGCGGCACCGAAAAATTTTCTGTGGTCGTGCGTCCGCTTGGAGCGGCACCGTTGTTATGTGCCGGATTTGGGATATAACATGTAAAAGGGTAGGTAATGTGTGATATATGGAATGTAACTTGTAACAGGTAACCTGCAAATTTGGTACCAGACTACATTATTGTAAAACCGTTATCTTATTACTATGTACAATATAATTATGCTAATTGGGGCTCTGAAGTCTCTGGTTCCTGTTGTTTCTCACGCTGTAACTGAAACTCGTATAATGCCTTCTGTCTTAATTCATCCATCAATACTGTCTCAAGCTTGGGATTGAACGCAGGCAATGATTCATGTTCCACCAAATCAGCTCTCCAATGTTCATCAGCTCCCTTTCTCCATAAATTCTCCCAAAATATTTTTGTGTTACCCATATTGAACTCATCTATAACATGGGATAAGTCTGCTATGGCCTCTTGTGAGTAGGTGGGTCTGTATTGACCAGAACTCCATACATTTCCTTCGTTGTTTTTTTTTCTCATGGCGTTGGCTTCATCAGGTTTTACTACATCCCTAACGGTTCTCAAGTCTATTAATCCCTTATAGGCATCTATAGCTTGTTCATAACTCAGAAAATTCACCACACACATTAATCTCCATAAATCATTTCTTCTGCTTGGTTTCCGATTCTGCCAGTTTGGTTGCACAAATTGCTCGTTAATCTGTTCTTGGTGATACCCCGGGACTTGGGAGTACAATACTTGGCCCGAGAATATATTCTTAAACATAAATAACTGGGGAGCCAAATTCAACTGTTCTAAATCGGCTTTGGTCTTATGTCCTCCCTGAGCGATTCTGGCCCCCAAAATCTTCCGGCTTTTGAGCTGTTCGATGAGATGTTTTCTCATCTTCTTCTCAGCCCTTAACTTCATACCCGCCATCTTGTATGTGTTGTGTTAGTGGACGTTTCGTGAAGGGGGTTCTATAGTTAAAGATTTGAAAATTTTTCAGCGCTATGGTTCCGCACCGTGAACTTCGCGGCATCTCCAAATATAGTACGAGATCTGGGGAGATAGAACGAGACCGGCTACTGATGGGGGGATTTTTTGCAACAGTGGTTCACCTGGTGCCGCTAATAGCCGGCTTTATATGGTGTTATAAGGTGGGATTTGATCATGTGTTCATACGAGACTATAATATCCACAGCCGACTAAGTAAGAGTAAGTTAAAGCTGTTGATTCAAACTATCAATAGTAGATTCAATAGTCATATCTTGACAATTGACGCCGAGGAACTTGGAGAAGACCACTATAAACCGGGCCTGGTTGATAATGAACTTGGCCGGAAACATAGACGTCGATTTGTGGGTGAGATCTTGGAGGAATTGTTGGTGACAGGAACGGAATATGAGATCAGTAATAACGTGATCAATGTTGTGTTCAGTTTGGTGATGAGTCTTAGTTTAGAGTTGATGGTGTTGATTCTCTGTGAATTGATTAACCCCGGAAACGAACTGCGGGGCTCTTTGTTTCATATGACCATAGATTCATTGGTGGTGTTGATAACGGTGATTATTCCATTTATTATTATCAATTTATTAGTATCACGTCTGATATCACCTATAAGCAAATCTAAGCCAAATTATTTGCCGAGATTATGTATCTGTGTAGTTGGTTTTGGAATTTGGTTTTGGATTCTTCATAAATTCGGTGAATTATCTCAATCCTTCACTCCTAAAGCTGGTTCTAGTTACCAAGCAAGATCATTATTGGATCGAAAGATTAACCAGGTGTCTATTGCTGGAATCACAGTTATTTCTGTTTTGTCGGGGATAGGGGCAGCTACAACTATTTACAAGGTCGTACCCTCATTTATTGGACTTTTTAGTTCCAGAAACTCTTTTAAATATTCTGAAAAATCGGATATTGTTACTGAGAATGATGTCAATAACTTGGTACAAGGATATAATAACACATTAATGCTTTTGAAAAAGCGCCAGAGAGAATTAAATGATTACCAAGTATCCACAGGAGGGACGGTTTATAATGATAATCCTTTCATGGCAGGAGATTTGAAACCTATCAATAAATCGTTATATAACACGAAAAATGCTTCCAGTTATAGTTTGAGTTCCAGTCCCAATGGAAGTCCTACAAAGCCAAATAGAATGGGAGGACTTCTACATAAAGTTCAATCTTTTGCCAGTTTATCTCAACTTTCCAATTCAGGCACTGGAGAAGAACAAGAGTTGAATGAAGAAATCAGATCTCTTAAAACCTTGAGTGAAAATCTTTATAATGATCTTAATAAAGCTGTGCTTGAATTCAATGATCATAAAGAAATGATCACCAACCATTCCTTATGGAATAAAGCAATGAAATACTTTGATTATGGGTTTACAGTATACTGTATTTACCGAGTGTTCAATATCTTATTTTTCAAATTTCCTTATTATTACTATTACCGCAACTTGGACGATCAAAACGACTTGAACTTATTGTCAGATGAACTTGACTCCACCAAAGATGCTTTGGCGATTACCTTAGCTAAGTTAGTCACTTCCTTCATAGACATATCTGCAACCATGTCAGAAACACAGCTTATCAACCAAATAGGATTTTTAATGTCCGGGAGTTTATTCATCTTGAGCTTTTCCAACGTGTTGATGACCTTAAGGTCTTTTGGCCACTTATTTCCAATTTTTGTCAATATGTCACCTCATATAAAAAACTGGTTGAAACATTTGGCTATTGGCCAACTTCTGGCAGTCTACATCATTTCCACCTGTTTGTTGATTCGAATTAATCTTCCTACAAACTTGTCAGTACAAATCTCCAAGATCTTATCATTATCCGGATCTGCTTCGACATCAGAGCGAGTCATTACTAGAGAAATAGAGTTTGTGGACCATTGGTTTGATTTAATCTTCTTTGTTACTGCTGGTATAACAGTAGCAGTGATTTTGATCCAACAAAAGGGCCAAGATGGAATGTTTAATGAATATGATGAAGAGCTGGTTCTCGAAGATCCAGGCAAACTTTCGTAGACAACCATACAAGACAGAACATAAAAGTCTTAGAACCGGTCCAATAACATGCACGGAAACTAACACCGATATTCTCCAGCATTGACATGGGCCTCTGCACACAACAACGGTTTTACGGCATTTCGATGGTTAGTTACCTTCGGTATTGAATTTGACGTCTGGATCCGCAGAGATCGTGCGGCGCGGTTCCAAACGGCACCATTTCCGAGAAGACCTAGGGGTCTGATTCTCCATGAATATCGTCAAATCGAAAGATTTTATGGGCTCTATGGTTTCGGAAACCATCCTAATGGTGGCAATCCCAACTTTCACAACTTCTAAATCATTCAGGAAACTTTTGGCGACCCCTATAACCAGGGCCATTGTATGCCGCATGGCATTTCTTTCCACTGAGTGGCTCCAAGGTGCGCGGTCTTTTTGCAATTCCATTTACTTCTATATATATATATGGGAAGAAGGCTTTTGAAGGTTATATAGAGAAACACAGTGGTTGAAGAGTATAAAGCGTCATAGAACAGCATATTGCAAATTCATTGAACATCAAGCATTTTATTCCGGAGATTATGACCGTCAAACAAATCAAGGGTATCGAAAGACCTAGCCAGACCCCGGAAATTGATCCCTCTACGCTTTCTAATTATCACAACTTCGAGATTATTAACACGGATTTGAACTTTGATGTTGATTTTGTCAATAAGAAGATCAGCGGTGATATCAGTTTGAAGGTGAAAGTCGTCAAAGCTTGTGAAGCTATTATATTGGATACTTCATATCTTGTGATAAGCGATGTGCAGGTGAATAAGCACGGGCAAAATTATACTGTTAAAGATAGAGTTCCGGTGTTAGGGTCGGCATTGGAGATTCCCTATAAATGTGAACATGAGCAAACATTAACTATTGATATCACTTTTGAAACTACTAGTGAATGTACTGCCATACAATATTTGGATAAAGAAGCCACAGACGGAAAAAAGTTCCCATATATGTTTTCCCAGTCTGAACCAATTCATTCCCGGTCTTTCTTCCCATGTTTTGACACACCTGCTTTGAAATCGCCTTATAATATGTCGGTGACATCTCCGTATAACTCCGTTATGTCCGGAAGACCATTAATGGTGGAGTCTAGTGGGCTGAAAACAACATATAAATTCTACCAGCCAGTTCCTATTCCATCTTATTTGGTGGCCTTGGCTTCTGGAGACTTTGAAAAGTTGCCTGTGGGTCCTAGATCTCATGTGTACTGTGAAGCCAGCAATTTGAAGAGGTGTCAAAATGAATTTAATGAAGATGTAGAGATGTTTATCAAGGCAGGAGAAGAAATAGTGTTTGGCTACGAATGGGATCAATACGACATTTTGATTCTTCCTAAAGCATTTCCCTACGGAGGAATGGAAGTGCCTAATGTTACTTTTGCTACTCCTACTATTGTGACAGGAGATAAATCCAATATTGATGTGATAGCTCATGAGTTGGCTCATAGTTGGGCAGGAAATTTGGTTACCAATTGTTCTTGGGAACATTTCTGGTTGAATGAAGGATGGTGTGTGTATTTGGAAAGAAAGATTTTGGGAAAAATCCATGGAAAGGCTCATAGAGACTTTTTAGCCATTATTGGTTGGTATGATTTGGCCAATGGTATAAAAGCCATGGGTGAGAAGCAAGAACGGTTTGCTTCATTGTATCATGATTTAAAAGATGGTTGTGATCCAGACGATGCTTTTTCTTCTGTTCCTTATGAGAAAGGGTCGACTTTGTTATATTATCTTGAAGAATTATTGACTGCGGAAAAGTTCGATCCTTTTATTCCTTATTATTTCAACAAATTCAAATACAAATCCCTTGACAGTTATCAATTTCTTGATTCATTATATGAGTTTTTCGTGGATGATCATGAACTTTTGGATTCGGTGGACTTTGACGAGTGGATTTTCAAGCCTGGTATGCCTCCTTCGAAACCCAACTTCGATACTTCCTTAGTCAATCAAGTATACGAATTAAGTGACAAATGGTATAATGCTATTGTCAACAACATGGATTGTCTGAAACTTTTCAGCGCTAAAGATATTGAAACCTTCAACGCCAACCAATCGGTGGTATTTTTAGAAACATTAATTGCATTCAATAAGCATAAAGACTTCAAATGGAGTGACTTCTTACCGGTATTACAAACAATAGATGATCTCTACGGTCCCGACTATAATGCCAATACCAATGCTGAAGTGTTATCAAGATGGTACTTACTTCAAGTAGGTGGCCATAACATGAAATATTTCGATGTCTTAGGAAACTGGTTAAGCACAGTGGGGAGAATGAAATTTGTCAGACCTGGTTACGTTACATTAAATGAAGTGGATCATGAAAAGGCAGTTGAATACTTCAAGAAAAATGAATCAGTTTATCATCCTATTTGCCAGCAAATGGTAAGAAGGGATATAAAGATATAATTATAATAGCTTCAAAATAAATATCATGTTTATGAATATTTCATGTCAACTATTACCACAATAACATCTCTTGGTATAATGATATTGGTATCTATAGTTACCCACGTCGATAAAGTCTCTGTTGGTCATAGGACATTGTCGTAGTAACAATTCCACCGTCTGCTAATTCATCTATAAGCCTCTTGGATGATTCTATTGTTAACTATATAAACAGTGCGCACATGACCAATCGCGGATTTTTCAATGTCAACGCCAAATTGTAACACGTAAATAACACTGAACGCCAGAACTACACCATGTCTTTTTCATTATCATCATTTCCCGTACGTGAATAAACAGTTCCCGGGTGATTTTTTCCCCTTAAATAACCATATGGGCATTTTTCCCGAGCTTTAGAACCGTCCTGGAGCGTTTTTTGGCCTTGTTACTAACATCGATCTAGTTGAATCAAGTGTCGGAAAGATTGAGTATGGACCGGATCCGTAGTGATTTCGGGTCCTTACAATCATCAATATCCAAGATCAGACCACCTCAGGAGTTTTTTGACTTCAGAAGAGTGTCGAAACCTGCTAATTTTGGTGACGTTCAAAGTAGAGTGTCTTACAACTTGGGGTACTTTTCTGCTAATTATATTGCTATTGTATCGATTTTAAGTATCTACGCTTTAATCACCAACTTGTTGTTACTTTTTGTGATTTTCTTGGTTGCTGGAGGTGTTTTTGGAATCAGTAAATTGCACGGAGAAGACTTGGTGTTGCCGTTTGCTAGAGTAACTTCTTCTCAATTATACACCGGTTTATTCTGTCTTGCTGTGCCTCTAGGGTTTTTGGCTAGTCCTATTTCTACTATGATGTGGTTGATTGGATCTTCTGCTGTCACTGTGTTGGGACATGCTTCATTGTTGGAAAAACCTATTGAAACTGTTTTTGAAGAACAGGTCTAGTCCGGGGCGTATATATTTAAGTATTGATAGATCAGCATTCTGGACCTTTAATGTACAATATGTTTTGAATTAAATGTGTTAGAATTTTGGAATTTGACATATATTGATGTAGAGGAAAGGGAGATTGGAAACATCCTGACTCCAGTACTTTGTTCCACTTTCAGCAGCTATTTTAATGAAACAGGAAATGAGATTTTCATTGCAACCAAAAGGAACGTAGTCCGAAGGATTTGAGCTCTAAATGTTGGCATATAATCCAGAAGAAAACGGAACAAGACCTGCCTTCTGTATGGTCTCCTTACATTTGTACACGTTCACATACGCAATGTCTCCTACCTCCAAGGAACGTAGGGTAAAGACAGATGTGATGAAGCAATACGCTAGAATAAGAGATATACCATAAGGTTTGACTATACTAGCTGATAACATAAAAAAATATCTTTTATAACACTTTATAACTTAGTCGTGTGTGATTCATAAAGAACTCCTTCAACTTTTTAACTTTCGAAAATCAAAAAATCAAAAACTAATTTAAAAAACCTCGATTCACGAAAATCAAATATTGGCCTGTCCACGATGCCATATTGGCCTGCTCACGACCTAAATTAACTATGGGGATCCTCAACACTTGGTACTTGATCCCCCACTTTGGTATACAAACAGATGGATAATCCTATAATGTTCGATTTAATAGGGAATTGGTGGTGAAAAGGGGAAAATAAAGAGCCAGGATGTGACGGTGTGATCCTATAATCCAGGGTATGTTTTTTAAAGAGCGAAAATCGGCCAAATAACTGTCAGATTGTCATGACTTGATGGCTGCAAAATTTGAAGAGAACAACCTGAAGAGAAAGCACGAAGGATCCCCCACGGATTATATTTGTGAACGCAAAACACAATTCCACTTATGAAGGGTTTACCGGGATTCAATTGACCGAATATAGGATCCATAAGCTGCCCCAATTTGACACAGACTTGATGATCTGGATTGGATCCTCCACCGAAATATACAAATACCAGTTAGAGAGGTTTACCACAAATACCACTTAGAGAGTGTTCCCGAAATTCAATTGACCGGATATATGATCCATTAGGTACCCCCATTGGAAACAGACTCGATGATCTGGATTGGAGCTGGAGCCTCCACCGAAATCTTTAAATACCACTTAGAGAAGTCTGCCACAAATACCACTTAGAGAGGTTTACCACAAATACCACTTAGGGAGGTTTACCACAAATACCACTTAGAGAGTGTTACCACAAATACCACTTAGAGAGTGTTACCGGAATTCAATTGACCGGATATATGATCTGTTGGGTGCCCCTATTTGACACAGACTTGATGATCTAGATTGGTGCCTCCACCGAAATCCACAAATACCAATTAGAGAGGTTCACCACAAACACCAACTAGAGAGGTTCACCACAAATACCAGTTAGAGAGGTTTACCGAAATTCAATTGACCGAATATGTG
Source organism: Yamadazyma atmosphaerica (assembly GCA_030574775.1). NCBI lineage: Eukaryota > Fungi > Ascomycota > Pichiomycetes > Serinales > Debaryomycetaceae > Yamadazyma > Yamadazyma atmosphaerica. The sequence goes on along the minus strand of JAJMFQ010000029.1, from coordinate 95,167 downwards.
ATCCATGCAAGTGACGGCAAAAAGGTACCCCCATTAGACACAAACTTGATCTAGATTGGAGCCTCCACCGAAATCCACAAATACCAATTAGAGAGGTTCACCACAAATACCAACTAGAGAGGTTCACCACAAATACCACTTAGAGAGGGTTACCACAAATACCACTTAGAGAGGTGTACCGGAAATCAAACCGATTAGATTGCAAATCATACAGTGGATGCAATAAAAGACCCGTCATTTGACTCAATCCAGTCAGAGCTGATACAATTATTAACAAGACTGGTTTCTCAGAAATACATTAAATTTATTCAGCAAAAGAAGAAATAAAGGTAATCATTGCTAACCAAAGGAATTAAATTTGTGAAAGATATAAGAAACAGTCTTGTTGAAATAGAGCTAGAATTACTCATCCTCTAAATCTATAACTACTAATCCTCTAGAATTATAACTACTAATCCTCTAGATCTATAACTACTTCACTTCATAAATGAAAAGAACAATGACATTATCTTCACCTGCTAATATATGTAGAACAAACACAATAATAAATGTACCTGACACCAAATTTTCAACATCGAAGACAAATTGAATTCAAAATATCATCCATCAACACAACATAATATACGAACAGAAAATAGATAACAGAAAACAGATAAGAAAACGTTGTTTCATTAACACTGGCAATAAAAATAAAATCAATCTGTAAATATGGTCACGATATAATATATCAAATAAATTCGAATATCGAAATGTCCCTACGCTAACTTCATCAGATATGTATTACATGCTAGACTATATACCATATAACATAAACTAGATGTTCAACTTAGTTCTTCTCCAGTGTCTTCTTTTGGCATTGTATCTGATGGTGTTATCAGTCTTTAATCTGATCCATTGAGGTAAAGGTCTGTTTTGTTTTTGAGCTTTACCTAACTTTTGTTTAACTCTGAAAGATTTGTTGGACTAAAATGTTAGTATATGAGTAGTTTAAATGGCTGAAGAATGATATAAACGAAAGAACATGAAAGAATGAAGAAAATGAAGAATGACCATTATCGATTGTGGAATGGCAAACATCGAATTCCGTCTAAATATGAAAGTTATTCATACAAGATGTGAACTTGATTAGGATTCTGTTCATAAATGACATTCAAGGGAATACGTCATGGAATGTCTTTTAAATGGAACAAGTCATTGAATGTCATTTCAAGTGGAACAAAGGTGATTAAACATGATTAAATGAATTCAAACGTCATTAAATGTCATAACATGACATAAAATACCAACTATTAATAAATATTCATCATCAAGTAATATTCGATAAAACTTCATCTCTTCATTTGTCTCGTCTTTTTACTTTTCTTTTCTCTCCTTTTCTTCACTTCACTCCTTTTATTCATATTCTCTTCTTGGTCTATTCTCTCCTTGTTCTATTCATTTCTTCATCTCTTCCCACCTATATCTTCACCTATACATACTGGCATCTTGTAGTGTGTTATAGTGAAAAATTTTATTCGCTTCTCAAATTGAAGAAAAGTTTGCGGCGACATGGGCGCGCACGACGATGTCGCATCGATGTCGTGATTATGGATGTATTGTAGTATTAATACTGGTATACTGTTTTTATATATTGATATGAAACTATATATACATATATGACAATGAATATGTATGTGTGTATAGTATGGGTATTTGTATTGGTGGTATGTGCTGTTGTATGTCTACATCCATATATCTGTCCATCTGTATCATTCAACTGGTGACTGCGGTGTTCGCTCGCGACAATGGCTGCAAAATTCGAAAAATTTCAATACCTATTTAATAATTATATTTAAACGTTACAACTCTTATTTAGTCTCTACAAGACTCATTTTTCAATTGGTAAAATCTTTTTATTTGTAAGATTCTTGAATCTTATCAAGATGCTGATGAAGTCAGAAAAAACAGCTTTTTTAAAGTTATCATCAAGTTCTTATCCGTAATTCAGAAACACATATTTTTCCAATTGAGTGGATTTTAAGAGCTTAGCAAATACTTTACGATCCATTGAAGAGTGTGAATACATCGACAACCACAGATCCGGAATTGTGACTCAATTAAATGGAACATTGAATAAATGTGGAGTTATTGAGCCCAGATTCTAAGTCAATTTTGGCAACATTGAATGATAGTCTGACACTTTATTGAAACTCACACAATATAGATATGTAATTATGATGACTTCTCCTGGGATTATAGCCAATAAAGAGGTTAGAAGAAACCATGTATCTGGATAGATATTTAGATTTGTGTATTATGTAGTTCTAGTTAAGTCCAGTCAGGTCTAAATAGTTCTAGTGAGATCTTGTTTAGACTAGTTATACATTTTTCTAGTTATGTAGCTATATAATCTTATTCATATGGTTATTTTATAAATATTATACCGTGACTAATCTATGTCTATCCTTCAGCTGTGTCCTGGTTCGCAGTAATTTATCATCACATTGGCCCATCAGTATCATACTTACCGACGGTGTAATTTTCCTCCCATTTATATTTGTCGCAAGCTCGCGACATTGACTCACCCCGTGACAAGGGCATCGGCCCCGTCGTGCTGTCACCGCTTCCGTCTTCTCAACTTTTGAGTGAAAAATTATCATTTTTTTTTCACTAACTATACTTATTAACTATGTCAGCTGGTATGTAAGGCCTAAGGAGATGGTTTTACCACCAATACTCCAACTCTTCAAGGTTCTATAGTCAATGATTGTCCCTGATTTCCGTCCCAATCCTTTTTGTCACTTGTTTCAAGTCCATTCGTTCCCTGGACGGCAGTATATGTATTTTTCATATTGTGATGAGAATTTTATAACCCTACAAAGACGTCCATATGATCAGATTGCATCTCCAAATCACCGGGTTTTTTTGACAGATTGTCTTTTCCAGAACCGCTTCCAAGCACATCTCCCCTAAAACACCGTACTAACATCTTCTAGCTCAAAGAGACACCTCCCTTGTTTTCGGTGTAGCAAGAATCTTTGCTTCATTCAACGATACTTTTGTTCATGTCACCGATTTGTCCGGTAAAGAAACCATCGCCAGAGTTACTGGTGGTATGAAAGTCAAAGCCGACAGAGACGAATCCACTCCTTACGCTGCCATGTTGGCTGCTCAAGATGTTGCTGCCAAATGTAAAGAAGTTGGTATCAATGCTGTTCATATCAAATTAAGAGCTACTGGAGGTAACAAAACCAAAACCCCAGGTCCAGGAGGTCAAGCTGCTGTTAGAGCTTTGGCCAGATCCGGTTTAAGAATTGGAAGAATCGAAGATGTGACTCCAGTTCCTTCTGATTCTACTAGAAGAAAAGGTGGTAGAAGAGGTAGAAGATTATAATCTTATTATATATTGAAGCAAATAATAGTAATAATGGTATGGAGACGTATCAGAATGTACATTTACGTATAGAAATATTCTTGTAATTTTTTTATTCTTTTTATTATTTTTTATTTTTTTTTTATCCTTTTTTTTTATCTTTTTTTTTTTAACAATTTCTTCTTCATGATGTTAATTGTTAACGTTCTTATAATCTTTTCTTATTCTTTTCTTGTAATCTTCTTTTCATCACTCCTCCTCTCGTCATAAGATTCTTCATTCATCATAATTCTCATCCTATACTTCTCAGTCTCATTTCTCATAAATCTTCTTGTCACTTCTTGATGTTCCGAATATGTGGTAACCTCTTGCCTAAATTGCCGTTAAGGTATCTACCGGTTCGATACACATCCACCAGCACTCAGATCATCAAATCTTTAGAGAAATTGGCAACCGTGGACGTTCATTCTCAACAAATAAGTTCACAGAATATTTCCAGATCTTATCAGAACATCACCAAATCAACTCCAATTACCTCCAAACCAACACCAGCTGAGTCCAAATGGACTCCAACTGACTCCAAAACCATCACGGTTCGTAATAACTTGCTGCTATTGGCTGATCTGTCGTTGTTACTGAAAATTGTTGATGCTGATGAAAAACACGGTTTCTCACAATTGGATGAGATAGGAACCCAGGTACTGGCCATTATACCGCTATATTTACGGATTTTTGGCCCTTTTCAAGTTCAACATGCGTATGAGTTTGATTCTGAAGACTTCTGCCACCTTGAAAAGGAACTTTGGCGCTTGGAAATTCGCCTGGAGGTTGAAAAGTTAACGGCCCGCCAACTTATCGGACTTAATTGGCTCCATGACCCTAATGAGTGCGTTAAAAACGTGTTTTCATGTTTCTACGATGTTAATGATTGTCCCTTGCTGGTATTTTGGGACTTGAACTCGCTAGAAATGACGTTGAGTTCTATTAAGCACCAGCCAAAGTTGAACTCATCTTACCTTTTTTACGAGGAAAATAACTTCCAATTGCCCAGTATTAAAGCCGATTCCGCTGTTATTAGCAAACTACTTGTTAATGGTTCATTTGTTCCGAACTCTTCCAGTGCAAGACATTTGTTAGACGACTTCCGGAGCTTGGGAAATCTCGTATATAAGAGTCTTGTTAAGCGAGCTCTTTTGCTCCAGGGTGGCCAGCATTACTTATCCTTATACTACATGTTCATAAACGAAGCATATTTGCAATTTTTATTGGAAAATATTCCTATTTATAATGGACTTCTTGATAAAACGATGTTGAATGAGTTGATCAAAGTTAATAGTAATGATTTATATTACCGCCAGTTTGGTCAATATTTCCTTATTCTTTTTGCTTTGAATCCGGTGGACACTCAGAATTGGATTATGAATCATGTGGGAAACTATATGGACATTTTTAACAATCTTTCCCTGCAAGAATTGATGGAGTTTTTAAAGGATTTTGACATTTTCTTGAACCGCAAATTCACCCAAATTGATTTCCATAGATTGAAGCTTATGGATTCTGCTGCTGCTAATTTCAAAATAGATTCTTCCCAAGAAGGTAATGTTGACATACGAAGATCCCACTTAATAGCTCTTGCTAAAGACTATGTTAGTTTCTGGAGTTATAAATTTGGACTTGTTGATAACTTCCCCCAGATGAACAGACAAAAGACATTAATACTCTCAGTCTTGGACAAGCCCAAGCACGAGAAACTTTTAATTAGCATGGGGAAGTACCTTGTGTGCCATTCCTCAGAACAGTCGGAAACTTTGTTCAGACAGTTTGTCTCTAAACTAACAAAGAAACTGTTCCAAATATTCACTTACGAGAGACTACACATCAAGAAAATTCCTACTGACGAAGACCTACATCCACTAGTAAGCTTTTCCTTGGTCAATTATAATGTTTCCCGATCTTTCTTTCGACTGGCGATGCCCTCAGAGAATAGCAGCCGATTGAGTGATACTTTAAAAAAACTTTCCCTAGTAGGATATTCCTATTATAGGTATTCGGTTTGTGCTCAGATTATACCGATTTCTGGTTCGGAAACGGGTTCCGAACTCCAAAGAATTCTTCTTCTGAAAGTCTTCAAGACATACGTCATGGAAAATTCACATTTATTTGAAGTTCTAGGTTCATCTTATAATAAGCAGATAAAGTCTCGGATAGCTAATAAGTACTTGTTGCTTAAGTTAGGACAAGTAGGCTTCGATCAGCTCATAGGAGCTTTGGCCATTATCAATCCCGAAATTGTTGATAACTGGATCAGGCTATTATTAGCACATTTGGTTGAAGGAAGAATGGTGAAGGTGGGATCAAATGTTCTAGACATTCCTGGTTTACCTCTTACTGCTAAGTCCGTGACTAACATACAAACCATTGGTGATCTAAAGTCAGCAGAAGTGTATCTTGATAAACTAGACAACCTTCTTCAATTATACTACAAAAGACATGTATAGTATTACCGCTTGTACATAGACAATACATCGTATATTTTAGCAGTATATGGTTGCAAAAAAAACCAGGGGTCCGTATTACCGCATTCGGTAATGATTTCCGGCTACTGATAAGCAGCTATCGCAATCGTATAAATAGATAGCTTCCCGTCAGAAGGTGTCTTAAGCTGATATATTATAGATAGTTATGTTGATCATGGACTTAGGAACAGTCATTTTGTTTACGGGAATCGTGGTGGCATTGTTACTCTCAAAAAATCAAATTAAAGTGTTGGCTAATAAGTATGGCGCTTATTATAGAAACTATTTGAGCTTTTCCAATCCCTCAACTCCTAAAAGCTCCAGGAAATCTTCCTATGGAGGTGGAGTTGACGACCAGGTTCCTCCAGAACCAACTCCTTTAATGATAACTCCAGATCAAGTAAAAAACTACGATGACAGACCTTGGAGACCTTTCAGATGGCCATATCATCAAACTATGTCTATATTCAAATTAGATATTAATCATTGGCTTGACATGGATAAATATTATTGGCATTACATAGAAGAGAAGCAAAGAGTTTGGTTGAAGTATGGGGAAGAGAATATTGCTTGGTTGCCGGAAGGATATGAACCATCTTTGGAATTGATGCAGACAGTGACAAATCACATGTTGAAACGGTATCCTCTTTTATTCACATTATTGGAAGACAAAGATAAATCTGGAAAGAATGGAAAAGGAGGGAAGATCATTAAGAACGAATTGACTAAAGAAGTTCTTGATATGACGTTTCCTTTGGCTGACCATCCTCTTTTGTATGTGGCCAAAATGGCCAAGGAGGATTTCTATGTGGTATTGAAGAATCCTAAAGATGGTAATCATTATTTGGTGGCTGCTGCTGTTCCTTTCCCTGGTGGATCATTTGGAATTCATAGTAAAATCGGAAAGCCATTGAATGTGATTCATGAGGACGTGCCTTATTTCAAAGAGAAATTGCAAAAGTCTATGGAAAGGTGGTTTGCTAGATTAACTCCAAGTTCTCCTGTGGAAAGAGCTAGTTGGTATATGACCTGGGATCATAAACTTAGACAGAACAATGTGTATAAGGAACCAGAGATCACTGACACAATTAAGAAGGAAGCAGAATCTAATGATCCTAGGAACTTCAATGTCAGAGTGGAAAGACAGACTTTGAGAAAATTGCCTAAGACTCAGGCTATCATTTTCACCAATCATCCGGTGTTTTATTCTCTTGATGAAATGAAAGATGAACCTTTGGTGCCTTCATTAATTAGAAAAATCATCTACGAGGCGCCTGAAGGAATCATCAAATACAAGTTCTTTGAGTTGTACAGAGATCATATTTCCAAGTACTTGGATAAGTTGATTGACCGTCAAATTGATTTGGGAATCATTAGCAAGGATACTCCCTTGAAGACATTGCCCACTTATCCATTTGCTCATTGGGTCAAAGCTGATTATGATTATATAAACGGAGGATATAATAATCCTAGTCCATCTTACGACAAGCAAAAGTCCGACTATTCAGAAGCTGCAAAGAAAGAGTTGGTAGATGACTAGGTTCATACGTATAGATAAAACTGAATAAAGATCGACTGAAAAATAGATATTGTGCATGGTGCATGAAACATGTCGCATGAAGCATAGAACATGACGCAGGAACCGTAGAAGCATGAGCCATAATACATGAAACATGAACCGTAGACAAACGACAAGCCCTATACTTGTAATATTCAAGTAATAAGCTCGACCTTGGAAGATACCCTCAGCAATATAACCCGGAATTACGGAGCTCCATTTACTAAGCATTTATTAAATATAATACGGTCTTAGTAGTCGCACAATAGGCTGAGACGTTACGGTTCCAGCTTATGACTAATCTTCGTATGTCTATAAAGAACTAACACAATCTCTCTGGAGGCACTATTCATTAATCAGGATATAATACACAAAACAGCAAGCAGGAATATTACAACATGAGTAGTTACGACCAAGACTCCTTTGCAATTCCCTTAGAGAATATCAAAAGACCTGAAAATTCTCACGGAACATCCTTCACTTCCAATAGACATCCAATAGTGGATAATTCCGTATTGGTTACAGGTAATGATGATTGCACATATGTCACAGGTAAAGGAGGTCGAGTCCAAAATGAAGAAAGAGAGCAATGTTCGGAAATAGCTGTGGAAACCCCCGATCATATTTCTCCGAATCACAGTAATAGTCCTGAATCACCAGAAAATACATCACCAGAAAATGATTATCCTGATGGAGGATTCCAAGCATATTCTGTGCTTCTAGGGTCTTTTCTTGGCTTGACGGCTAATTTTGGAGCCCTTAATTCTGTAGGGGCCATTCAAACATATCTAGCTACTCACCAGTTATCTGAAGATAAAGCCAGTATAGTATCTTGGATTTTCTCCATTTACTTATCATTAGCTTTTTGTTTTACTATATTGGTAGGGCCATATTTCGACTCCAAAGGCTCTTTAAGGCCTATGATTATTGGAAACCTTATGGTGTTTGCAGGTTTGATGGCTACTGCTAATAGTACTGAAGTATGGCACTTTATTTTATCTCTTTCTTTATGTGTGGGAGTGGGCCATTCTTTGTGTATATGTCCTTTGGTAGGAGTTATCAGTCATTGGTTCTATGTTCATATAGGACTCGCTATTGGAATCAGTTCCATTGGAGGCTCCATAGGAGGAGTTGCAATCCCATTGATGTTGAGAAGTCTATATGCGAAAGTAGGCTTTGTGTGGGCCATTAGAGTTCTTGCATTTTTGTGCTTAGCTCTTAATATTATGGCTACTTTATTGATCAAAGAACGGTTTAGAGAACCCTTGACGGAAGAAAACCCTGAAGTTATTAATAAGCACAAAAAAATTACCCAAGCTGGCAAACGGTTTTTTGATTATAGTGCTATTAAAGATTCCAAATTTATTTTTTTGGTTCTAGGAGTTTTGTGTGGAGAAGTGTCGTTATTATCGGTCGTTACTTATTATGGAACTTATGCTGTGACTCAAGGAATGTCTGAGAGTCAATCGTATATTCTTCTAACAATTTTTAATGCGGTAGGGGTATTGGGACGATCATGTCCTGGGTATTTAGGAGACAGAATAGGCCATTATAACATGATGATTACAATGCTTCTAGGATCCACCATTTCTATTCTAGTACTTTGGTTACCTTTTGGATCAAGCCATGTCATACTATATGTATTTATTCTGTTATTTGGGTTTACATCTTCCCTGATTCTTTCTTTGACTCCTGCTTGCTTACGACAAATCACTCCCGTGAAAGAGTTTGGCTCAAGGTACGGACTCATGTATTTTTTTGTCAGCATGGGTAACTTATTTGGGATTCCAATAGGAAGTGCCATTATTGGAGATTCTTCCAAATTCCATTATACCATGTTTTCTCTTTTCTGTGGCTTGGTTTCATTTCTTTCCTCGTGTTTTTGGATTTTCAGTCGATACAAAACCGTGGGACTCAAATTGAATGTCAAGATTTAGATAGTAAATGTACATTTATAGATTATGAACCACAGCTGCGAGGAGTCTAATAGCTGCAAAGTCTTTGTCGATCCCGCACTTTGCTGCATTACTCTCCTTGCAGCAACACCATCCCTTTTTTTCGTTTTTTTTTTTTTTTATTTCACCTAACTCCTTGCTGCTTGTGTTGATGAACGTACGGAATAGCTCGGATACAGTGTCCATGCAGAGCCTTAGTAGGCTCAATGGGATCTCCGCCCTCTCAACGGAAGGAGAATCACGTAACAATACTGAGAACAATTCTTCAACAGGTGAAAATTCCCCACATTTGATTGCTGCAGATGAACCAGATTACCCTGATGGAGGTATAAGGGCGTATTCAGTTATATTTGGATCCTTTTTGGGATTAGTATCAAGCTTTGGAACTGCCAATTCAGTTGGTGCTATGCAAACATACTTGGCAACACATCAACTTTCACACGTAAGTGCCTCTACTATATCATGGATATTTTCTATCTATGTGGCGTTGGCATTCGGTTTGACTGTATTTGTGGGGCCGTATTTCGACTCCAATGGAGCCTTGAAGCCAATGATTATAGGAACTGTTTTGTTGTTCTGTGGTCTAATTGCTACAGCTAATTGTACTGAAGTTTGGCAATTTATCATGGCCTTATCGCTTTGTGCTGGAATTGGCAATTCTTTATGTATAAGTCCACTAGTTGGAGTCAACAGTCATTGGTTTCATCGTAAAATAGGTTTTGCTTTATCTGTGAGTACTCTTGGGGGTTCTCTTGGAGGGATTGTTATCCCATTGATCCTTAGAAGTCTTTATGAAAAAGTGGGGTTTGCTTGGGCAGTAAGGGTTTTAGCTGCCTTTTGTTTGGTTCTCAATGTCTCTGCTACATTTTTGGTCAGAGAAAGATTCAAAGGAGACACTCAAACTAGAAGTGATAACGAGTTGACACAGCAAAATAAATTTGACCAGTTGTACCGAACCGCTAGAAAGTTCTTTGATTATAGTGCTTTGAAAGATGTCAGATTTGTGTTCCTTACGTTAGGTGTTCTTTGTGGAGAGCTTTCCTTGGTTTCTGTCACTACATACTACGGGACATATGCGGTAACACAAGGATTACCAGAAAGTCAAGCCTATCTTTTGATTACAATATTCAATGCTATGGGCTTCACCCGGTTATTTACCGGGTACTTGAGCGACAAAATAGGACATTTTAACATGATGATATTGATGCTACTTGGTTCTTCTTTATCCATATTTATTTTATGGTTGCCATTCGGTTCCAATCATGCTATCTTGTACGTATTCATCCTGGCGTTTGGTTTCTGCTCTACCCTGGTATTGGCATTAACCCCTGCTTGCTTGAGACAGATCACTCCAGTTAGGGAATTTGGTTCTCGGTATGGGTTGATGTACTTTTTTGTTAGCATTGGCACTTTATTTGGAGTTCCTTTAAGCGGGGTTATTATTGGTGATCTGTCAAAGTTCCATTACAAAATGTTCTCTTTATTTTGCGGAATGATTACCACATTGGCTAGTCTTTTTTGGGTCATAAGTAGATATAAAGCAGTAGGTGTCCGTTTCAATATCAAGGTATAGGCTGTAGTATGTCTTTGTTTTTAGCCTATATGTAATATATGAGCCTGTTAGTATTTTGCAGCCGCGGAATTAATGATTGCAACCATTTTAGATCTCGCAGAGCGGAATTTAAATGATAAGGAATTGAGTCAGTTACAAGCCACGGTATCAGCTATGGAGGGCCAAACTAGCAGTGGTGTTACATATATAATTGGCACTGGTGGATCTGATCTGGTCTCCAATGAAGTACTTGCGGGGAAAAAAGAAGAATACAAAAAGGCTGAAATCAATACGGAAGTCTGCGGCTCTGATAAAGAAGTAACAAATCAAGACATAATTGATCATGAAGGACTCGAGTATCCAGACGGAGGTTTTAAAGCTTATGTTGTGTTGTTTGGATCTTTCTTGGGTTTGGTGATAGAATTTGGTTTAGTCAATTCCATGGGCGTCTTACAAACATATGTTTCAACTCATCAGTTAGCAAATACTAGTGCATCTAATGTATCATGGATATTTTCAGTTTTTTTAGCTGTTAGTTACGGCTTGACTCCATTAGCAGGTTACTATTTCGATTTAAAGGGTCCTTATCATCCACTAATATTGGGATCGTTATTGATCTTTGCAGGTTTGATGGGGGTAGCTGACTCGAGTGAGATCTGGCAATTCATCTTGAGTCTTTCTGTTGCGGTAGGTGCTGGTATTTCTCTATGCTGTCCGGCTCTAATTGGAGTTATTGGACATTGGTTTTTTAATAACATTGGCTTGGCCATCGGTATTAGTACAACTGGTGGTTCTATAGGTGGCATATTCATTCCATTGATGTTGCGGAGCTTGTACGAAAAGGTGGGGTTTGTGTGGGCTCTTCGTCTGTTAGCATTCGTGGCTCTAGCTTGTAATGTTTTAGCGGTGGTACTAGTTAGAACTAGATTTGATCCTGTTACCAACGGCAAGAACAATGAAGAAGCAGTCAAAATGGAACAAATGTTAAAAGAAGGAAGAAATTTCTTGAATATTAAAGCGTTCAAAGATAAAAGGTTTTCTTTTTTGTCCCTTGGGGTATTTTTTGGCGAGTTGGGACTAATGCTTGTAGTAACCTATTATGGAACATTTGCTATTACTCAAGGTATCGAAGAAAGTGAATCGTACCTATTATTGACAACATATAATTGTTGTGGAATATTAGGAAGGTGGATCCCAGGGTATTTGGCTGATAGATTTGGCTGTTTTAATGTAATGGTGGTCATGTTGATTGGTAGCTTTCTTACGATATTTGTGTTCTGGATTCCGTTAGGTTCCAAAAGAGTGTTTATATATGTGTTCATTCTGTTATTTGGATTTTTTTCGGCATCCATTTTATCTTTATCGCCTGCTTGTGCAAGGAAAATCTCTCCGGTAAAAGAATTCGGATCTCGATATGGATTGATGTATTTCTTTGTGAGCTTCAGTTATCTTTTTGGGTTTCCCTTAGGAACTGCAATAATTGACAATGGCACTAGATACAAATATAACATGTTTGCCGTATTCTGTGGGTTTATGCTCTTCCTCAGTGCTGGGTTCTGGGCAGTGAGTCGATACTTATTGGTGGGAGTTAAAATGAACGTTAAGGTCTGAAATTTCCATTTGGTGTATATTAATATGTATTATTCGTCATATATGCGTTTCTAATGCTTTCTTCTTCTAGCATTATTTCCAGGAGGAGTTTCTCTCGAAATCTCTTCTACTTTTGAATCTTTTATTTCTTTTGGGTCTATGAATATAGTCCCCTGTTTGGATTGTTCTTGTTTAAGTTCTTCCAATCTTTTAGCCATTTCAGGGTTAAAAAACTTAAGTAAGTATGGACCCACCATCATAACTATACTAAAGAGGAAAATCATAGTATAAATCTTATTCTTAAAGATAAATCCAAGGGGACTGTTCTTGATCATATCACCCAATGAATTCAGACGTACTTCATAATATTGTCTCGTACTAATGGTCTTGACCAATAGTGGTTCATTAGTAATATCTTTTGGCTCACCCAACTCCTTTTTGTCCAAGTAATAATCAGTAGCTAAAATGGTTGATTCGTTAACGTCAATTATAAACCGATCTTGCAAAAAGGTGAAGTCATGAGAATTTATGGTAAGATCATATTTTCCAGGTTTCAAGGGTCTTGAGTTGAACTGGAAGTTCTTCTTAACCGGTAATTGTATTTTTGATGAATCCTCCAACGAATTCAACTCGATAGAACATCTGATACCAAAGTTTTCTCCATTTACATAATCATTCTTATCAATCAACTGATAACTCTTCGGTACATCTGTGAGTTTCCCGCTCAATTGAAGCATCCCTTGAGTCACCTGTACCAATGTCACCAACACTACCGCTATATTAATACTTATCTTCATGTTCGTAGCTACCAAAAGATTAGTTTCTAACTATTCAGTTACTCTCCACTAATTATCAGCGCACCGCGAATTCTGGTCCGGCGCTGGGTGGGCTAAAAAGAAAAAATTTTCAATTATATACTTCTTTATTGTACTATTTTGTGTATAGGTATTATTGTAGGGTGGTAATTACGGGTCTAATGCCCAAATCCACGATTGTCACTCTCTACAACCTATACTAGAGTATACTATCCACACGTGGATAGTCAAGGTATTTTAGGGCTTGATTATAGAATCATACTTCTGTATGATTTGATGACAATTGGGCATTCTAGCACTCCAAACATTCATTTATTTTACACTATCTATATTACAAGCTATTGTGTTATATTTACTATGGGTAGCAAACATTATCTACCCTTAACAACTTTTGAGCCCCATCTATCGTAGCAGTACAACCCTACGCCAGTTAATAGAAGGCCCACCAATTGACTTCCCGTAATCTTCCCGAAATACTTGTTGGGGTCATGTTCATTAGTAGCCATAATTATGCTGACGGTGATCAAAAATATTCTCTTCATCATTGATGCTACTGAATAAGAAACGGCTGGAATCAGGCCCAATAAATGGAACGCTAAAAGCGTTTGTAAAAAGTGACAAAAGGAGCTTAGTAGAATCAAGTTAAACACCACAGAGAGGCCGGATTTAGTGTTTGGAGTTGATTCATCTAAGCGACCCGCCAAGATATCTAGTACATGGGGCATTTCATTAACTAGAAATCCGGTGACTGAAATGCAAAATCCTATTATTGAGCAGTAGAATATAATAGTCATCTGATCGGGTTTGACGATCTTATCTTGGTCCACTAGAAAAGACCCAAATGGATTATAAAATGTGAATTTATTAGTTTCGACTTCCCGGGTGTATTCATTGTTGATGTCGGAATAAATCTCACTATCTTCTCTCTTCTTCTCGTCTAGTCTCAAATCTGAAGTAGAATACGGTAATCGTATTGAATTGTTTCTTTGTCTGATATATTTACTATTGGACTTTTCATTATCCAAGGGGGTGCCTGATCTGGTGGTACTGATAGCTAGGCTTGTGGGGTTGTTGGCATCCCAGGTGATCAACTGCTTCCCATAGATATTCTGTGCTGCAAATATGATGACACTTACGAAACAGTAGGTGAACCCTTTAATCTGGTTTACATCCAAGCTATTATTGTTCTTGTTTGGCGAGGAAGTATCCTTATTGATGCTGACAGGGGAATCTGCTGTGATGATTAGAATGACTCCGCCTAGGAGAGGAATCAATGATAAATAAGTAACCAAGGGGAATTTGATATTATAAATGAATTTATAGCTGAACACAATCAATAGTGGAGATAACGTTTTCACACTTGATACCGCCGCCAATGAAATCAATGAAGTGGCACTTAAAGAACAATACTTCCCTCCAAATTGAAACAATCCCAAGGGGAGAATCTTTAAAAAGGCTCCCAAGCTAAATAAAGGACTTTCGGAGTCTGAAGGAACACTTCCGGTAGGAAAATGGGCGGCGATTTCAGGAAAGCTCTTAACAACCAAAATAAATGTTAGTGATAATATCGATCCGATTAAGAACTGGAATTGACTTAGAAATAATGGATAATTATATTCTACCAATATCCGCTTCGTTAATTGTGACGTCACTGATGACACCATATACCATAGTATGCATGTTAAAACTGTTTTTACCAGGATTGGTGGAATCCACAGACTAGCTGACATTCTTCACAATGACTCTTCAATCCCGGCCGATGTAATTGTGTACAATGATAAAACAATCACCGCTATCAACTTGGTTCTATTTATTGTGTTTTTTCCAACCGCTGCTGCGCATTGTTGCAGTAATAGAGAGCGGACTTGGTTATCTATAATATCTATATGTATAGAGCCAGATACATGTAATTGGATGTATATATAGACAAATATCTACATTTTTGACAAGTATCCCACAGACAAGCTGTTTCATGGCTGCTTTTAGTGTTTCGTTGAAGGCATCTTTGAGCAGCTCTGGTATCAATGGAGGTAACTCACAAACTGCGCAAGGTCTACCCTTATCATCATGAATGATATAGTCTACCATTGGAATACTCTTCCATTAGCATCCCCCATTATTAATTCTATGTATCCTCTTGTGAGTCTGTCTTGAGGATCAACTTCATTCTTCTTAAATAGTTCGTAAGCAGTGACGTCTCCGATTGGTGCTTGGCTCAAAGATACTTGGTAGAATTCATATAACTCCCAACCGGCCGTGGTTTCATTGGGTCGCAAGCCATAAATCTTTATGGTTCGATTATCACCTCCAAATGCAATAGAAACCAATTCTTCACTCCAATAACTGTGGTTATTGGTTGTCAGATGCTTACCTGTCTCTACTCTTGAATCATTGGTGCTGCCAAATCTAATGCTAGTAATTGGACCTTCAGGTAAGTTGGTGTGTAGAATTGGATCACCATTTATCGTGAATAGTTTGATGGTGTTGTCCACTTTGTCAACTATAGAAAGATTTCCTGTATCATTAGAAATGTCAATTAAGATATCTTTTGATTCCTGAGTCGTAAACTTACGGATAAATTTAAACCTTGCAAGATCCCACACCATTACATTTCCGTCCACATCAGACGATAATCCCATCTTGGAGCTCTTACTGAACTTCAACTCTTTGATAGCACTGATATGTCCTCTTAACACTCCTTGAAATTGCAAATTCAAACTTGGTTTCATATTACACTTCCATATATTAATCAACCCGTCTTTTGATGCAGTTAAAAACATCTTATAGCCAATCTGTAGGATATTGGTGATATGAGATCTATGGATATCCAAGAACGATGTGCTGTTGATTATTATTGATCCTGAGTCTTCAGTAATGTTTCCTACCTTCCTTATCAATAAATCATCTTCACTACAAACGCAATTTGGTCTTCCTACCCATTTACCACTCTTTGAGCTGACCTCGATTTTTGTGATTGGTGATCTTAATTTAGATTCAAATATTAGCTTAGGAGCGTCACTTTCGTCAATACCTGTGAAGTAGTAATTTGGTAAATTCAATACGTCTTTTTGAGCGTGAGGTTTATTGAAGATTCGCTTCGGTGTTTGGCCAAAATTATTAATCATTCCAATCACCGCTTTTCGCTCCATTTCATCATTGATATTATCCAAATTAATGGCCCCGTTATAAGATAAGTGGTGGAAAATGTTTAAAGACTCCACGGCTTCGGGTCCGCTTTGCTTATAGCCAAAAATTAAATCAATCCACAAGTGCAAGTTGGCCGACACATAAGGACTTTCTAAAGCCTCTCTATTCTTTTGAATGAAAATCTTAGGATCTCCATGAGCCCATTTAGGTAAGGTCACATTATTGGGGATATCTCCATTTTGAAGAACACCCAATTCGAAATTATTTGAATTGGTCAAAAACTCAGGAAGATAGAAAAATTCGGGAATTAACTCTCTCACGTCAGTGGTATTGTCTTTTGAGGCCGATAACCAAGCTTTTTCAATTGAGTTAAATAATCTATCTGCGTGATCAAACTTTCCCCCTTGAAGCAATAGATATGAATGTACATATGGTTTGATACGAATCAAAAAGGACGTCACGATCATGGCTGAAGAATAGTGAGTCCCGTAATGAAAAGCAGGAGAATTTTCATCCTCAAGGCTCTGGAGTGCTAAGAATCTTTCCTTGAATTCAGAAGCCCGTGGTTCTGTTTGGGCCCCCATCGGTTTTGCTAAGTCTCTAAATGTTTTAGGATTCGATAAGTCCAAAGTATCACTTGTATAATCAGCAATGACCCACGGAAAAACTGGATATTGTGTCAAGTCGTTGAATGTTCTTCCCGCTAAAGTATTAATAATCATCAAGTAATAAAAGTTGGACATTTCTCCAGCCTTCCACTTTTTTGTGGCTGTCAAAAAGGTATCAGGATTATTCGATGATAAAACCGAACTCAATTTAGACGTGAAGTAGGAGGCACTATTCGAACTATTGTTACTTGACAAAGACGAGGAGAGTTGCAAAGTATCATTCAAATCTTGATCCAATCCTTTTCCAATACAGAAATGATGCAATTTGTTATAAATTGAATCCCTCTCTCTTGGAGAAATACAAGTCACCAAGATACTAGCACCATCTGTAAAGAACATCTCTAAGGCAATATCCCTTAATAAAAATTGACGTTTAGAGATAGAACTTAATGTATCCAAACTCCATGTTTTACTTCTATGAGATCTAAATCCAGTTTCCTTTTGGAAAAATGTAGATTGAGAATTTATCAACTGTAAGTAAGGATCTCTCAATTCGACAGGGGCATCTTGAACATCTATCACGTTACCGTCTGGTTGATGAAGGTAATTTTCGATAATGTATAAGTGGTTAGATCCCAATATCATCAAACTTTCAATTGGTGCCAATCCATTAATTTGGCTGATGTTCCAAAGTGAAACTATATGATCCCCTAGAAATAAGCTTCTCAACACTTTTCTGTTCCTATCCTCATAAACTGAATCTTGGGTGTCATTCATATCTTCAACCACTTCAAAAGAATCTTCACCCCCGAAATCAAGTAAAACTTCATCAGTTGAAAGGCTGAGAGTGTTAATCCCATTACCACCCATGGCATAGTTATACTTTTCTAAAGATTTATCATTTTGCAATGTCTCTACATTTTTAACAGGAATGTCTATCTGATATGCCAATTTTTCAGAATCTGTTAATTGATCCTCAATTATCATCCTATTCCTTATCCTGTCTGAATTTTCGATGAAATCCAAAACGTAGCTGGGTACGCTGTCATTCTCCCTATTGATCAATCGATCCAGCGACACCTTCAAAGCATTGTAGCTTGAGATGAAATATATGAGATTTTCTTTATGATCCTGGCTCGCTCTATTGAACTTGTTTAATTCATTATTGAGCAATTGGTTTTTTGACTGCAAACAATCTCTTTCAAAGCTCTTGATATAAATATTGTCCAACTGACCCAATGTTCCTCCATTGCTTAAGGTGATACTTATCATGTCGTACATATTCAATTTTGATGACTCTTGAGACTTCGACAACAAAGAATGGTATGCCTGGTTGAATACATGCTTAAGAGTCGGAAACCTGCTGATGGATCTTAATGTTTCCTCGTCGTTCTTGACCAATAAGGTGTTAAAGAATTCGCTGATTAGCTCGTAGCAGGCACTGTAATCAATATCTTTGCACATATATTCAATCACTTCGCCGAAATCATCCTGTCTCATCATATGAGCTGACCTTAATAAATTGAAAAAATTGTCCAAGCACATCGAAGACACTTCATCCAGACTGTTATTATAGAACCTGAAAAAGTTACCCAAAAGAAGAATAAATAGGTCGCCCAATTGTTTCGTGTCCAAGATTTCAGGCTCAAAAATAATCACTTGTCTGTATAGAATCAATTTTACGGAGTCATTGAATCTCTCGGTGCCACCATCAGCCTCCATGACTTCATCATTTTGATTGGTTCTGATGCTGTCATTATCTTTTGGGCCCTCCCTAGCTGGTGATCTTACGCTGATCCATTCAGCTTCCTGTTTTTCACCATAGGACTCCTTCTGGAGCTTAAGAATAATAAGCTTTCCCAAGAAAGACTTGAGATTCTTGATGGACGAGCTATTAGAATTTTGTTTTATCTCGAGGATGGACAAAATGCAGATGATATAATCACTCAAGTCTTTTTCATTGATTAAAAAGTTTTGGTTAATATATTCATCATGGTAGAAGGTTATCAAATGCATGGATTCATTAAAGAACTCCTTTTCGTTGAAAATGAAGTTAGAAACCGAGATAAATTCGTTGATGTGCCGGAATATCTTGGGGAAAATAATTTCCAAGGTCAATTTCATCGTGAAATCATTTAAACTATGAAATATATCAAACGAACCATTGGAACTGAATAGTTTGGATATGAAGATATCTGCAATCACCTTTGTTAGTCTATCGTAACAATTTTTGAAATTTACCAATAATTCTGAATCTTCCCAGCTTAGAAATAACCTCAAATATCCGATTAACTCAAAAACTCCTTCTAGCCAACTTTTTTCCACGTAGAATGTAGATAAAGGTTTCAAACTTTGGTAGCCTTTTTCAATCGACGTAGAATAAGAGCTTATCAAATGGATAGCATCTAATGAGATATCAAGATCTCCATTAGCATTATTAGCATTAGGACTGCTTGGGGCGCTTAAGATCTTTCCCTTTCTTTCGCTTAAGGCATAAACTGAATTAAGAACCAAGTTATTTAACAATTTCAAGAAATCAGGTAAAACTAGCTTACTCGTGTTCACAGCAGACATGGAATTCACCGCTGGTATGATTTGGGTTAAAGAAAGGTAGCTCTCGTCAAAGTCGCCATTTCCGTCAGCCAAATCCTTTATATCCAACCCGAAACTAGCCAAGTATATCAGGCAGAGAATTTCATCATCTGACCACCAGTCCTTAAGAAAATGGGTCAAGATATCTAATCCCCTGTTCCCTTGGAAAAACTTCTTGATAATATGAGGCCCAAGGATTTTCAATAATCTTGATAATAGTCTAATTCCACATTTGACTATATCTCTAGTATTCACAGTTAGATGTTTGACTGAAGAAATATTCAATAACAACAAGATCCAGTGAATAGTTATTGATCGGGAAAACTTCTTCAATACCTTTAAACTAGAATTCTGTTCGCATAGGAATTCAGTCAACGCTTGAAGGGCCAAGGCGCCTAATTGAGGATTGCATTCTTGCGAATTAGAATAAAATGCATATATGACAAAATGGGCGATAGCTCTGATGGTCTCTACCGACGTATCTGATCTCAAAATGACACTCAAGGTGCCAATCAATTGCTCATTGGTCTCATTGTTGAATTGGATTCCAACCAAATTGGGATTTTTCATAAAATGGAGCAATTTCTTTAACAACTTCATTTTATTCAATTCCATTATGTTGAATTCATAGTACTTGCTGTCTATCATGAAAGTATTAAATTGAGATAGCAATAAGCTAAATGATTTGGTGTCATGTAATATATCAAAGTTGAGAACTAGAAACTTATAACCAGTTGGATTGATAATGATAGAATCTGCGGGATTTGCAAAATCATATCCCATATACTTTAACAACAAGGTAAGCAAGTTTCTGTTCTCGTCTAGTGAAAGTAATGAATTGGTCTCGGGGACAGTTTCATTATCAATATCAACATCAAACTCAGAAGCATCCGTTTTGTTGCTCAAGTTGAAATTCAATGTCTTATTTGTTAGCTTATAGTTAGTCAATAAAATTGATAAGATTCCATAGCCATTAATGTTTTCAAACTCTTTGCTGAGTCTCCAATTGTTGTTTAGCAGGTCAAAAAGCCAAATTAAAGCCTTTTGCAATAAACTGTCCCTTTCATGACTATCCAAGTTAGTGTTACTGATAATTGATTCTATAAAGGTCAAGATTAGTTGTGTTCCGCCGAGAACGTAAAATGCACCACAAATAGAATCAGACTCTTGTGAATATATCTTGGATCCAACGGGTGAAGAGCTCTCTAAATTCTGCAAAAATTCATTATCGTTGCTGTTAAAGACTATGTTATCTTCAGTGATCTTTGAAGCTATCAAGCTACTGGCTATGTTATTCTTGTCAATTAAATTTTTCATGTTCACTCCATTTGCTTGTTGCCATACATTCAGGCGCTTGGTTCCTTTTTTCGTACTAGTATGATTCTCTTCTTCATCGACTTCATCTCCACTCTTGGATTGATTCTGGACATTTTCATTATCTTCATTTGAACTGGTAGAAGTATTATTCTTATTATTTTTTTGATTTGGATGGATGGCTAAGTGACTTAATGACTCGCGTAAACTATTTCTTCTCCTTCTTGTCTTGTTCAATTCTTTGAACTTTAGAGAAACATTGGTCAACCCTCTAAAGCTTAAATGATTTAAAAGATTGAAAATATTATCGTCGGAAAATTCCTTGAAGTTCCAATCGTATCCTAATCCCATATTGTAAAACAAGTTTATCCACTGTGGTGAAAGATTTGTGTCTAGTATAGTCAAATTTCGTATGATTAATTCATCTTTGGATGATCTATCTATGGTTCTTGTACTACCTTTTTCATCATCGTCACCGATATAGATTTTGTCCCATAGTTCAATATTTTTTTGAAGATCAGGACAAGGAACAGACTCCGAATAGTCCCCGTCTATGAATAAGTTTAAATTTCCATACTTGTCGAAAGTCAAAACAATATGTGTAAACCCTTGATTAGGGGGTACGCTATCACTAAGATCAGACTCGGTGTTTAGGATTTGATTAAACGAGAATTGGATTCTGGAATTATTCATATTATTTCGAACTTCAATCATGAACTGGTTATAGTTGACTAACTGAAGTTTGAAACTTGAAAAATTCGAGCTCGATGAATTTGAAAACTTGAATAAGGTCATGACAGGTAGTTCATCGCTCATCAAGGCCCCCGAAGAGATCGGGTTGACTTTGAACCAAGATTGGATGGAAAATAACTTGTAGTTGAATCTATTGGAACTCTCCAACGGAATTGGAATTGGACTATGGAGGAAATCATTGAAAAGAAGAAACTTGAAATGACACTGGTATAACTGGTTCAATTTATTTATAAAGTTCAACAAGTGCAATTTCTCATCAATATTATTGGATACGAATACTCTATCAAGTATTGTACGCAACGTTGTGTTATCACACCCTAACTCTAAAAAGCTTAGAATGGTCTTGGATAATTTATTGGTTATGGAATCTTGTTCCCCTATTGCCAAATAGCTTAGCCATCTATTAATTAACAAATTGTGGATATTTCGCCTAACGTTGAGAATCTTATTAGTATAGCTACTGGTCAAAACATGAGACAATAGTTCAAGTATAAGAAGCTTGAAATCCACATATACATCTTCTGTCAACTTTTCTAGCTGTTCAAATAATTTCAGGACCCTATCGTAATCCAATGGGGTCTTATTATCATTCAATGGGTTCCCTAGTATAATCTCTTCTTCAATTATAGCAGCCAATATTTCTGGATCATGGATGTTATCAATTAATTCTATCTGCCAATTTCTTAAGGTTTCTCTGTTAATATTGAACTTAGCCATCAAATCATCACACACATAGTCAATTATGATGATATCCAACTCTTCGTCATTTGAACCAGCATTGCCAGGACCCTGACCTTCCGACATGGTTAAAACGGAAGAGTCAAATCAGTACAATTGAGTATTCCAATAGAAAAAATGATCTGAAATCACAATAATTATTTCAATTGATGGTAAGAAATATTTTGACGACAATGAAATTTCAATAGAAGCGTAGGTATATGTTTAAGTATATCAGTAGTAGCGGTTCTTCCTGTTATCTTTAGCAGCTCTGTCACTCAGTCGCTCGTTTTAGCCATTTCATCAAAAGGACACGACCGATAATAATATTTTAAGTATTTCCGTTAGAACTATTGTTAGTGGCTCTTGGAGGACCCCAAAATTCAGGAAAAAATATAAATTAGAGTAAGAATAGTGGCACAAATGGATAGGAAGGGTTTGGGAATGATTTCTTACTTTTAAAATTTTGAATCAACATTTGAGTGTAATGACGATTATTTTAAGGATTTGAAATAGTCAATTTCGCAGATATGTAAAGTTATTGTTAATTATACTAGTACATAGGAAATAGGTGCAGTATTTATGTGTCAAAACAACTCCTGGGTTCTCGGAAATTCAAATAAAGAACATGAATTCCATTTGTGTTGCTTTCCAGTACATTTCTTGCACTAGAAGTTATCTTCTCTTTTTGCAATCCGATTTGGAAAAGATGCAAAAAAGGCTGCAACTATTGAGAATACTTAAGCACATTAGAAAAAAAAGTAAAGCATTCAAGAAATAAAAAAATCATACAGTACATGGTTTAAAATATTAGGTGTATTATCTACCTCTCAACTACGTAATGTAGATTGAATTTGTAAACCAAGTATCTCCTTATAACTCTTGTATTGTTGCAAAGACACTTTTTAGTATATGAGAAATGCGACGCATCGAATCACAAATAATTTTCTTCGTAATGGCATCGTATCGTGATACTGAAAGAATTCAAGAGCCACAAATCAGGGAAGATATGCTGGAAGATATCAAATCAGAGCCCATGATAGGCCCAGAAGAAGATTTATTGAACGAAGCTCAAGTATTTGATGAAACAAGTGCCAATACGAAATCGGATGGCAATTTATTGATAGATGAAAATCAAAATGAATCTCAATTAGTAGAACAAGAAGTAACAGAAAAGACGGAGACAACACCAAGTGAGGAAATCAGTGAAATAGAATTGAAGGCTATCAAGGATCTAAATGCAATGAGACAAAGTGTCTCTGATCTATTGAATACTTATGAAGCGGAAGAAGGTGATTATTGGAACTTGATCCCCAATTCGTTTTTACAAGCGTTTCTAACCAGTGACGCCAAATCCTTGGATGAATTAAAAGCTCAATTAGGACCCGTGAATACTTCTATATTAACAGATGACTCAGGGATGTTGTTTTTGAATGAAACTGAAGCTACCCAGACTGTGTGCGTGCATCCCCAGGTTTTCCAGTTATTGGTGGAGCAATTTGGAATCCATGGAGAACCTATTTCAAGGGCTATTTTAATCGAGAGAGAGACAGGAAATAAAGTTTTAGAGAAATTTCCTCCATATTTTGTACTTCACAATTTGAGTAAGACTAACAAGATTTCAAACAACTCCAGAGCTAATGGGTTCTTCTTGTCCAGCACTAAAACCTTCCAAGATTTGGTTGAATTTATAAGACACAACTATTTCAAGCACAGTGAGAACAATTATGCTAGCAATAATTTCCGAGTTTGGTTCTTGAATGATGAAAAACTCGAAGAATCTCCCACCAGCATAACTGTAAATCAATTTGTCAATGACATCACTTATAAGAATTTGGTATTCAGAAGTATTTTGGATAACCCATTGAAATCACAAAACATAAATTCTTTGAGGTATCATCTATTAATAGAGACTTGTGACAAAGCATCAGGAAAGTATCCCATAGATAATCACATTGAAAACAGTTACAGTAATCTTGACGAAATTAGCGTTGATAAAATATTGTCAAGCAATGGTCATTTGGGCCTAATAAATTTGGGGAATACTTGTTACATGAACAGTGCCTTGCAATGTTTGGTTCATATCCCGGAAGTAAACTATTATTTCTTCTTTAACATTTTCCAGAAGGAGCTTAATAAATCCAATCCATTAGGATACAGTGGAAATATGGCTCAGGCATTTGGGTCGCTTTTACATAAATTGTTCAATTATTCTTCAATATTTCAGATGCAAAGTCAATCATTGAGCTCCGTTTCTCCAAGGGAATTCAAATACACCATTGGCTATTATTCATCGATGTTTCAAGGATATCAACAACAAGACAGTCAAGAATTCTTAAGCTGGCTCTTGGATGCCTTGCATGAAGATTTGAACAGAATCTACGATAAGCCATACATGGAAAAGCCGGAGTTGAAAGATGATGAAATCGATGATATGGATGCCATAAAGCGATTAGCTGATATAAGTTGGAGCCAATATAAACAAAGAAACGATTCTGTGATCATAGACTTATTTTCTGGTTTATACCAGAGTATATTAGTGTGTCCTGATTGTTCCAAAACTTCCATAACTTATGATCCGTTCAATGATTTGACATTACCATTACCAATAGATAAAAAGTGGTATCATAGCTTCAAAGTAGTGAACTTAGACTTCAGTCAAGCCATCAATGAGAGAATTATGAGCCTTCAGGTGGAGTTGAACAAAGCTTCTAACTTTGATGACTTGTTAGCATATTTGTCAAACTTTTTGAATGTTCCGAAACATCATATCTTCGTTTACGAAATTTTCAACAAGTTCTTTTACCAGGATTTCCAATCGAATGTCAACAAGTATAAGTTTATTCCTATAAGTGAGATAATCAGTAAGAATGATGATATACTCATCTATATTGTTCCTCACGAGCCTGACCAGGTGATTGTACCGGTATTGAATGCCGTCCCAGAGCCTGACAAATCATACAACTTTAGCAGTCTATTCGGTATTCCATTGTTCATTACTCTTTATGAAGACGAAGTTAATTCTTTCGGTAAGATCAGAGGTAAATTAGAACAGGCAGTTCAACTGTTGACCACTGTAAACATTAATGAACATTACAATCGAATGAAACAGTTACCTCAACAACAATATTACCAAAGACAAGATTTTGAACAAATAGAGTATGAATTAGATGACGAAATTGATGGAGGATATGACTCTGATATTTCTTTAGCCGATCCTGAGATTAGTGGAGATTATGGATTTACCATCAAATATTTCGAGGACAACCCAAAATACGGAGCTGATCCTAATAGAATGATTCATGTTCCTCATACCAAACCTAATATTAATCGGTTATATAACTTGGCTGATAAATTACCAGAGTTGAAATATACCTACTACCACTATCCTAACTATAAGCGTGAGCAGGAATATGTGCTTGTTGAAAAGGAGGTGGATATAGACGAGAAGGGTTCCCTGGATGAAGCAAGTATTCAAGTCGATCAGAACCCATGCTTTGAGGAAGAGGCTGAAGCTGAAGTCGGAGAGGATGAAGAACAAGATGAAAAGTCAGAAGAACAGCCTTCTCCTGGATCCGAACAAGCCTTAGAACAAGATGGGCTGGAAGGGGGCCTGGAAGGAAGTGACAACGATAGACTAGGATCATTGTTTGACTCTGTCGGTACTTTATCCAAGCCAGAAGAGTCTAACGAAGATAATTCTAATTTAAGCTCCAGACTCAATAGAGAGAAAAACACCGATAATCACCCAACGCTTGTTACTCGTACCACATCATTAGTTTTAGAATGGAATAGCGAGATTTATGATCAACTTTTCAAAGAGAATAATACATGGGAGGATGTGAATCAAATTCCAAACCCGGAACTCGAATCAAATAAGGAAAAATTGTTAGCCAAACAAAACTCCACAATATCTTTATATGACTGCTTGGACAATTTCTATCAACCAGAAATATTAGGAGACCAAGATTTGTGGTACTGCCCCAGATGTAAAGACCATAAACAAGCGACCAAGACTATCAAAATTTGGTCTACTGGTGACATCTTGACGATTCATTTGAAGAGATTCCAAATGGCTCGTAGTTTTGGGGATAAGATCGATGTTACCATTGACTTTCCTATCGAAGGCTTGGATATGAGCAATTATATCGACAATCCTGAAGAAAATCTTGTGTACGACTTAATTGCTGTTGATAATCATTATGGAGGGCTCGGAGGGGGTCATTATACTGCATCGGTTTTGAACTTTAGAGATAACCAATGGTATTACTTCAATGATAGTAGAGTGACAAAGATTGATGATCCAAAGGATACAATCAACAGTGCCGCATATTTATTGTTCTACAGAAAGAGAACCAATGATGGAAACCAATTTTTAGGGGGAGATAAGTTGAACGAACTTATCAAACAAGGTAGAGAAGACTATGTACAAGTTCTTGATTCCTATAAGCAGAACATTCGGGGCATTCATAGTCAAGTCCAAATGTTTGCTGAGCAGGAGCAAGAAGCGCTTGCAGAAAGTGACGAAGTGTTGGAGGATGCGGAGCATGTTGAGCCTGCCGAAGAAACAGAAAGTGTATCCAGTGGAAAAAAATCTCGGTCTCCATTGATGGAAGACGAATCGACTTTTGATAAGAAGAAAAGATTATTGACCAAAGATAAAGTTTCTCCATCAACTCCCAACATTAGTGAAAGCGAATAAAATTTTGTTTTCAATATTTTGTATATATCTAATAGATTTCTATATATAAGTAACGGATCCAGTAGATACAAGACTCAATTGGAGTTTAAATTTGCAGCTCTGGCATGAGAATGAGAAATTATTTGTTTCAATTCGTCTTTGGATACGTCTAACAAATTCCCATTAACTAAATTAAAGTATGACATGGATTTCTTGGAGTCCGAACCACTTGTAATGACATTTGCTTTGGACAATATATTGACTTCTTCAGACTCATTTTCAAGGTCACAAATAATAACGTTTTCATTATCTGTTTGGTGGATCCCAAAATTGGATGCAATTGGAACTTTAGAATCAGGTAGGTTTAGTTCCAAAGGATAGGTTTGTTGGTAGATTTTCAAATTTTCGGTTGTTAGTTTACTGAAAGTATTATTCGTAGCACCCATATTTCCAAATGTATCATCAAGATAAATTATTGGCAATTGGACTTGTTTAAGACAATTTATTAAACTGTAGTAGCATGAGCTTAACAAAGGACCAGACCGATCGAAAACCTTGAGGTTGACAAATAAATTGAATTTGAACCATTTATGATTTTCAGGAAAGTCTTGCAATTCCCCGTCCACAAGAATCTTCGGTTTAAACCTGAGGTTATTCACTGGTAAGAGTTTGTTCGTTAACACAAGTTCATACAATTGTTGGGACAAATTCATTTCTTCATCAGTAGGGGCACCAGATCTGCCTCTCGATATTGACACAGTAGGATATACCGAGGTGTATTGGTCAAAGTCATTGGTGAGTTCGTTGATTCCATAAGTTATATTACATATTATCATTGTATTACCATTTTGCACGTAAGATGAAGTGGTAACAAAATCGGGGTTTTTGGATGAAAGAACTTGGATGGGTCTAAACTCATCAAAATGTCGGTTGTTAACCCGTATTCCCACCTTTAAATGTCGGTCTAGCGATACATCTGGAATAATCCTCTCCAAGATCTGTGGTTTAAACGAAATCAGATCCATTTTAGTCTTATTCATACAAACAGAAGTCCTTTACTGCTCATCGCCGGACCCGCACTGTACCATCAAACAATGTTGCAGCAACATCAAATCCACCCCAAATCACGTGATGAACCAATAAGCTCATTTCTCGTGCTGGACACTAGCGCACTGATAACTCCTTAGATGACTAAAGATGTAGTTTCATTGGCTCAAGATAATTGGGTGGCTGATTAAGGAGATCGCAGTAGGCCCGATAGCACGGATTAAAATTATCGGGCTCCACCGTGGGAAGAACAGAGTCGTGAATGTCCATGGGGTTACTTTTACATTTGAATAGTCACCTTCCGTTTGTTAACTCATTTACCAGCCTTGATAGTTTGTTCAGATGATCACGTTGACCTCGATCAATACTATTACCCGATCGAGTTTAACTTTCCCTCTTATAATCGTCTCTAAACTTATTGGTTAATGATTAGATTAAAGGTGCGCTATCTCGAGCGAATGGCCGGTACCGGATTACGGAAAACCCCACCAACAAATATAGGCCGTTACTATTAGCCAGGTCTGTACACAGGTCCGGCTCCCATGTTGTATTGTCTCGTACTTTTCTGCTTCCCTTAAGGAGTGATTCGTTCCTGGTAGTTTCCGTTATGACTCTGAAAAATTGCACACAAAAAAAAAATATTACCGGAGGATGATTCAAGCTTCTCCCCAGTAGATATCAGGAAGATTTTTTTTCTCTTTTTTTTTCTTTTCTTTCTTCATACCTTTTTATCATAGATTTTTTTGTTTTTCTAGCTGTTCTTTAGCTTAAGTAACTTGTAAGACATCTGGCCGTAGTCTCAGTTGCTGTTGAATTTGAATATTACTGTAAGGACTTTTTTCACCTCGCTAACTCAGAAAAGGTCTCTCAAACAGAAATTTTATAAGAACCAATAAAGAAAAGAAATAGCAGAATTACGGGTAGATCTCACAGGATATGAGTTCTTTTGTTCAAGATGAATTTGAAACCAAGGTTTATGATTATGACGAAGTTCCAGAAAACAAATCGTGGGCTTCTAGTTTGCCTGTAGGTAAAGGGTTGTACAATCCTGAGTATGAAAAAGATGCTTGTGGGGTTGGTTTCACCTGTCACTTGAAAGGTATCGCCAGCCACAAGATTGTTAGTGATTCCAGAAACTTGTTATGTAATATGACCCATAGAGGGGGGGAATTGAACCCTAAAGATGGGGATGGGGCTGGATTATTGAGTTCTTTGCCTCATGTATTCTTGAAGAAGGAATTCAAATACAATTGCAATATTGATTTGCCTAGCTTGGGTCAATATGGTATTGGGAATATCTTTTTCAAGAAAGATGAAAATATCTTTGAAAAATCAAAGCAGACTTTTGAAGATATTGCTGATTCCTTGGGATTGAAGGTGTTAGGATGGAGAAAAGTTCCTCATGATTCTTCCATTTTAGGTCCTGCTTCTTTATCCAGAGAACCATTGATCTTGCAGCCTGCTGTTATTTTGTCTGAATTGTACAATAAAGATGTCAGTGACGACGAATTCAGATCTACTTATAATAAAGAATTTCAAAAGAAGTTGTTTATCTTGAGAAAACAATCCACTCATACTATTGGTTTACACAATTGGTTTTACATTTGTTCCTTGTCCAACCAAACCATTGTTTATAAAGGTCAATTGGCTCCAAATCAAGTGTTTGCTTACTATCATGATTTGGTCAATTCTGAATATGAAGCTCATTTTTCTTTGGTCCATTCCAGATTCTCTACCAATACTTTCCCAAGTTGGGATAGAGCTCAACCTTTAAGATTGGCTGCTCATAATGGGGAAATCAATACCTTGAGAGGTAATAAGAATTGGATGAGATCCAAAGAAGGGGTGATGAAATCGGAATTGTTTGGTGATGAATTGGATAAATTATATCCAATCATCGAAGAAGGTGGTTCTGATTCGGCTGCTTTTGATAATGTGTTGGAGTTATTGGTTATTAATGGTACCTTAACTTTGCCTGAAGCCGTCATGATGTTAATTCCTGAAGCTTGGCAAAACGACAAATTGATTGATCCTAAGAAGAAGGCATTTTATGAATGGGCTGCTTGTCTTATGGAACCTTGGGATGGTCCTGCTTTATTCACCTTTGCTGATGAAAGATACTGTGGGGCTAATTTAGATAGAAATGGGTTGAGACCTTGTCGTTACTATGTTATTGATGATGACAGAATTATCGTTGCATCTGAAGTTGGGGTCATTGACGTGGAACCTGAAAAAATCTTACAAAAGGGTAGATTACAACCAGGTAAAATGTTATTGGTTGATACTGTTGAAGGAAGAATTGTTGACGATAGAGAATTGAAAGCCAAGGTTTCCTCTAAGTTCGACTTCAAATCCTGGATTTTGGCCAACATGATCACCATGGAAGATTTAATCGAAAGATTAAATAACAAAAAGGTTGATTTGTCTCACCAAAGAGCTACTTCTGATGAACACACTGTTCAAAGCGACCCAAGATTAATTGCTTTTGGATACAGTCACGAACAAATGTCTATGATTTTGTCTCCAATGGCTGAAGGTAAAGAAGCTTTAGGGTCAATGGGTAATGATACTGCATTGGCCTGTATTTCTGAACAACCTAGATTATTATATGACTATTTCAAACAATTATTCGCCCAAGTCACAAACCCTCCTATTGATCCTATCAGAGAAGAAATTGTTATGTCTTTGGAATGTTACATTGGTCCTCAAGGTAACTTGTTGGAAGTCAGGCCTGACCAATGTAACAGATTATTATTGAAATCTCCTATTGTGTCTGTTGAAGAATTAAATGCTATCAAGAACATGAACAAGGTTTTCCCAAAGTGGTCTGTCTGCACCATTGATATTACTTTCAACAAATCTGAAGGTATTCAAGGATACATCAATACTTTAGACAGAATTTGCCAAGAAGCTTCTACTGCTATTGCTGAAAACCACACTGTTTTAGTGTTATCTGATAAGAAGACTGGAGCTCAAAGCATTCCAATCTCTGCCTTGGTAGCTGTTGGTGCTGTTCATCATCATTTGGTTAGACAAAAACAACGTTCTAAAGTTGCTTTGATCATTGAAACTGCCGAAGCCAGAGAAGTCCACCATGCTTGTTTGTTAGTAGGGTACGGGGCCGATGCCATTAACCCTTACTTGGCCATCGAAACTTTGATTAGAATGAGACAAGAAGGATTATTGAAAAATGAATCTTTAACCAAAGAAAAAATCATTTCTAACTTCAAGTATGCTATTGATAGTGGTATCTTGAAAGTCATGTCCAAGATGGGTATCTCCACTTTAAGTTCGTATAAAGGGGCCCAAATTTTCGAAGCCTTAGGTATTGATAACTCTGTTATCGACAGATGTTTTGCTGGAACTGCTTCCAGAATCAAAGGGGTCACTTTTGAATACATTGCCCAGGATGGTATTTCTATGCATGATAGAGGGTACCCAGACAGAGAAACCGTCAAGCCAATTGGATTACCAGAGACCGGGGAATACAACTGGAGAGACGGTGGTGAAGCTCATATCAACGAGCCAGCTGCTATCGCTTCCATGCAAGATGCCGTCAGAAACAAGAATCAAAATGCTTATGATACCTATAGAAAGAAAGAAATCGAGGCCATGAGAAACTGTACCTTGAGAGGGTTATTAGACTTTGACTACGACAACAGCAAAGCTATTCCTATTGATCAAGTTGAACCTTGGACTGAAATTGTTAGAAGATTTTTCACCGGGGCCATGTCTTATGGTTCCATTTCTATGGAAGCTCACTCCACAATTGCTGTGGCTATGAACAGATTGGGTGGTAAATCCAACACTGGTGAAGGGGGTGAAGATGCTGCAAGATCTTTGGTCAATGAAAACGGTGACACCATGAGATCTTCCATCAAACAAATCGCTTCCGGAAGATTCGGGGTTACTTCTCATTATTTATCCGATTCCGATGAATTGCAAATTAAAATGGCTCAAGGGGCCAAACCCGGGGAAGGGGGTGAATTGCCAGGTAACAAGGTTTCTGAATCAATTGCTAAAACAAGACATTCCACCGCCGGAGTTGGGTTGATCTCTCCTCCTCCTCACCACGATATTTACTCCATTGAAGATTTGAAACAATTATTATACGATTTGAAATGCTCAAATCCAAGAGCGCGCACATCCGTCAAATTGGTTTCTGAAGTTGGTATTGGTACTATTTCTGCGGGGGTAGCTAAAGCTGGTGCTGAAAACATCTTAGTTTCTGGTCACGACGGTGGTACTGGTGCTGCTAAATGGACCTCTATCAAGCACGCTGGATTACCTTGGGAATTGGGGTTAGCTGAAACCCATCAAACTTTGGTTTTGAACGATTTGAGAGGAAGAGTCATCTTGCAAACTGACGGTCAAATCAAAACCGGAAGAGATGTAGCAATTGCAACTCTTTTAGGGGCTGAACAATGGGGTTTTGCTACTGCTCCATTGATTGCACTAGGTTGTGCTCTCCTTCGTAAATGCCATTTAGATGCTTGTGCTGTCGGAATAGCCACCCAGGACCCTGAATTAAGAAAAAAATTCAAGGGAACACCCGAGCACGTCATCAACTTTTTCTACTATGTGGCCAATGACTTCAGACAAATAATGGCTGATTTAGGATTCAGAACTGTCAATGAAATGATTGGTAGAACAGAAAAATTGATTGTTAGAGATGACTTTAGAAACACCAAGAATGGTAATGTCGACTTGTCTCCAATTTTGACTCCTGCTCATAGTATTAGACCTGGTGTTGCCACTTACTGTGTTAGAAAACAAGACCACAGATTACACGTTAGAATTGATAACAAATTGATTGATGAATCAGAAATCACCTTGGCTAAAGGATTGCCTGTCACAATTGACTGTGATGTTGTTAACACCGATAGATCTTTGGGGACTACTTTATCTTACAGAGTGTCTAAGACTTTTGGTGAACAAGGATTACCTCATGACACTATTCATGTCAATGTTAAAGGGTCTGCTGGTCAATCTTTTGGTGCGTTCTTGGCTCCTGGTATTACTTTAGAGTTAGAAGGGGACGCCAATGATTATATTGGTAAAGGTCTTTCTGGAGGTAGAATCATTGTCTATCCACCAGCTGGATCTAAATTCAAAGCTGAAGACCAAATCATTGCTGGTAATACTGCCTTCTTTGGTGCCACTTCTGGTGCTGCTTTTATTAGAGGGGTTGCTGCCGAAAGATTTGCCGTTAGAAACTCTGGTGCTAACATTGTGGTTGAAGGTACTGGTGATCATGGTTGTGAATATATGTCGGGTGGTAGAGTTGTTGTTTTAGGTGGTACCGGTAGAAACTTCGCTGCTGGTATGTGTGGTGGTATTGTTTATGTGTTGGACATGGCCCAAGACTTTAGTGATAAAGTCAATGCTGATACTGTCGAGTTGAGTGCTGTTGATGATCCTAATGAAATTGCCTTCTTAAGAGGATTGATTGAAGATCATCGTCATTACACCGGGTCTGAAGTTGCCAACGATGTGTTGAATGATTTTAACAGAATCTTACCAAGATTTGTTAAAGTCTTACCTCATGATTATAAGGCTGTGTTGGAAAAAGAAAAGAAGAAGAAGGAAGAATCCAAGATGAACGAAAGAAACAAATTCTTGAAGGCCATCAAAGAAGACCCAGAATCAGATGCCACCAACGGAGAAGCTTCTAAGATTAAGCAAGGTCACATTCATAGACCTTCTGCTTCCAAAGAGCCTAAAGTATTGGATCTAGAAGATACTATCACCAACGTGGAACAGGAAACCAGATCAGTGGCCAAATTGGACAAAGTTAAAGGATTCTTGAAATACAAGAGAAGAAACGAGAAATACAGACATGCTAAAGATAGAACTGATGACTGGAAAGAAATGACTTCTAGATTAACCAAAGATGAATTGAAAATTGAAACTGCCAGATGTATGGATTGTGGTATTCCGTTCTGTACTTCGGATACTGGATGTCCAATTTCCAACGTTATTCCTAAGTGGAATGAATTGGTTTTCCAAGACAGATGGTATGATGCGTTACAGAGATTATTGATGACCAATAATTTCCCTGAATTCACTGGTAGAATTTGTCCAGCTCCATGTAATGGAGCCTGTACTTTAGGAATCAATGACGATCCAGTTAATATTAAATCTGTGGAATGTGCCATTATCGATCACGGATTTGAAAAAGGTTGGATTGTTCCACAACCTCCTGCTGTTAGAACCGGTAAGACTATTGCCATTGTTGGTTCTGGACCTGCTGGATTAGCAGCTGCTGATCAATTAAACAAAGCAGGACATTCTGTCAAGGTTTATGAAAGAAGTGACAGACCAGGAGGATTGATGATGTACGGTATTCCAAATATGAAATTGGATAAAGGAATTGTCAAGAGAAGAACTGACTTGATGGCCGCTGAAGGAGTAGAATTCATTTGTTCTACCACCATTGGTGAAGATATCACTGTTGATGAATTGAAGACAGCCAATGATGCAGTTATTTTATCTGTTGGTTCTACCATTCCAAGAGATTTGAGAATCCCAGGTAGAGAATTAAACAACATCAACTTTGCCATGCAATTGTTATCTAAAAACACCAAGGCATTGTTAGATGGTACTTTGGATGATATCAGAGATCAAGTTCAAGGTAAAGACGTGATTGTTATTGGAGGTGGTGATACTGGTAATGATTGTTTGGGAACTTCGACCAGACACGGAGCCAAATCGGTTACCAACTTTGAATTGTTACCAATGCCACCTAATGTGAGACCAAAGGATAATCCATGGCCTCAATGGCCAAGAATCTTCAGAGTTGATTACGGTCATACTGAAGTTAGTACTCACTACGGTAAAGATCCAAGAGAATATTCGATCTTATCGAAAGAATTTGTTGATGACGGAAACGGAAACGTTAAAGGAATCAAGACTGTTAGAGTTGAATGGAAGAGATCTGACAGCGGAGCCTGGCAGATGGCCGAGGCTCCAGGTAGTGAAGAGTTCTTCCCAGCTGATTTGGTGTTATTATCCATGGGATTTGTAGGACCAGAAGCTGACAACTTGGAAGTTCAAAAAACCAAGAGAGGTACTATTGAAACTGTTGATCCAAATGGATACAAAGTAGGTACCGAGAACATTTTCACTGCCGGAGATTGTAGAAGAGGTCAATCGTTAGTGGTTTGGGGGATCCAAGAAGGAAGACAATGTGCCAGACAAGTCGATAATTACTTGATGGGATCCTCTAGATTACCAGGTAATGGTTCTATTGAACAACGGGATTATAAATTATTAGAAGAGTTAGCCGAAAAAGTATAATAGTTAACTGTTGTAGAGCTCATTACATTATATTGTGTATACATATTTATATTGTTTGTTTGAATGTACGATTATCAAAAGAATTATCAACCGATTATCAAACATCGGTTAAGATCCACAGTTAAGTAAGGGTGCTTAACCGGGACTCCATGCTATTTTTAGCATTGGTTGGTTTAACAGGATAGAGAAAGAATAAGAAAGAATAAGAACAAATAAAGTCCCACAAGGTGGTACAGGAACATGCTATCACACCTAAACATACACAAAGCTGCCTGAACCCTTTTCATACTCCAAAGCACAAAATTAGGAAACCAAAATACAGTGCTGTACCTACTCAAAAGGGAATGTTAATAACATCAACAATCGCCGATTGTCAATAATCACGTTATATGGAGGAATAGCTTCCCACCGGATCGGAATTGCAAAGTTTATTGTCGGCGGGACGTGCTCACAACTGACCCTATCAGTAGAGAGGGTGTGTTGACGCTAGCATGTTAATTACCTAAAACTGAATAGTAATTGCGAATGTTTTGAATATTTAACGATTTTCGAGATTGGATTGTGTCAGGATCGTCTAAATCAACAGACACCACGCCCACCACTCGTAGGCACTGTTCATATGATATGTTGAGATGATTTGGTCAGATGATTTGTTCAGATGATTTGCTCATGATCTGTTCCACAGGAACTGCGGACGGAGTGATGTGGAAAATAATATTCTAAACAAATGGCTGGCTGGTTCTGCCTAGAATGACCGGTTTTATGATGTTAACATTGTGCTTGCGCCCCCGGATTTACTCAAATGGGTTTATGCTACGTTGATTTGTCCGATTAGGGGCAAAATCGCACGCGGCCGCAGCGTCGCACGCGGCAGCATCGGCCGCCTGTTTGCACCACGCCTTGGGCCCAGGATGGTGGTAGAGCGCACTAAACGCCGTGGACATTGTGGAGTTTCTAGAGACCGTGTGTCTACAAGTTAGATATAAGATGTTGTAACAAGATGTTGGAATATCAGTCGTAGTGTCAGTCGTAACATATGTCCCGCCCTTAGTCTATTCACCTCAGGCCACCACTACTTGGCTGCCCCTCTTTTAACTATATTACTTGTCTTATCACACGAGGCATACCTTGGGCCCTGAGGAGTTCCGGCCGATCACCCCGGAAGTCGCTGAAAAATTTTATTGGGCGGAGGACCTGAAACATTTTATCCATTTATATATAAATCACCACCTGCCCGTTTTTGACGACAAACTTCGCCCCGTTTTTTTTTTATACAAGAATGCAATTCAAAACCGTGTTGGGAGTGTCAGCTTTAGCTGCTGTAGCCTTAGGAGCTAACAATTCTACCTTAACCACTGCCACCCCAGATGTGAAATCAGCTTGTTCTTTTGATGATTTCACTGCTACTGAATCGGCTGATGTGGCTTCCATCGCTGCTTGTCCTACTGCCGTAGGGGATATCACCATTGAAGGGGATGCGTTTGGAGCCATTGAGTTGAATGGTGTGGAACAAATCTACGGGAACTTGCACGTATACAATGTCACCAAGGCTACTACCTTTACCGCCGCTACCTTGGAATTGGTTTCTGGTGATTTGGCTTTGAGTGGTAACACCATTTTGGCCAGTCTTAACTTGGCTCAATTAACTACTGTTGGAAGCTTGAAATTCAACGCTTTGCCAGCTTTAGAAGAACTTGGATTAACCACCGGAATTACTTCTGCTGAAGAAGTGATTATTGCTGATACTGGATTATCTGCTATTACTGGTATCAATGTCATTGAATTGAAAACTTTTGATGTTAACAACAATGGTAACATTGAATCCATTGATTCTGGTTTACAAAAAGTCACCGACATTCTTTCTATTTCTTATAATGCTGAAGGTGTCGAAGTTAAATTGGACAAATTATCGGAAGCTAAGAGTATTTTCTTACAATCCATTTCTTCTTTGTCTGTTGCCAACTTGACTAAAGTCACTGGTTCTTTGTCATTCACTTCTAATGACATTGACTCCATTGACATTTCCGCTTTGGGAGAAATTGGTAACTCTTTGACTATCAATGAAAACTCCGAATTGGAAGAAATTGATTTCGCTAACTTGACCAAGATTGGTGGTGCCTTAGTTATTGAAGACAATGAAAAATTGACTTCTTTCTCTGGCTTCCCAGAATTATCTGAAATTGGTGGTTCTGTCAACATCTCTGGTTCCTTTGATAACGGTACCTTTGATTCTTTGGACAAAATCTCTGG
Source organism: Yamadazyma atmosphaerica (assembly GCA_030574775.1). NCBI lineage: Eukaryota > Fungi > Ascomycota > Pichiomycetes > Serinales > Debaryomycetaceae > Yamadazyma > Yamadazyma atmosphaerica. The sequence continues at coordinate 57,421 of JAJMFQ010000029.1, read as the reverse complement.
TGGTTTCAGTTTGAGATCTTCTGGTGAATTATCTTGTGAAGAATTCAATGAATTCAACAAAGATGGTGACATCAAAGGGGACAAATACTACTGTTCTGGTGCTGATGCTGAAACTTCTTCTTCATCTTCCAAATCTCATTCTTCTACTTCTACTGGGTCTGACTCTTCTTCTACTGGTGATGATGACTCTTCTGAATCTGGCTCTTCTTCCAGTTCTGAAGACGTGGGTGCTTCTATGAGCGGTTCTTTGATGGCTTTGGTCGCCGGTGCTGCTGCCTTAGGTCTCACTTTGTATTAGAGATCTTGTGACCTTGTTTCCATTCTTTTTTTAATATGTTGTGTTTTAATTAGTTGCTCATAATAACAGTTAATGTGTTTATTTTTTTATTTTGAAGGATTTGATTTGTACCGAAAAGTAGACGAAACTGTGATTTCTAATTTGTTATATTTAAAACTTGTTGATCCTGGTTAATAAACGTTTGTATTATTTGTCTTTCTATTTTTAGTGTAATTAGCAGCCACTCCTAGCTCCTAACTGGATCGTATACTGTTCGTATCGCCTACGTATACTTCTTCAAACCATTTTTGCAAGTTAAGCTCTACAGTTTCTCACAAGGTTTGGTCGTACACGACCGCCTCAATTGCCTCAATGTGATCATAATTAAATGGAGCAAATTTACTACTACTGAGCTTTAGACGGAATCATAACTCGTTGATAATCCAGGAAAAGTGTACGAAACAGCATATTTATCACATATAGTTCATACTAAGTGCAAGTAATCAACGAAAACAATGAAAGTCGGAAGTCTTTTGACATTATATTTCGCTGCTGCCGTGGTATCAAAGAATGTTTTTGATTTTAAAAAATTCCATATCGGAGACAAAGACGAAGAAGGATTGAATAAAAGAGACGCCGATGCTAAGAATGTGGTTGACTTCTCCAAGTTCAAACCTTCAGAGAAGAGAGACGGAAAGAATGTGTTAGACTTGAACAAGTTTAAAATCCCTGAAAAGAGAGATGGAAAGAACGTGGTCGATTTAAAACATTTCAAGATTGAAAAGAGAGACGCTAAGAATGTTGTTGATTTCAGCAAAATCAAACCGTCCGAAAAGAGAGACGCCAAAAACGTGATTGATTTTGAAGACTTCAAGCATCTTGTGGAACAAGAACAAAGCGGAGAAAAGAAAAGAGACCAAGTTGTTTTAGAGACGGAAAACAAAAACTTGTTACAAAGTATTTTACCACAGTTCAAACTGATTTCTATCTTTGCTGGGTACGTTAGAGACAATAAGGAAATCAACCATAAGACTGAAGTTGCTGACGAATCTATGTTGATAATTGCTCCTACTGATAATTCTATTATCAATAAATTGAATGGGCTCAAACCTTGGGAATTCCCTAAATCCTTAGACGAAGATGAAGCCAATGAAGATGAGATTATTGACTCGAATTTGAATTATTTCATTGCCAATCACCTCACATTGGATTTCAACAACTTGAAAACTAATGAAGATAAAAATGCTATTTCTGTCAAATTATTGAGTGGTAAAGTTATTGAGATTCTTCAGGGAAATGCCGACGACTTCAACTTATTAGTTGATGGGCAAACAATCCCTGTGGAAATGGTAAAACAAGTAGAAAACGGGTTTATCTTTATCATTGATGATACTTTAGTTAAACCAGAATAGGTTAAAAATTGGAATAATGTTTGGGTAATTGATTTATGGTTATAGTGAAATTAGAATTATGTATTTGATAATATATAATCGGTGGAATAGAGTCTCTACAGGATCAAAATTTGACGATTTTGTATTCTCTTAACAATATAAAATAATGGACAAGAATTGAAGAAGCTACATATATTATTGTATAATAATCTCTATTCAGTCAAATTACTAACGCCTGTTTCTTCTCTGGTTTGATTGTTCACGGTGTATTCCACTTTCCATTTCACTTTCAATGCCTTGTTAGAGTCGTTTTGAATAGAAAACTCTTGACTAATCCCGTTATTAGAAAACCCGTATAATTTATCATTAGTTTGAGGACTCAAATCTAATTTACAATTCTTAGGGGCAGCGACCATGAATTTAAAGTTGGTAAAAGTGCTGGACGAGACGTTACTGAAGGTGAATTTCCCTTTGAAAGGGTTACTGTTACTATAGATTTCTGCTTGCACCTTCAAAGCATCAGACTGGTGGAGTAATTTTTGCTGGGTAGCATTTTGAACTTGAGATGGAGTGTTACTTGGGAAGTTAAGTCCAAATGGATCCAATCCATTACTCTGAGATTGAGTATTAGATTGCAATTGAGGAGATGGGGAATTCAAATCTCCTAATAAATCCATATTGTTAGCACTCAGAGTTTGAGGCTTTGGATGTTGGATTGGTTGAGACTGTGGTTGAGGAGTAGTTGAATTCCCTAAAGCAATGGAACCCCCGGATCCAAACAAGTTCAAGATGTCGTCATTGGTCTTCTTACCATTGGCATCACTTCCACCGCCATTATTACCTCCAAAGGATAAGTTTGATAAATCACTCAATAAATCATTATACCCTTGAGTATCTTTTCCAGTTTGATCATTACTTATTGGTTCATCATCATCAAAGTCGATCAAGTTCAATTCTTGATTCATTGCTGGGTTGATCTTGGAAGCTTCTTCAAGATTTCCTCCTTTCAATAATTGGAACTTACTAATCAAAGAATTGATGTTATCGTTAAGAGACAATAACTGATTAACTTTCTCTTCATTTTCTCCTTCTTCTTCAATAATTTTATTGATAATTGGTTGATTACTCTTAACAGACCCATACAATTCGTGGACTGCTTCATTCGAATCATCAATCTTGTTACCAGAATTTTGTATGCTGGTCAACATTTCATCCAAAATTTCGGCCTTCCTCTTCAATCTAGCAATATCATCCATAATCTGCTGCTTATTTTCTTCAGTCTTATTACTTTCCTTGAACCCAGCCATAATCTTCATCAATTTATTGGCTTCTTGCAAATCTTGAGGTCTTCCTCTTCTAACCAATTCTTGCAATTTAGCACTATTAACCAATTCTTCTTCCTTTCTCAATTCTTCAAATGATTTCAAAGTATCGGAAGGATTCAAAACTGCGGCATCTTCAACTTTGACTTCTGGAAATATGTACCCTTTACGAGTTAACAATCTATGCATATCTTTAATATAAGCAAAATCCTCCTTGAATTTGGATGTCTTACAGATAGTTTGATACCATTCTTCAATCTGAGCCAATATCAATCTTTGCACTCGAGTGTATCTCAAGGGAGGTCTTTCTGGAAATCTTTTGACCAATTCATTCAAGAATTCTTTACGAGAAATTTGCAAATGGAAAGGATAACCACAATTCTTGACTAAATTGTCCAATAAAGCCAAAGCCAACTCACTGGTCTGGGGATCTCTCTGACTGATCAATTTGGCCACAGTAATAGCAGCTTCTCTCGGAACAGATCCTTGTTTGGCATTGACAAAATCACAAATTTCCAAGTTCAACGCCAAATTAGGCTCATCCAACGTCGGTCTACAGGCACGGTCTAAAACATAGTTAGTAATCCATAAATCCATTGATCAAGGAAAACAGCTCTGCTGAATCGAGGTAATGGAATAACCAGACCAGTCCGATTGGACCAGCAAAAAATTCCAAGTCCCGTGGTTCAGGCATCCGGCGTCTTCATACAATTGATCACATACATATCCGTCTCAACAACTTCGGGTTGATCTTGGAAAGGGAATAAGATCCGGAACTCGACATTATGGCGGGAGTATTAAGGAGTAGATTTTGTTGGCGAGCAATTAGTGCGATAATGTGGTGAAGGTGAGGCAGCAGTTTAATTTATATGAACTGAGCTAGGGGTTCGAAGAACATTGCCACGAGGGTATAGACACAGAGTAGAAGTACGACATTCAATAACGAACAAGTAAAATCGACTATAATGGACGAGGAAGACCCATTGGGGCTCAAAAATTTGGCGTTAAATTATGATTATCTCATATATAAGATCAATGACTACATAGATGGACTCTCACAGGAGACGTTTCAAGCCGTTAGCACAAAGGAGCGACTAGTCACTCAAGACTACTTGAAGGAACAATTGCAATTGACCCAGCAATTGGATGATATCGACGAGCTTTTGAAGAAATGTGGCCAGCTAGAATTAGAGTTTATGAAAGTAGATCAATTGAAGATGTTTGTAGAAGATTTCAAGCAGCGACTACTGCAATTAGAGAAGGAGTTTCTGAGTTTATAAAGATTAAATACTTAAAAGGGTTATAGTACTTTTAGATGCAATACGATTAAGATACATCTGCACTAAACATGATGGCAACAAATGAAGGCAACCATGAATAAATGAAATTAATGAAGATAAAAATGAAATAAATGATTCATTAGACTATATGTTCAGCATTCAGAGGCGGTTTAATCACCCCCGATTCCTGTTGAGTCGTAATGTCTCTAGAACCAACTGGAGGGTCCACTGGTTTTGTCTCAACTGGATTAGTACTTTGAAGAGCACTGTATTTCTCCACTAAATGCTTCTCCAACAAAATAAAGTTTCGGGAGTTACACTTGTATAAAATATTCATAAAATCCCCCACTATAGGAATTAATCCCATGATAAAGTCCCATATAATATTGGCCATCATTTTCAGCCTAATACCATGAGGCAAACCGCCACTAATGTTGTCAGCTGTGTGCACCAACTGTAAAGCAAACAACAAAGCGATGACGTCTCCGATCCAAGGAAGAAGACCAATGACACCAGCCCAACCCAAACGGAATCCACATATACTTAATTGTAAGTCTAGACGATAGGCTTTTCGCTTAACCGAATTCAAGATCTTCAAATCGTGTTCAGGAATGAACCCAGGTAACTTTCTCTTTCTCCTGGCCCCCTTTCTTTGGTAGAAGTGAAGTTCATTGTCGGGGATTTCTTCGAAATAAGGGTCTTCTTTGGGTCCCACCTTAATCAAGGAATCCAAATTAGTCTAAATAAGTTAGTATCAATTGGGTAAGCAAGAACCAGAATTGTGGCTATTACAACAACAGAATTCTATTTAGAACCAGTACATACCTTATGAAGAAAGTATTTATACAACAACTGGGACATTTCAACTACGGTGTAAAAAAAAAGGTGATGTTATTATCTGAAATTCATCATTGCTAGAATGCGGCTTAGCAGCCGAGTTGCAACCAAAAAATGTCGGTTATACAAAATGACGACATATTATTACAAAGACGTATATGCTATTTACAAACGCTACATTAATAGTTTCCTCTGTTTCAACTTGTTGTAGTACTCTTTCCTAAGAGCTCTAAGGTCGGGTGGTTGTTCAATATTCATTTCTGCACGGAGTTCATTGACGTCTTTCTCTAAGATATTCTCCCAGTAGACATTAATTAAAGGCTTGGAGTTTATCCCACTTCTGAGAGCCCAAGGATAATATATGTTATATAGTCTTTCTTGCTGACTTGGTATCAACCGAAATGGGGCAAATAAAGCTCCTAAACCGCTCATTGGAATGCCGATGTTGATGAATTCAAATACCTTAACAGCAATTTCTCCTTCGATAATTATCGGTAATCCGGTGATAGAGTGATAGAAATCATGACACTCCCGATACCTTTGAAAGATATATGCCAATTCGGGATCATCTATGTACCTAACAGGTACCCTGTCATCGGGACTCACGCCTTCACGGTCTAACCATTTGACGTAATTGTGTCCAATAGAAGTCTCAGGTAACAGTCTAAGATAATCCAAATCCAAAGACGTGGATGTCATTCGAGGTCTTTCTCTTAAAATTTGTCTTCCTACTGGATCTGCTAGCATTGTTCTTTGAAGTTTCCTCAAAACGACAGGGAGGGCAGTGGATTCTCCTAATCCTACAATAAACTCGTTTCGCTCTGGATGGAAATATGAGCCTAAGCTAGAGCCCAAGAACATCAACAATTTCTCGTAATTATATAAAGGTACATGCCCTGGATAGTTTGGTTCTGGCCGTTTGAATTTCATCTTTTTGGTCTTGTTGAATTCTTCATTAGAATCCTTGTAATGCAATTTTCCAGCTGCCATTTTATTGGCCATACGATTGTCTTCGCTCAACATTAAACTTCCGATTATCGTCAATGGTGTGATGAAAGTTCTGTTCTGGTGGATATTTGTGATGATAGTTGCACCTTGAACTCCTAAATGGGTCCTGGACCGGCTCAACACCCTACCGGTGCTAGTTAATGTATTCATCAAAAGTCCACTATGGCGTTATTGAGAGTCTCACGAGATTTTCTGATGAATCTCCGCGTTAGAGAAATGCTAGACAAGATACGTAAAACTCCAACCATATTTATTAGAAATGCAAAGTGTAGCTATGAACGAGAATTATGTGAATTTATGAATAAGAATTCCCACTATGATACAAGTGATGCCGACGGCCACTGCTCCGTTGTTGTATCTCAAGTCGTTGTCGGAATCGTACTGATCCATATCGGCATCTGCTATGGAGGAGGGGACTTTTACGAACGGGAGACTTGGGTCGTCGTCTTCGTTGTTTGAGTTACCTGAATTTGAATTATTTGAGCTGGAGTTGTTGGAACTGTTTGAACTGTTGGAACTGTTGGAACTGTTGGAACTGTTGGAACTGTTGGAGTTGTTGTTTGAGTTGTTTGAGTTGTTTGAGTTGGAATTATTTGAATTGTTGGTGTTGGAATTATTCGAGTTGGAATTATTTGATTTATTTGAATTATTTTTATTTGACTTGGAGTCTCCAGAATCTTTCTCATTAGCCTCTTCCTCCTTCTTGGAATTCATACTCGTATCAGAGTTCGAATCAGAGTTGGAACTAGGGTTGGAATTAGAATCCAGCAATTCGTTGGTTTCCACCGTCCCATTGTCACCATTTTTGATTATATTTGAATTCAAATTGGAATCATTCATTTCATCAAGTGATAATTTTCGTTGTGAGATTGAATTCATGCCATTTATCAGCTCTGCTTCTTGAGGAGAATCCAAACTTTGTGGTCTCTCGAGTCCCTCTTTTACCTCTAGGGAACGAGTACCGGTCTCCGTTACCGATTGCTCAAGCTTCCATATCTTGTCGTCTTTAGCTTTCAAATCATTTTTCAATTCTGTAATCTGCTTATTCAACGTCTGCTTTTCATTCTTCAATTTGAACACCTTTTCTTCCATCTTCTTCGTCTTTTTATGATTCTCATCCTTGACGGCCTTCAATTCACTCTTTAATTTCTCTTGTGACGACTTTTCTTGCTCTATCAACTCAATGGTCTCTGATAACTTAGTATCATACTGATGCTTCAAATATGAATCGTTCAAATCATTCAACTTGGATTTATAAGATTCTAAAAACTCCTCTAACGAACTTAAAGAATTGTTCTGTTGTTTGATTCGAGTAAGACAGTTGACCAAAAGGTTGATTGATGATTCTAGTTTGGAGGTAGAAGAAGTACCCGAGTTTCTAAATATCCCATTGTTAGCTCTGGTATACAATCCCAATAAGTTTTCTTCTATATCAGGATTAACGTCACTGAACATTGCACTTTCAAAGCTCTTTTCTGTCTTCTTCTTTTCGGACCGTACGGAAGGTGGATTTTTCACCTTGTTATATAACTCTTGAATATATTGATAATGCTTGTATTCGGCCGAATCCATGTTCTTGTTCAAATGAAAGGTGGAGTTGGCATTAGGCTTCAATATATCATTCATGATGTTAATATTCTCCACTTTAGAATTGATTTGCTTATGATTGATTCCTACTTGAATATTGAACCCAAAGCAAATGTTGTCGCCCACTTTGATCTCCACCGGCTCATTATCTAGTTTTTTATCATTAACAAATGTTCCGTTGGAAGATCCCAAATCCTTCAACATCAACTTTCCACTATTGGCATCCACATACATAGCAGCATGGTTTCGACTCAACACCCGTGAGTCAAAAAACCCGTTGGTAACATCTGGTTTGATTTTAGCTCCCGTAGGTCTTCCTAGCTTCCTAGTATCAGGATAATAAGGTACTGATAAATGCTTTTGAGCAAAAGTTTCGTTCAAGGACGATAACGTGACGAAATATTGCACCTGTTTCCGTTTTTTAGGGTCTTCTACCTCGCCCGATATCTTTGTGTTATTCAGTATGGATTCAACATCATCCCTTGCTTCCAGATCACTAGTATCATTATTATTCACAGATCCATTTATGCCCGAGTTTTTCAGACTAAAACTGGAGATATTAGGAACTGCCACCACCTGACTTCGGCTATTTGACCTTCGTCTGTTATTCCGACGGCCGTCGTCTTCAGAAGAAGCAGAATTGGCTCCAGAGCCATTACTTAAGCTATCATCAAACTTCACCAGAAGGTGATTTTCACTGGAATTTTTTCGGTCAATCCCATTTCTCATGGGTCCGGAAGTGCCTTGGAACCCTGAAGAATCTAGATTCGATAAGTCCAAGTGTATGGGGATGTCTGTTTGATTCATGATTGCCCGTGAATCATCTATGAGAATTCGGATATCCTCAATTTTCGGCGCGCTCTTATAAAACAAAATCAGTGTTTTGGATAAACACTAGTAAACATATAACTAACAGCAAGTAACTCGGAGAGTTTCATAGCAAGAATAGCCACAAAGACTGGGAAACACATTGCTATAAAATGAGCAGCTGTAATGATATTTTAGATAATTGTGTGAGCTCACTACAATCATCAGTAGGCATGTTAAATCAGTCGCTAACATTAATTGAAGATACAACTAAGAATGTGCCTAGATTAGAATCCATTCTTACTACCAAGAAAGTATTTGGTCTTATTCCACAGCTGGACTTGGATCATGCTACTAAGACCTTGCAAGATGATCTCCAGCCACAGATCGAAGTGTTAAGGGCAAGAATCGAACAAGAAATCACCAAACTAAATCGAAAGAAGGTTCTGTTGAATAATAAGATTGCATTGCAGAAAGTCCGGTTAGAATCAGTAAAATCGTCAGAACATAAACGGATCAGCTCGGGAAATATAAGTGAAGAGAAGATACACCGGTTGCGATTGTTACAGAATAAGAAGAACCGGTTGAAATATAGTTTATCAAGAGTCAAATTACAAGGCAATAGAGATCGATTGAGTATGGGACTATCACCATCGTTGCCACCGGAGGATAATTGAATGTGTATAATAGGTGTAATATAGGTACTGAATGAAATGTAGTAATATAGTGAAATGTAGTCTATGAACTAGTAACCTTCTGGAATAGTAATATATAGTAATATAGTTTAGTAGTCTTTTAATCCATAACCTGATCATTATTTCTACTCATCTGCTCAAGCTCTTCACCACTCAAATGTTCCACCGTGTCCATGTTCAAATTCTTAGCAATCTCCTTAGAATAATTATATGCAACTTGCTTCAAATCCAAATCTTCTGACACATATTCACTTATTGATGTTGGCTTGCTGTCTGGTAGTCCACACATAGTAAACTGATTCAAGTACTTAAGATCAGGCTTCACATTCAAACCAATTCCATAAGTGGTGATACCTCGTTGAATATTAGTACCCACAGAAGCTATTTTATAGTTATTAGGTTCCATCCATACTCCAGGATTTTCATTTAAATGACTAGTCAATTTATAGTTCTTGTATAACAAATCCTGTAATGATTTAAGTAGCACCGAATCAACAAAACATCTTACAGTCAAATTCTGGAATTTTTTCAAATCCAAAATCAAGTATGCTACCAAGTGCCCTTCTCCATGCCAAGTCATATCACCACCTCTCTCTAGTTGATGATATTCACAACCAAGAGCCTCCATGGACTTAATCAAAGATTCTATATTAGCATCTTTCTTGAGTTTCTTTCCTCCGGTATAAACATTATTAAATTGAAAAGTTAACAAGGTAGGATTAGGTTTCATGGCCAATATCTTCTCCAACAACTCCTTTTCATATTCTGATACCTTGAAGCCCTGTTTTTCCAAATCCAACTGGTTTTTTTTAATCTTAGATTCGATGTGTTTGAATGACAAATTAGCATCAAGAAGTGCTTGTTGAATTCGCTGGCCCTCTTCAAAAGGCGTCACTCCATCAAAATGCACATGTCTGAGGGTTTTATAGTTTTCTATAAGCGGAATGAACTTTGTACATGTGCTAGCAGCTCTGAGGAACTGTAAAGGCGGTGTGAGCCTTGTGAATCGTGTTGAAGATATCATCTACTGTTAGTTTTTAGCTGAGATTGCGAGTCAATTTTTGCAGCAGTTAAGAATATGGTATACACTGAGGAAGGGAATAAAAACACTAATACGTAAGGAAAAGGCTGAAATTAGATGACAGAACCCTGGAAAACAGACACCAATACCCCTGAATCCTTAAAATTGCACTATTTCTCTAATACAAACAGGTGAACTTGATCCTGATTATATACTATATTATCAACGGTTTATACAGTACCGCACAGAATAACAAGATAGATTTATCATACCAAATCGTTTACTTTGACGTGTTCCAATTTATGACTAACTTATGACCGATTTCAAGAAGAAACCATTGAAGGAATTCAAAGCTTATAATGGAACGGACCTCCAATACCGAGGAACCCAAACCTCGTCAAAAGCGTCCCCCACCACTTCCACCTCCACTAAATTCTATAGTATTATTGATAAAGAAAAGCCAGTGAAAAAAATCCCATTAAGTGGTAAGAAACTCAAAGATGTGTTGAATTTAAATCCCTTAGTTGATACAAGCGAGTTTAAACTCCTTTGGAAGTTGTTTGTGCCCAAGAAAACTCAGAACATGATTCCATTGAATATGGATAATAGTCAAGCTATTAAGACGCTACAGAATCATCTTCCTTTGTTAATACCCCATTCAAACGAGACCACCAATATTCCGTATCCTAAACTAAACTTCGAATTGCATTTCTTCCTTGGTAGTATTATGGTAAATTACGTCACCAGCTGGTATTCCACTAAACTTAACACTGATAACTTGGAGTTTGTAAGTAGTATATATCTGGTGTTATGCGATTTTGTTAAGGACTTGGCCAACCGATTCAGTATGCTTTTGAATAAAGATAATCTTTTAGATGAAGTCCATGAACTTAGTGGTATCATTGATACACATGTGACGGGACTTGTGGGGAAGAAAACATATAAGATAGTGGAGCTGTATTATACAAGACCAGAGAATGTTTTGGTGAAGAAACATGAGCTGGAACAAGCTATTATTGAAGAATACTTGAAGTCCAAGCATTTGATATTCGAGTCGACTGAGTCCAGGCAAATGTACTTCCGAGTAATGACAAATAGATTATTGGGAACCGTATTTCCAGAGAATGAATCAAATAATCGGTTAAATACCAAGATTGGACACGATTTTGTGAATATGATTGTGGCTGATTTGGTGATAGATAAAGTGATTGACAAATTGGCGTCACCAAGTTTCATACTTTCTTCAATTGATAAGATCATAAAATCCATTAGGGCCAAGTTGGATGCTAGGGAAATGGAGAATAAACCCAGTAGGATATCAATCAGGGAACGGATCAAGAAATTGTTTACGCTTTCATATAAAGATCTTAGTTATCTAATGATTTATAGTAGTTATGATGAGAGTACTACTGGAGATAAAGATAGAGAAAATAATGATATTCATGATGCTAATGAAATTAATGATACCAAAGATGATAATGAAATTAATGATACTAATAATGATACTGATTCTACCAAACAATCAACAGTCCTCGATAATAACATATTCCTTCTCCTAAATACCCTAACAGGATTCACCAACAGAAAACCATTGATAACCACTGTTATCTACACCATTAAATCCGTCATCAGCTCCAATCCTGTTCTATCCAACAAAATCAATGATATCATCAACAAGAATATCTTCCGAACTCTTGTCCAATCAAGTGTCATGAATGACGAGACATTGTCGAAGATATTAAATGATTTAAGAGTCAGCATATTTAACAGAGATGCTCCTAGTACTACTCAAACGGATACAGAATCGCCTACTCCAGAAACTGTTCTCACTATAAACCAAATGGCCATAGAGATCTTTGAAATAATCACCCATAAAAGTCTACCATTTCAAATCCTTCCATATATAAAATACGCCCATGAAACAGATCAAGACATCATCGATCAAATCGAGTCGACCTTAAGGATATTCGACCACACGCCTACGTCCCCTGATAGTAATGAGTTGAACCAATTGTTGATAATTAATGTTTGGGATAACATTATCGCGAACTTGTATCCAGAGATTGTTGAATCATCAGTTAGTGAAATATAGCCTACAATGATAGATTACATAGAGAATATGTTAATAGAACCGAGCCGAATCAACTACTTTGCCTCCTTAATTGAGCATGGTGCACAAATTTCCACTAATCCGCTGGACTTAAGCGAAGAGACCGACCAATATCTCAATACCTTAGAACTCTTTGCATTTGGAGATCTCGGTTACTACCAGAAATACAATCACCGGTATATCACATTAAGCAACCAGCAGATCACCAAGCTACTTAAATTGACAATATGGAACATTTTGAGTGAATCCGATGGAGGTGAAGTGCAACTACATCATATAACTAACAATAGTATTATTAGCGACTGCCTAGATCAACTCAGTGATGGAGCCAATCCCCAGCTATTCATCGAACTGTTATTGTTGGAAATGAACCAAGATTCCGTTAGCATAGTGATAGACCAACAAAACCAGTTGATCCAGGTAAAGGAAATACTTAAATTCAGAGACGTATATGATTCTCAATTGTATGATTTGAGAGTATTGACGAATCAAGATATCCAATCGATAGACGATTGTAAGCTAGGGTTAAGTGATTGGTTCCATAAGAATATTACCACAATTTCCCATAGTTACGGAGAGTTTAATGAGACAGGAGTACGTAACACCGAAAATGATGATACTATTGCAAACCCCATAGAGGAAGACGAAGAGATTAATGATAATGACAGACCCCGCAAAAGGAAAACGGCCGACAACGAAGGCTGAAACGTTGCATCTTATACATTATATATAACTAATGACCAATAAATATTTAAGCTTTCCATAACTTGGAAATGATGTTAGTAATCCCCCCTTCTTTGTTTTCAATTTCGTAGACTCCATAAGCAGCCACACCAGTTCCAAAGGCTAACAAGTACATGGCAGCATGATGGTAAACACCATAAACTCTCTTTGGGATATAATCAATAATACAACTTACAAATCCCGTGTAACAATGGTACACCAATAATCCCGACATGATGGAGTCAATGGCGGTGGAAGCACCGGTAATGAAAGGAACAGCGACAAAGGGAGCCAAAGCAATAGCCACGGCTCTTTCAGAAGTCCAATGAAGGGACCCGTGAGTCTTGTGAGGTTTTGGATGAACATAAGCATCATTGACAGTTCCTACAACAAACCCTGGAGGTTGAGGAATGGTTTTGATTCCACGTACAAGAGCAGGCTTGTATAATGACTGGAGCATTGGTTGTTTGAGGCCCAACCCGATTCTAAAACTCGAAGAAAGCATGTTGTAGATGTTAGTTAAGTTATTAGATATAAATTGAAATCCGGAGACCGCGAATAATCCTAGTTCCAAGCGATTTGATTGGTCAATAGCGTGATGAACGGAGGTAGGGGAAATCGGGTTTATATATGATTTTCATGTATGTATAGGTCGGTAGAAAATGGGGTAATATGATGGAAACCAGTTTAGAACGTATCATAAAGATTAAGAGTTAAAGGTGGTTTGGAAGCTTCCTCACATTAATTTGCAATCAAGTCAGGTTACTAAAATCAGGTTACTCTTTTCCTGCACAGACGAGGGTCTCCTGATAACTATCTAGAAAAGTTTTAATAGAGTATTTGATGGCAAAAAGGTGACCAGAATTTTAGAGATCTTTTATACCAACTAAAGAGTTTATATCAATTGAAGAATTTATACCAACTACACAATGACCCAGTATCCAAAGGAAGCTGCTACAGCGACATTAGCTTACAAATCCACTGAATCTGAACGAGCCAAAGACATCTTGACCGAATCTGCTGCAACAGGTTCTGGTATTGATCAAAATGTTCAACCTACGGGAAACTCTGTCGACCTGTCAGAAGACGTTAAGGACCAAGAACAAGAGAAGATTTCATCTTCGACATCGAAACATCCACAAGCAATTGATCAAGTCTCCAACGGTTCGGACAAAGATAATGCAACTGAAACATCTGATCTGTCTAATCAATCAGAACCTGAAAAGCAATATAGTATTAACGAACTGGAATGGGCACTAATGAACAGAAACCTTCAAGTTTTGAACATCTTGAATAAAAACAGGAATGATGTACCCAAGTTAACAGGAAAACTTAGTTTTCACCAATGGTTTAAAGGTCTTAAAAGTTTCTTATCGCTACATCATCCTTCTGCTTATGATTATTTAACTGACAGTACGTTTACTATTCCTAAAAATTTGGTTAGACCAATGAATCTGTTCATTGATTCTTTTATACACGTCACTGTTGATGAAACGGCATTTTATGGTTATGAAGATCTTGTGGGAAAAGAATTATACGATGCTATCTATGCTGAATTTTCTCAGTTGGATGTTTATGATCACGTTTTGATGATCGAAGATATTTGGGATATGTATCAAACTGTGCAATCGATACCTGATGCTCTTAGGTTCCTTTCTCATCTTGATTCTAGAGCGTTTCCGGAGTTTCAAAAGGTCGTACTCCTAGGTGCATTGAGGAGGAAATTTCCTTTAATTAAGGAATGCTTTGATTTACTTTATGATCGGTCCCCACATATTAAATGGACAGATCTTTATTTCGCAATCCTTGATAGGTTAGAACTGGGAATGGTCTTTGAATCTACTACTGATAACCCCAAGGGGCCACGCTGTGGTAACTGTGGCAAGTTTGGTCATACCGTGTCTAAATGTTGGCACAATCCTATGAATGACGAGTACAAGATTCCTAAAAAATCCAAGGGAAAGTTGAACCCAAAACGACTTCGTCACTGAAGCAATCATATGTCAAACTAGATCTTTTTCAGAATGATACCGCATCACAGTTCCTTTCTTACGGTTGCTCAGATACTCTTAGATTCTGATACTGACATAAGCTTGGTAGATCCGATTGTCTTTATTAATAAATTTGAAAGGCGATAAATAATAATAGAGGTACTGAAACTCCAGAGAATGAAGAGACTCACTATTCAAGATTTAGGAATCTCCTCCAAATTCTCAGAATTTAATATGGACCATGATGGAGTTCTACTTCATATGAATAGATACCATCAAATATAGGTACCTCGTATCCGAGAGAAGTGTATAGCACTAGCTACAGATTTATACGGTTCATTAACTATTTACAACACGTTTTCCGTACTATCATCTATGATTAGAGTTATAGACCATTTATAACTCACTCTGGCCTACTCTTTATCTTCGTCTTCAAACTCTTCGATCTCCAACAATCTCTTAGACGGTCCAAATCTCTCCAAGATCCCTTTTTCTATAACTCCTAAGGGTCCTCTGTGATAAATGATTTTACAAAACCGATTTATAAAGTTATCATACCATGATAACTGGTTTTTCTCATACAACGTCAACTCTTGCTGAAGCTGGACACATCTGTCTCTACTCTTGGTATTCTGGATATCACTATACATGAAGGTCAAGTTGTCCAACACGTTGTACAAAATCTGGCTAGCCCTCTTGGAGCTTGACCTTTGATAGTAAATATCATCTACAATCTCCTCTCCCCAAGATATGGCATTCTTTTTATAGCCCTTGGCCCATAAGATTTCACTTAAATGGCCCCGGATCTCGTTGATGATCATAGTGATGTTCTCTTCCTGACAATTAAATAGTGGATAATTGCTTTGAGACACGGTTCCTTGGTTAAGATTGGTATTAACTTCTTGGAGAAATTTGAGATTTGATAAATAAATGTTCATGGCTTTATCAAGGTACTTCTGTTTATTTTGTTTATGAGATTCTTTTGAATGTCTTCCGTAATTGAAAGCCAAATCGTTCAAACAGTTGATTAGTTCATCTGTGATCCGGGAATTGGGTTTCAACCGGTATTCTTCGTCCATAACAATAGAAGAAAATGTCTTTTGAATCATTTGGATAGACCGTATTAATAAACCTTCACTTTCAGCGACATTACCTGAGATCTTGGACAATAATCTACAACACTGAGATAATCTTTCCGGATCTCCAAGTCTGTAGAAAATATCATCATTTTTCACTAATAATGTCAATGTTTCTCTGGAAATATCCAATTGTCCTTTAGCCAACAACGCTTTAGCATATCTAGAAACAATATCAATGTAAAAGTTGGAAAAAGCAGTTGACTTCTCATAGATTAATTTGTCTGCCGCTAACAACGGCACCCGGTATTTATTCTCTGGAGCATCCTCATCAAATTGTAGATTAGGATCTTCATGTTTCGCTAGCTCAATCAACAACCGCCTATAATGCTTCACGGCATATCGAGGACTTTTTAACACATCATCTTTACTTATAGCCTTGACAGCAGTTATCTGATCACTAAACCTCAATTCAAATGGAATATGTTGTCTATCATTGGCATCGTTGTATATCAAGTACAACAGACCCAAACACACAATGAGACCTCCAATGTAAGCACCACCCAATATATTAAGAATCGTGCCCCATCCTTTCACCGCTTGAAGCTGGCCACTAGAAAGGTTTAAACATCTTCTTGGTATAAGGATAGAAGACTTCATATGAGAAGGTCTAGTATAAGACCCTGACGAGATATGAGGACGAGGAAAAGACGCTTGAACAGCTCTTTTAAAGCTCGTACCTGTCAAGGATCTACACGAAACCCCGGTTCTAAGTCCATGTGTCCACATACTATCAAACCAAACAGCTTTAAAACAATACGATGATAATTGAAAAATTCGCGATTTTCACATTTTCGGAGTATGGGGAAGAATCAATATGGTATCAACACCAGCATGGCCCGACCCAACTCCAACAGCATGTCTTACCCCAACGACAGGGCCCGAAAAAGCTGGTTTATCATATTTATCACCAATTGGCTTATCGCCGACCCCAATTTCATCACCATAAAACCGTCTGAATCATACAAGAATTACCAAGCTCAACCTGAATTGCAATACATATACTTATTCGGTGGCCGGCTAAGAACCGTCAAACGCAAACCCATCACTGCAGCGGTGGCAGTAATGATAATAATCAGTGGAATTCTCTTCTGGGTTTACCAAGCCAAATGGGTGTGGGATAATATTAGCCCTTCTTTGACTGTAGTGTTTTCTTATTGCTGGCTATTGATGTTTAGTATGTATATAAAAGCCGGGTTTTCTGATCCAGGGACCCTCCCCCGAAATATTCATTTACCATTTGACCTTCGAGATAATAGCCTGGATGGTCACCAAATACCTGCCGAATATTTCAATAGCATTACCCTTCCATACCATAAAGAAGACTACAAAGGCGTGAGTGTTAAATATTGTCCCACTTGTCATATATGGAGACCACCCAGAACTAGCCATTGTGGAGTATGCAATGCTTGTGTGGTGAACCACGACCACCACTGTATTTACTTAAACAACTGCGTGGGATTGCGGAACTATAGATATTTTTTATGGTTTCTTTTGATGTCGGTATTGTGTTGCATTTTGGTGATAATCACTTCATTTTTACAAATATTTCACTATAGAACTGATAACACCAATGTAACTTCATTCCGTCAGTCCATCAGCCAGTATCCAGCCAGCTTCTTTTTGGCGTTATTTTCTTGCCTACTGATAATATACCCTTTGCTGCTTTTGGGTTTACACCTTTTCTTATCGAGTCAGAATCTAACTACTAGAGAATATTTAAATAATGTTCGCCCCGATAAGTCGTTTGTAAACGTGTTTAATCACAAGTCAATTCTACAGAATCTATATATAAACTGGATCGGCAAATCACGAGGAACAAGCTTATTCAAGGCCACAGAGAAGTATAACCCAAACGACATTCGGTTGCAGCCGGTGCCAAAGCTAGAATAGTTATAAGTAATGAATATAATACTTTGTATGAGAATATAATTCAGCGCGTTCGCAGCCTTTTTATAGCGAAGTGATTTATCGTTTGCAACAGGTTATTTCAACATAGATACCACCATTGGCGGCTAAAATGGATGGTACGACTCACGAAACAGGTCAAAGCCCGCCGCCAAACCCTAATATCCAAGAAAAACGAGCCATTCTCCACGATCTACTCCGTCGGCCTCTCGATGACTTGATTCCTTTTCAAGATATAATATGGGCGGCAGATCCCAGTGATTTTACCTTGTCCCCGGACACCAATAGCGATATTGCTGGTATATTTGGTGCTGATGCTTATGAGAGGATTGTGAATCACAATAAAATTCGGAACTTGGGAGCAGATGTCATACGAGATCTTGATGGGTTTGTGGATCCTGAATTGGAAAGCATCACCTTCAGAATCCCCCCAGATCTTGAAATTAGTAAAGACGATTCCACACTTCCTCCTATTAACCTTCCTGGAAATATGAGATATTTGGTTTCAAAACAGCGGCCACGGATGACCCGTGTGGGGAAGCTCGTTGGTTCAAGTGAAGACTTTCACGAAGATTCCCCTGGTTTGTTTAAAAATGTTTCTGAGGGTCAAGTTGAAATTAATAATGAAAGAGATGATCATGAAGAGAGCTCTTATTTGTGGGAAGATGAGCCAGAACCTGAAGATTCTGCTAATATCTCTGGTGAAGATAAGCAAAACCAGCAGATACCTGATGATCGTACTACCAAAAGGAGGAAAACTGTTATGTTTTCCGACACCGTTGAAGAGTTACCAAGTGCAACTGTTTATGAGGATGAAGACGTCGATAATGATTTTCTGGGCGTACTCGAGAATACAGAGGACTTCGAAGATGCAGAGGTTCAAATGCAGACTCTGTCAGAATCTGCTGCCAATTTACAAGTTTCGAATACAGAAAATGGTACAAATTTGGAAACCGTAAATCCAGAAAATGGAACGACTTCAAATGTTGCTACGAATACGGAGACCGGTAAAAATTCAAATATTGCTACAAATATGGAAACCAGTGCAAATTCAAGCAATATTAATGGTTCAGAAGATAGAACAGACCGGCAAATTACCAGTAACCCAGAGTCACATAAAATGCCTCAAAATCATACAGATCCCAAAGCACCACCTAAGAATACACAAGATGGTCCAAACTCAGAAACAGACACAATTCCACGAGCTGCATCAAGCTTACAAACACATACAAACCCACAAGATTCCGCATATCCAGGACCACACACAGAGGCACAAGATCGTTCAAACTCAGAGACAATCCCACGAAATAGCCCAACCTCGAAAGCACTCACAAATCCTCAGAATCCTGCCCCCCAAACTTCGGCAGCGGAGTATCTTGATACTATCATACCATCCTCCGAAGAAACAACTTCTGTGTCCGATCCAAATATTTCCCAAACTGTTAATCCGGTGCCGCAAACATCCCAACCTGTTCAAAATGATAATCCTTCACAACGTCTAACTACGGCGTTTCAAAAGTATCTCCGCCGACGTGAATCACAGTTCGTGGATTCTACCGAAACATTATTCGAACTGTTCCAAGAATTAGAAAGGCCATTTGAAGAGATTTGTAATAGTTCTCCACGCCAGGTTGATGCAAATGAAATTTTGCTGATTCAATCAGTAACAAAGGAGTTCATGATCCACTTTTCAAGACAATGGAACATCCTAGGAGCAACTGATCAAAGTTCCATGAATGAAGAATATTGGAGTTCTTCAATTGTAAGACTGCTTCTAAGTGCCAGACTAGGTCACTACTGTTTGAAGAGCATGGATTTCAACCTGATAATCACCTCGGATGAATATCTACAGGTCCTAGTTTCTTGCATTCTTGATGCCTTAACATCAATCATTCTAAATCTATCAGCAAGACTTCAAGGTGGAGGTAATAGCAGCAGAACTACCGCCTTGGTCAAGTGGTGCCCTCCTTTCTTTGGGATGCTTCGGGAAGTTATAGAGAAATGCATGGTATCAGATATATGCATTTCCAAAATCACCGTTGCTTGTAACAGATTGTTGGTCTTATCGAAAAGTATGGAAGTCACAGTTGTAGAAAACTTTGTTGTATCTTGTACTCATGTTTTAATATGCGTCTTTTCCCACTACTCCGATGAAAGGAAAAGTCTATTGGACGAGGTTTTATCGTTGGCGAAGCAAACATATCCATCAAATAAGACCCACAAACTAATTAATGGGAAGAACATCCATGCCACTAGTTATCTTCTCCTTAACTTCGTTCAGTTCATTAACCCAGATGAATTGATAGCACTAACGCAAGCTACAAGTAATGATTTGTCAGACGAGTCTCTCTTATCGGCTTCTCGAAAAGCCTCTGATGTTTTCAACAACAACATTTTACTGATTGAACACACTGTTCTAACATTCTGTCGATTTTTAGAAGGTGGAAGCAAAAATGAAGTGGAATGTTTCATCGATGATTTGCTCGTTGCTTACTTTAGCATGGTTTTTCCGGTGACAACCATTATGTTGAATCGGTTTGTCTTCCATTTATGTACCATGATCGAAGCTGGTAATCTCCTGCAACAATGTGAGACGACTGCCGTTGGAATTTTAGGGCAAATCGGAATCTTTTTGAGCAGAATTGGGAGCCGAACGTCGGATTCATTGACCGATAGAGGTTCGACACGGTATCTTGAAGCTTTGAAAGATCTACAGGCCAGCTCCAATAAGAACCGCAAATACACCAACCGAAAAGTTATGGTGAATGTTTTCATGTGGCTCGATGGACTTTTCTATTTCCAACACTTGAAAAAAATTACCGAAAGGATTGATTTGAATGCTTTTGGGGCCGAGTCAAAAGAGCAGGACGATTACAACAGAGTGATGATAGAACTAGCAAGAATGTTGGTGACTGATGATACCGATTTGAATACTCCAGAGCAGAAAGGGGGGAGAACCAGGGAAGATATGTTGCTTGCATTCCAACAAGTACTGATGTTGAGGTTTCACGGGAAGCTCAACTATATTATCGACCAGTTGACTAGATTTCTAGGGAAACCTAGAATAAAAACAAGAGCGAAGACATTAAGGGCATTATCAGGATTGATAAATGAAAATGTTCTGTTACTTCTCATACCAAAGGTTTCGAAGAGTGTGTCGTTGATGTTAAACGATAGCTCGCCAATGGTTAGAGATTCTGTGATCGATTTGATAAGTGGTTACTGTTCATCACGCCCTGAAACAATTGGTCAGTTTTATGTTCCAATTACCGATTGTCTTTCGGATGAAAGTATCCAAGTACGAAAAAGAGTAGCTCATATCTCCAGAGAAATATTTTTCAAGACACCAGATATTCAAATCAGAGCTCATATTGTATTCAAATTACTTCGAAGAATGGATGATGAAGATGACCAGATGGTAAATTTGGTTGTGAAATATCTTGTGGAACTTCTTTTTCCTTCCACAACAGAAAATTTTAATTTGAATGATCTAGGGCTCTTATTAGCTACTGCTATGGATAAGGCCCCTGGTACTCCCACTGATTTTGAAAAGTTTTTGAAGATAGCTTTATCCAGCCCTCAGGGAGAAGAAATCCGGTCATTTATTACCAAGTTAATTGAAGCAAACATCGACTATGTAATGCTAACAGCTGAAACAGAAGACCGCCAGAAAGCCGTAGCTATTATGAAGTTGATTACTGTGTTTGTTGATTTCGACGGGTCCTTATTCCCGCAAAAACGATTGACGTCGCTTCAACCTTATCTAATGGATGAGTCGACCATGAATGATTTTCTCCGGTATTATACTTTACGAATAATGAGATGCGTGTTGCCACACGTTAAGGTCCTTAACCCGGAGTTCATTGAAAAGACAATTTCATATTTGGTAAGTCAAATAAGTAAGCTCAGGCTCGCAGATTTGCAGGAAGCAATCCGTTGTCTTGATGAGTTGTGTAAGATTAAGAACAATAATTGGATCATAACTAATACTGTGATCGTTGTTTTGAAACATTTGTTGGCATACGTTCAGCAGTTCCAAGAGCACAAAATATTGAAATCCGACGCAAGAATCCTCAGACTCTTAAACTTAACTGGAGCCTTTGGAACTTTTTGCAGATTAGAAGATAATAGATCTGCTTTCTTAAAAAGCTCTTTGGGATTGAAGCCTAAAGAATCCATAACCAGTTTGATGGCCAGATTCGTGCTTACTTTTTGTGACGAGAAAGTAGAGATAAGCATTAGAGAAGTAGCTCTTAGAAATCTCCTTGGAATATGTTCTACTTCACCAAAATTGTTTGTTGCTCCCACCGTATTGAATATTCTTGACAGAGAGCTTGATAATAACAATGAACGAGAAGACAACAATCTCCCTGTAAATGGAGAGGATCCAGATGCTAGTAATGGTGGTACTGATATCGAAATACGAGGGGTCAAAGTCGGAGATAGAACATCACGAGTAAAGCTCCTCATTTTAAAATCAATACATTCATTCTTGCTCAAAGAAGAAAGCGACTCCAGAAGGAGAAATGATATGGGGCAAAAGCTGTCTACATTCGAGAATCTTGACGTAGCAGCTTTCAATGGATCTGGAAAAGGGTACATAAACGATGGAATTTGTACTACACTTGTCCAAAGATACATAGACAAAGTATTGAAGCTTTGTTTTATTGATGATGGACCAGCAGCTTTTGTGCCTATAATTCTTTTAAAGCTGGTGGTTGAGTTGGGACTTGAAAATCCCAAGAATGTCATCCCTACTATAATTGCCTTGGAGTCCAGCAGAAATAAGCATATCAGAAAGATAGCTGCTAACTTACATAAGCGTCTATTCAACAAACATGAAAGTTTGGTGGATTCTAGTTACATAGAAGCGTTGAAGTTGGCGGTCTTGTACAGATACGAATGCTTTACTAACTTGTTCACGGAGCACTTCTTCTTGCCACAAGTATATTCAATCATTTCAAAAACCTTTACTTCTTCAAGGAAATTTGTTCAGTCTTTGGCCAAGGTAATCAAAGTGGATGTTGATGGGGGAATATCGGAAGAACAGGCTATTTTCAAAAGAGATATAATCGTCTATACTCTACTTAATGCCAGTAAGATTGAATTCAAAACCTTAGAGGAGATTCTTATCTTGGGAGGTGCCGTTTCCAAGACTCTAACCAGACAAGGATTGGATTTATATGACCAGTTCAAAGAATTGGAGTCGAACAAAGATAATGAGGATAATAAAGAGATACGAAAGCTAGCATGTATCAATGCCACAGCTGCTCTAGCTTTATTGCAATTCAACAATTGTTTGATGATCAAATATGGTCTCTCTCGGAATGACTTGACTTCAGGAGCCAAAGATGGACCAGATGTAGAATCAAGACAACCGCCAAAAGTCGTCAAAGACATTGAATTTACTTTGGACTTGGGTGATGTGGTGATGTCTGAAATTACCGACAACAAATTGGATGAAATTTCCACCAAATACTGCATTGCAATGTATGAGTATATTAACTAGTACAATAGAAATAAATGTATATAGACTATACCAATACACCAATTACTTTTTATGCTTGCTTCTTTTCATGGCCGTTTTGATTCTATCTTGAATGGTCATGGAAGATGATGGCTTCGAACTACGTTTGTCTTTCTTGAGATGGGAAGGCGAGTTTGGCTTCCGCTTGATGCTGTTATGTGAATATGCCGAGATGGATTTGATAATGGATTTCGGGGTTCTTGCTTTCAGAAGATTCTTTTGGAGTTTTTTTGACGGTTTTTTTGGCAGCTTTTCTGCCAGAGTCTCTTCCTTCGGTTTTATTTCTTTGCTCGTATTCTTTTCTTGTTCAGAAAGTCCAGAAGCTATCGGCGACTCTTCCTTGACTAATCTAGGAGGGGCAGAATGATCTATAAATAAAGAGTACCCATTGCGTAGATTCAATCTTATAGGAGGACCAAATTCCTTTACTCTTTCTTCTCTTCTCTGTTCCTTAAGGAGCTTGACAGGAAGATCATACTCACGATAAGGATCCTCACTTATCAGCGAGTGTTCAAAGAACTTCATTTCATCTTTTAAATTCTCTTGACGTTTCTTCCAGTCCTGATACTTTTGCAATCGTTTATTTATCTCTATCACAGTCAAATTTCTTTTGGCAGACAATTCAGTCTGGTCGCCGATGTTATTGATTTTTGTGATTTTGGGAAGCTCAGCAGCCCAATTGAACCCGAGCAATTGGGACTTCTGTGTTTGCAAAATCTCGATATCTGATAGTAGCCTTGATTTGTCTTGATTCACCATCATATTCTCTCGTTTTGTCATGCGATTGTGGAAGTTCATATAGATTGCGTCGTCCAATGGATCATCTTTCAGTCTCAGCTTTCGAGGCAGCCGTTCTTTCCTCTCGTATTTGTGGATGGTGATATCTCGTTGTGTCTTTTCTCTTGGAGGTAATGCTGATTCTTCACTTATGCGCAAACAATGGGGTAAAGTACGGGACGAAACTTGAAGTGGTTTGTTTCTGTGGACGTATGGGTTTATATTGTCGAAGTTGAAAAGCAGGGCCAGATCTTTGGCGGCTCTAGACCTTAGCTGGCGAGACTGCAGTTGAGTTTGGTTCATGATTCATCTACTTGGTATCAGATAGATCGAATAAAAACATCGCGACTTTTATATCTTCTCCACAATTATCACCAGAGAACATCCACAACTAGCATGTCTTACCGGGGCAAGGAGAAGTCTCTGGACCTACTTCCAGTGTACAGCAACGGCGTAGCTAAAGAAGAACAGGAGCGGCCGATTTCCCCGGCTCTTGAGCGACAATTGGGGCCTGGATTAAAGAGTATCTCGGAGTTGTTCACCGCAAAAGATATCAACATTTTCGCTAGCATTGTCGTCTCCTGGGTGATCATTGTCAACTTTTTCGAAAGGACACATGTCAAATATACTATAAGGAAGTGCAATTGGAACAAATGGGAGCGGTGGGAATCAAACATTCCAGAACCTCGAAGAGTAGCGTTGTTAGCAGATCCTCAGTTAGTAGATGAAAACACGTATCCAGACAGACCAGCAATTGTGAATTATTTCATCAAGAAGTTGAGTGACAACTATCTCCATAAAACCTATCGTTCTATGCAACATTATCTCGACCCCGACACCATTTTGTTCCTTGGAGATTTATTTGATGGGGGCCGAGAGTGGGAAAATGATCTTTGGATGAAGGAATATCAACGATTTAATGAGATCTTTCCAAAACAGCCCAACCGAAGAACCTTGCAATCATTGGCAGGAAACCATGACATAG
This sequence comes from Yamadazyma atmosphaerica, assembly GCA_030574775.1. NCBI lineage: Eukaryota > Fungi > Ascomycota > Pichiomycetes > Serinales > Debaryomycetaceae > Yamadazyma > Yamadazyma atmosphaerica. The sequence goes on along the minus strand of JAJMFQ010000029.1, from coordinate 32,039 downwards.
GATTTGAGACCATTGATAGAAACCGCCTTAAGCGGTTTTCGGCGTTCTTTGGACCTCCAAATGACTTTATTGAAGTGGGAAATCATACTATAGTTTTGGTAGATTCCATTTCCTTGTCTTCGGAAGATGCTGAGATCAAACAGACTCCTCAAAGATTCTTGGAATCCCTTAATGATGTGATAAATGACAATTATCCGAGGATTTTGTTGACTCATGTGCCGTTATATAGACACAATGAGAAGCAATTGTGTGGGCCATTAAGAGAAAAGAAGGGCAAGTTTCCTCTTCAAAAAGGATTTCAATATCAAACAGTGATCGTGTCAGATCTATCTTCACAGATATTGGAGACGGTTCGACCTCTGATAGTTTTCAGTGGAGATGATCACGATTATTGTGACATAAACCACACATTGAATGATGGGTCTTTAGCTAGAGAAATCACTGTCAAAACCATGTCCATGACTTGTGGAGTAAAATATCCAGCTATCCAATTATTGTCTTTAAACAATCCGACCGATATTTCCGGCCATAGCTTGAACCCGGGGAGCACATTGCAAACCGAAATGTGCTATTTACCAAGCCCATATTTAAGTCTTACCATATATATAGTATGGCTAGTACTAACTATACTAGTGTTGGCGATAAACTTCATGATGCCAGAGATATTTGATAAAATGTTGATTTATTTGACCCAGACGTTTGCAAGAGAAGTTTCATTACCATTTTTCACATCGACATCAAGAATTCAAACTACAGTTAATTATAGACATCGCAACTTCAAAGGGTTTTTATTGTCGACTTCAGGATTAATAGTGTGTGTGTATATGATTCTTGGTGTTTATTACCATAATGTATAGACTCTAGTGTACAAAGAAATGAAAGGCTACTTGAAGTTGAAGAATCTCTCGAGGTAGCTCGGATTGAAATCGGTTCTTTTGGCGATGTATTGTCTGATGGTGAAAGGTTTCAAGTTGGCCAATTGACCTTCTGCTACCAAGGAGTTGATCAAATTCGGATGCACTGTGAATAAGTTACCGATTTCTTTCAAGATTTGAAAGTTCTCTGATAAATCCGATATTTCCCAGTTGTCAATGACAGATTGATATCTGATGACATCTCTGGTCAAGATAATACCTCCAGTAGAGTTGACAGTGAATTTCTTGAAATGGTCTAACAATAAGTTCAAGAATTGCATTCCGATTTTATTCAACACATTCAATAAATTGTTACTATCTAGGGATTTGGCCAATTTGTCGTGAATTGAAGAGATGAAATCGGATGCCAATTCACAGGCTTCAGTGTCGTACTCAGCAATGTTGTCTGCTAAGAAATCCTTCTTTTTTTGCTTGGATAAGTAGTAGACAATCTTTTCAGATACCAACAGGCAGGTGTCATTCAATATAATATTGATCGAGAGTTCACACCGTTGAATGTAGCTGTTTGTAAGATTAATCATTCTATTTCTGACAGTAGGATTGTTGACGGCACAGGGAATGATGATTTTCTTTATACAATTGGAGACCAAGAACAAAATATCGTTAACTAGATTGAATGTGTTTAAATAGGAGAAATCAACTGGCTGGTTGGAGTTTATCTTTGAATAGTTTTGTTCCTGCTTCAATTTATCATAAATGATTTCCAATCCTCCTTCGATGTACAATTTACCGAAATCAAATAGAAGAATTTCCAAAATCTCCAACGCATGCTCAGGAGATCTATTAGGCTCTAATTCCAAGATTCTGGCCACCGATTCGATGATAGTTCTGATGACAGTTTCTACAAGCTGGATGTTCAAAGAACTAAACTGTTTGCGTTCTTCCAGATCATCTAATTCCACCGAATTTCTGTTTCTCATATCCGATATTTGTGACTTCATGAAGTCTTTGAATTGGTTCAACCGCTTTCTTTCGGAAACCATAAACCCAAACCGATCATTGGTTTGATTTTCGTTTTGATAATCGAATTTATGAAGATTCTCTATAGTGGATGCCAATGCTTTGGTGTTCAAGGCTCTTTCGTTATAGTTATTGAATTTGGATACAATATTATAAATGATATCTTCCAAGTTCTTCTTTTCACGGTTGAAGTAGGTGTTGTCAGTGGTGAACTCCATGAAGAGATCATCAAAAGATTGATCTAGAATACTGGATAATTCATTCTCATTATCAAGGTCGTTAGTCACAAAGAACTCCTTTAAATCTTTGGTAAAATCAGTGATCATTTGATATAAAGACTGCAACATTCTAACATGAGCTAATGATGTCACAGACAAGGAGTATTGCAAGTCAGCATGGACTTTGGTTTGAATCAACTGAGCATACATTCTTTGAATGAAAATCTTCAATACTGGGGAAGGGTTTTCAAACACCTGGCTGACAATCCGGGCTTCTCCTTTGATTGTAACCTTCAAGTGATTCAACAAATCTTCCATTTGTTCATCTTTAATGGAGTCAGAAAAATCAGGGTTAGAGAGATTTGTCCATATAGTTTCATCATCCAAAATCGATTTTGTAAGGTATTCTTCGTTGAACTCCTTCAAAAAATCGTTCTTATTAACAAAAGTCTGGATACAATTCATTCCTCCATTATATTCTATCAATACATTAGAAATTTCTTTCATGAGTTCAAATTCATCATTTTCCAATGCCAGTTCGAATGTGTTCAAGAAATCCTGTTCCATAGTTTCGCTGAACTTTTCAATACATTTTACACATTGAATGGACTGAGAGATTTCCGGGGTTTCGATCTTCTTTGCCAAAGTCAACAAGTTATTAACAGTTTTAGCACATTTCAATTTATCTTCATAGGCTCTACTGAGTCTCAACTTGTGCAAAGGTTCATAGGTTTGCTTAGTGAAAAAGCCATGATATGCCCGAATCAAGAAGATGGTCTCAATGGAAACGTCCCGGGAGTTTGTGATCTTATTCAACGCGTTACTTAAGGGATCAATTTGACTGGAAACGTCGGTGATACTATAATCCAAGGATGTGAACTGTTGAGTGATTTCTTCGATTCTGTGGCTCAATTCCATCACATTGTGACTGTGTTTCAATTCATAGTCATCTACTTGTTTTTCCAAATGGGATTTATGGGCTTGGGCGTCTAAATTGAGTTGTTTTAGTTCTCTTAGTGTTGATTCAAAGGTTCTGATGTAGGGTTTCGGATCCAAGTATTCTAGTTTATTGACCTCGGCTCCTTTAAGAAAATGGTCTTTACTTAGTTCTTCAATGAATTGGTTTACGGTAAGACCACCGAGGAAGTTGTCGAGGTTCAACAACTCTCGGATCTCTTCGTCAAGATCGTAGATGGAGAAGCTCATGATATAAATAAACGGAATGTTGATGCGCGGATTGAGTAGATTTTAACCTGAGAAGTATGAGAATGTATGAACCATGGTATGTGGACTATGTGGATTGTATAATGATTATGAGCTGTGTAGTGGCTATTATGAACTGTATGTGTTTAGGGTATGAGATGTAGGAGTATATTAAAGTATGAAAAAGAAGAACCAGTAGAACATGTAGAACATGTAGAACATAAAGACATTATGAGCTTGAAGTGTAAAAGATGTAGAAGATATATAACTTAGACAAGTGGAAAAACCAACATGAACTATCTTAACCTCAAAAACTAGAAAAACTAAACTATAAAGGATGAATTAATTAGAAAAATAGAAACCAGAAACTAGAAACTAGAAACTAGAAACTAGAAACTAGAAACTAGAAACTAGAAACTAGAAGGTCCAGAACTAACATCCGGACTCCACGCATAAGATCTCATAACTATTTCATCTCAACTATATGAACTTGAATCAACTACATGAATTATACCAACTGATGCAATACTTCCTTCAAGAGAAATCTGAATTCCATGGATCTACAGATTCTATGACCTATATGCTTCTAGACCCCAATACATATAAATGCTCATATTTGTCATATATGTGATATCTACAATTTGTTTCAATTATTAGCCAGTTGAATATATTATATTTCTATAAACCTAGTTCAACTTGAAGGTGGTGTGACATTTACCACAGTATTGTCTGTCACCCATGTTGGCCATGAAAATACCAGCACCACAAGTGTGAGATGGACATTCTCTTCTTAATCTTTCGACCTTTCCATCGTTGTCAACTTTATAGTAAGTTAAGACAGCCAACTTGTGTTTTCTATGTTTGTGCTTGATTTTCTTTGGGGTGGTGTAGACCTTCTTCTTTCTCTTTTTACCACCTCCTCTTAATCTCAACACCAAGTGAAGGGTGGATTCCTTTTGGATGTTGTAGTCAGCCAAAGTTCTTCCATCTTCCAATTGCTTACCAGCAAAGATTAATCTTTGTTGGTCTGGAGGAATTCCTTCTTTGTCTTGGATTTTGGATTTAACATTGTCGATGGTGTCGGAGGATTCGACTTCCAAGGTAATGGTTTTACCGGTCAAGGTTTTAACGAAGATTTGCATCGTGGTTCGTCTGCAAGATATGCTTCTTTCTTACCTGGGTGATGATGAGGAAGAAAATTTTCAGATTTTTCAGATGTGAGAAATGAGTATAGATGATGGAGGGGACACGACTTCGCCGTCACAGAGGGTTTTTCTGGTCACGGGTGTAGCTACTAGTTATGGAAGTGGTCCCGCGAAATGGTTCTATTTGGAAGTAGTTCCGTCCGGGTCTTGGACGGGGGTGGGTCCGTCTAGGACGGGCCCCCACTCCATCTAAGGGCCATTTTGCAACCTTGCACATACAGACTTTAAAGATTTAATAATTAAGAATTTAGTAATTAAACATTCAAGAATCCAACTAGCTCACCTGATTCAAGTAGCCATGGGTGATAATCATGATATAATCCTAGGTGACAGAGTCCTTTCTAACCGGTACCTCCTATACCAGGATACTCCTGAAGATATTCCACCACCAACACCCCCCATTAAACCACCACTACGTCTCTCTTTCAAGCTACTACTAAGATTATTCACATGTAAATTGAATCTCTAGATATCTAAATCACTATCATCATCATTATTCTTGATGGTAACCATCGGAGCGGTGTTTGTAAGAGCCCGACGGTTGATCAACCCATGTTTCAATAGCACAGACTCCAATGCCGAATACTCAAAATCCTCGGGATTATTTCCTAGTTTTTCAAACCCCACCAACCTATCAACTTCATTTCCTTTGTAATACATGGCCACAAATGGCAATGCCTTGATTTTTAGCTTAGTAACTAAAAATGGAGCCAATTCTGCTTTGATCGATAATACCTTGACTGGTAGGTGTTTACGGGCCAAGATCTAAAAAGTTAGTATCATTATTGATATAATATGCCATAAAATAAGACATGTAACACTTCAAAAACTCCCACACATCAATATGTCCTATAATAGCCAGCTAGTTCATATACATACCAGTAATTTGTCAGTCATCTTCCTACACTTTTCAAAGTGGGGCTGATAGAAATGCACCACACAAACTTCTGCTTGTTTCACCACATTCATCAACAGCTTTTCATCAGTAATATCGGTGATATGGCCACCAGTAACATCACCAACACCAGATTCATCTATTCTCTTGAACTCTTTTGCCAACTGCTGTATTCTCGCTTCTCGATATTGACTCATCACAGATTCATCATTGTCCAATGCTTCAAACAACTCGTCTTCATCTTGTTCCTCTTTGTTGATATACGACTCCTGGTACTGTTCCACGAGTTGTGCTTGCTTATGGTCCATAGTGTGATGCGATGAAAATAACGCGTATGGACGTGATGCTAGCGTAATAAATGTCAGGAACGTTAAGAATGTTAAGAATGTTAAGAATGTTAAGCGTAGTCAATCATAGTTACATAGTCAAGCACAATTCGTAGAAAACCAGTAAACTATTCAACTAGTCAACTGACATCACAAACCGTAGCATTATTAATCCGTCTCATAAACTGTCGAGTAATGAAAGAATATGCCGTATGGTGTCAATGTTCTGTTGCACCACCGTATCATATGACACGGACGAACCTTGAACTAAGTCAATTGACTTGATTAGATCAGCATCAATACTGTGACAGGTTTCCAAAATGGCTTGGAGTTCTAGAAGGATTTGGCGTTGTTGGGAGTCCATGGTGTAGATAGTGAGAATTTTCATTATGTGATTTCTATGGAGAGCTAAGATCGTGGATAGATAAGATCATGTATATATAAATATCCTATATGCCGTGTGTAAATATGAGCCGTGTATAAATATGAGCCGTGTAAATATAAGCCGTGTAAATATGAACGATGAACTGAATGAAGTATATACAAATGCTGCTTGCTTGACTTTGCTGATCATGTGATGTTGGACGTTGTCTATCTTGCGTTTTTTGATGTTGCCCTTGTGTTGTCTAATATGCTGATATGTTAAATCATAAAGCTGTTGTCTCTGGCTCTATTACTATGTGTTATCTCTTGTTCCTTCGTCTACTCTTCCTGTTTAAACACATTCCCCAATCTCGATACCTCTTGTAATACAGTCGATGTGGTCACGTTATTCAAGTCCTTCATCAACAGACAACCGACATCACTAACAAATACTCCTGATTCTTCCCATTTGGATGTCAAGGAATCCAATACCAACTCAAACGCCTTCTTCCCTGTCTTTGCATTTTGTCCAAATCTTTCCACCGACCACTCTTCAATCTTGTCACAAACCCGGGAAAATGTCGTAAATGCCGTAATTTCTGCTTGTTGGATGAAGTTGGTTGTTGTTCCAGGAGATGTTTGGTCCGGTTTATATACCACTGTTTCTTTGACTTGTAGTAAATGATTCATGGTTAAGTTCATACTCTTCATTACTAATGTTTTATTAATCAAATCCACTTCACTGATCTCTCGGACATATGACAATTCTTGCCCTCCTACCATGGCAGAAATCCATTTTGGTATTGGTTGTTTGCAACCTATCAATCTTTCAGTCCTTAAAACTTGTTTCTGTTTATCCAAAGTTCGGTTCAAAATGTCTACTGAAACCACATGAGTAGAAAGTTCATTGGGGTACTTCTGCCAATTAGCAGCAGTTACTTGTTCCCAGGGATAATGGAAATCGTGGGTGCTTTCGAATAACTTCATTGTTGATAGTTACAATCGATGGGGATAAGCAGTATATATATATGAAAAATTATCATCTTCACACGAGAAAAAGAAAGTCTCGGAAAAGGTCGGGTGCATTTGCAGCCAAGATCACCGAGATGAGATGACTACTGATGACTAGTGCCACCAATGGCGAGTGACTAGATGGATGGATAGTAGATGGATGAAAGTAGTGAATGAATGGAGCCTACTAGAACATTATAAAGTTGTACGTTTAGTCTGTCAATTGTTTTAGAACCGTTCGGTACCACGGTTGAAATGTTAGTGAATCATTATCTTATGCGTGGAGTCAGGATGTTCTACGATTTTCTATAATTGCTTTGTAGTGGTACTCTAGTTGTACACTATACTAATTGGTATGTATAATATGCTAATTGTATGTAGTTACACTATATCCAACTACATACTGTTCTATAATTGGGGCCTAATGATCTACCCAATCCGATAAATGCAATTGTTCAATGCAATCTCCATCTACATCATACTTCTTCCATATTATCCGTCATTGTAGTGTCGCCCTGTTCAGGACCAACAGTCACAGCATTATCTTCTTCTTCAGATTCTGACCTCACCGTGTACACGATGCTACTTTGACTATTGCTGGGTCTTGTAGATTGAATTCTCGATTGAATTCGTGGACCATTCGTACGTATACTGGTGCTGTTGTGAAGTCTTCCGTGGGGCCTTGTGCTGCTCAGACTGTGCCGACGGAGCTGACCTCCATTTCTAATCACCCGAATGGTGGAATTATTATTTCTGTCTTCGTCTTCATTTTTCTCTAGCCCGAGCCGAATAGCTTGTATCACCGGTTGAATGCTGGGTGATACGGTGCTGGTGAAAACTGGAGATGAAGGATCTTCATCTTCTTCCATTTGTGCTCCTATCAACCTTTGAATCTCCTCGTTCCCAAGGGTTTCTGGAACTGGACCAGATGAAATTGTTGCATTATCATCGTTCATAGAAACTGGAACGGCTTGTGGACTCAAGGGAACTGCGGTATCAGAGAAGTCGTTTGTTCCAAATGGATAAGTAGCTGCTTCTGCCTCGGCAATCACCGATGGATCTGGTGATTCTTCCATATCAACTTCATTATTCATCCAGTCGCTTCTACTGACAGAACCCCGCTCAAAAGTTTGCAGATTCATGGAACTGTAGTTGTTGCTCAACAAATCATCGTCTTCGCTTAAACCAACCGGCTCGTCGTCACTCTCTTCGCTGCTGTAGTCAAGTTTATACTTCCGAGGCCCATATGCCTGAGTAACCCCAGTGATGTCCTGGTAAAAAGAGTCGAAAAATTGGTCAAATAACTCTACCGTTTGCTCATGAACGCTCGGGTGGTGCCGCAACTTATCACGAAGTTCAACAAACTCGGGGAGTTTGTTCCCTACTTCCTGGTGGTTGTAAACCGGTTTGGGCCGTCTTGTGTCTATCAAATTAGCATCCCATACATTTTGAAGGACAGGAATCTTGTGAATCACTTGATCAAGTACATTCAACACTCCTAAATGTATAACCTTAGTCCAGTTGCTTAGAAATATCTCTTCACGGTTTAAAAATAAGTAGTTTTTGCTACGGGAGTACTGGAAATATTCCGTATCCAATCCCAATCTCATTAAATTGCCGAGGTTGGTATAATTCCTGGAATTGGTTGATAATTTCACACAGTGACGGAAGAACTTCTTATAGATAATATCTTTCTGGATCCGAAGACCCAAATTCTTTGTAGCAATTCTTACCACTTCTGGAAGAAGATTTGCTGAAAGCCCCTTGACAATGAAATCCAACATGTGCATTTTAATATTCTTGACGAACATTGGTTGAATTCCAAAGTCACTGGGCAACATCGGATAACTATTGTAAAAGATGCTAATATTGGACAAATCGTTCAACATTAACGTGCTGGGGCTTCTTCTGAGAATGACTAACACCCGTTTACCTTTAGCCACAAAATGGTCATTTAATTCCTTCAAGTGGTTCTTTAAGAGATAATTCGATCCATACCCATTTCTGTTCCTATCTGCCATGTCTGAAAAGTTGGATACCACTGTCGGAGGAAATATTTCGGTTCCAGAATAGTTGTAGGTGATGCCAAAAGTCAAATTTTTTTCATCACGAGTATTTATCCCTGGAGTTACATATTCAATTAAGTCGTTAACATCAATTGAAGACTCTGTATACTGATACACATTATCATAGTGGTAGCCTTTGAAAGCCTTCCGTAAACGGACCGTCTCCTTACTCAACGATAAGTGATTAGATTCTATATCAAACTGTTGTTTCCATAATTGATCTAACTGTTGCAAATTGAGTAACTCTGAAATCCTCTGAGATTTGAAAGGAATAGAAATCCGCTGCTTGCGTTTAATGTCACCTATAAGCAGCTTAAGTCTGAATTTATCATAATAAGGTTCTCGGCCCATATGGCGCTCAAGGAAATACAGTTCGCTTAACATCGACAATATCATACTGAGTCTTTCTTCTCCATGCTTGGTTCCTTCTCTGATCTCATCTTCGAAGTCTGGTTCGTGGTATCGAACCCTTTTGACGGTACGTTTGCGTGGTGGCATTTTTTCAGTACTTTGGGACGGCTTGTTATTGGGGCTGGGGTTCTGAGATATTGAGGGAGTGTCATTGTTAACATCCACGGAAATGTCTTTTTGGAGTGTATTTTCTATATGGATTTGTCTTCGAGCTTGTCTTTGAACTTTTTCGCTCTGGATGTGTACTGGAGCTTGTACTGGAGCTTGTGCTGGAGCTTGTATTGGAGCTTGTTCATTCTGCTCTTGTTCTATTTGCTTCTGTTCATTTTGTTCCTTTTCATTTTGCACCTGTTCAATTTGTTCCTGTTCAATTTGCTCCAGTTCTAATTGTTCCAGTTCTAATTGTTCTTGCTCTAATTGTTCTTGCTCTAATTGTTCTTGCTCTAATTGTTCTTGCTCTAATTGTTCTTGCTCTAATTGTTCTTGCTCTAATTGTTCTTGCTCTAATTGTTCTTGTTCTAATTGTTCCCTTTGCTCTAGTTCACTCTGTTCACTTTGATCTTGTTCACTTTGATCTTGTTCACTTTGATCTTGTTCACTTTGCTCCGGTTCACTCTGTTCACTTTGCTCTGGTTCACTCTGTTCCTGTTCACCCTCCTTCTCAATACGATCCCCACTCAGTCCAGGTTTCATACCCCCAGACCTTTGGCCCTTGGGATTCACCCCGCCAACTCTTCGAGGTTTGGCAAGCTTTGCAAGTTGGTTGTCTTCAAGTAGCCATCGATTGAAACTCGATTTGGTGATGGAAAACTTATCCAGAAAATGCCTGATAGTATCCACTTGCTTATGTAAAGGATCACGAATACTTTGTAACCTATGATATTGAACAACCTCTTGCTTATCAGCTTGACTAAGACGCTTTCCCATGTTGCAGACGAAAATATGAAAAACCAAAAATTGAATAAAAATCCAGAGAAAAAAAAAAGAAAACAAACTATAACTCAAATAAAATCAATCAACAACTCAGACTATCAAAATGACATCAATCAATGCTAGCAATTGGTAGAGCAGAACAGAATCTTTCAGATGTGATTCTTAGCTAAATGTGTAAATTTGATCATCGCGCTCATCGGAGAATGCCCCTTGGGCCGGATCAGATGTCGTGTGAGTGATAAGATCTTGTCAACGTAAGGTACCACCACATTCAAGTGTTGACATAGGTACTAATAGAGTATATATAGAAGGTGGTTATTCGTATAGGAAGATGAATAAAATGTTCACTAAACTGTTTGAATGTTGTCATCAAAAAAAAAAAAGAAAAAGAAGATACAGTTACATAGTCAAGGAGTAGAGTTAGCAAAAACTGTCAATGTGAAACTGTCAAAGTAAAAAATAAAATAACAGCCAAAAAAACAACAGCCAAAAAGAGACGTACAAACCAACACAAATCAACTGTACAAAACAAAAGCACATACCAACATCACATACCAACATTACAAACCAACAGTACATACAGCACAAACAACACAACAATTCTCTTACCAAAAAGAAACCGTGGCTATGACTCCGGCACAGTTATGGTCGCGTGAGCTTAAAGGGCGGAATTGTTTAGCAACATATCGGACTATTGTTCCAAGCCGATTTTCATCTCTTGTTATTGTTAAAGTCGTCGTTTCGTGGCTTCAGGTACACGCATGAAATTTGACCCCCTGACTGAGCATAAAACTGCTTGAACTGCTGTTGTTGTTTTTTGTTGATTATTTTATAAACATCTTTGGCAATTATTGGCTATGAAGTCGGTAGCGTATGTTATTAAACGATCTTTCTTGTTGATCGTGGTGGTCAACGCCATCTATCTATTGCTGTGTCTTCTTTACTACCGAAATGACTTTTCTTCCATGAGTTCCCATATGTTTGGAGACTCTTATGATTTAATTAATGTTGAAAAGGAGTCGGACGAGCCTAGTGTTGACTTTCAACGGGAGCTTGACAGTCTATTGGCTAAAGTGGAAGCTGATAAATATGGAAAGTTTTGGTTGAAGGATACGGACTTGACTAATACTGAAGTCACCATAGACCCAAGGTTATTTTTCCCTTCTAGTAACTTGCCTGATGCTTGGCTGAATAAAGATACCTTGTATCATGATATCAGATTTACCCTTTCTCTTTATCTTAATCATATAAAACATTCTTTACAAAACCAAAAGAAGGGTGATGAAGATGTGTCGGTTCCATTCCACTGGGTTGATTGGATTGATTTGACAGCTCTTAACAAGGACTTGGAGAGCCCGTTGTCGGAAAGAAGAAACTGTGAATGGTTTAAGGAATTTATCGATTTACGGAGTAATTTTAACTTTGATGACTTGCATTGTTATAACAACAATCAGTTGACTCCTGAACAAGTAGAAAACATGGGATTTGATCGTCATAACCAGTTGCCTGGGTACGTGATGCACGGGTTTTCTTTGAATAGAGGCACTATTGATGTCCGGTTAGCTCAAGCTAGATCATATGTGATGTCTCATATGCCTAATCCTTATAAGTTGATTTTCTTGAATCAGAATAATGGCACTTATGATGTCAACGTTGACCAGTCATTGCCTAAACAAAGAATCATCAATTCCCAACTAATGCAAGACTATTTATCCAATAGTGGCATGAGTGGAGAACTGGCTAAGATTCCGAGAAAATTGACCTTGAATCCGGTTGAGGAATTCAAATCCTTAAAGGCTTCTGTGGCCCCAACACGTATAGATGATAAGCTGGATCCTTTTGGGCTCTTCAAGAAAACTCATACTGTTGATGCTACTGATTCTAAATATTTGTCTCTCCCAAAAGAGGCATTCCATTATGGACCAGAAGAAGTGGAAAATGAAATCAAATTCTATGATTCTTTGGGAGAAAACCTTGGGTATATCCAAAAGTCATATTTGGATTCTTTACAGTATTCAAAAGATAGAACTACCGATCAAGAGTATGTTTTCTTCAGACAGTCTACCTTATGGTATGATCATGATGATAGAAATACTGATCAAGATAGAGGTTGGCATTATGACTGGAGATTTTTTTCAGGAACTTTAAACGGAGCTAGAGACGGTTGGACTGATGATGAACTTAAATTACGGCAGGAAGTCATTTTAGATAGATTGACTAGAAACTGGTTCAGATTTACTGCTGAAAAGGGATTTGTCAGTTGGATCATGCATGGTCCTTTGTTATCTTGGTATTGGGATGGGTTGATGTTCCCATTTGACAATGATATTGATGTGCAAATGCCTATTAAAGAATTGGTCAGATTAGGAAAGTTGTATAACCAATCATTAGTGATTGAAGATGTTGAAGAAGGATTTGGAAAGTACCTTATAGAGGTGGGAACTTTCATCCATAATCGAGATATTAGTAAACGAGAAAATCATATAGATGCTAGATTTATTGATGTTGATAGCGGACTTTACATTGATATCACTGGTATTAGTACTAGTGATGCCAAAGTTCCTGACAATTATGAAAAAGATAAAACCATAATCCAGATCTCCCAAGAGTTGAAGGATTCTTCTGAAAACGAAGATGAAATCTATAACGATAGAAGAAAGCATTTCCATAAGTATAGTCAGATATCACCATTGAAATATTCAAGCATTGGTGGAGTCCCTGCCTATTTGCCTAATGATATTGCCAATTTATTATTATTTGAATATCCAAAGGGTATGTCTAACGCCGAGTTCAAGGATTGGCATTATATTCCGAAAATCAATTTGTGGGTCCATAAAGATAAAATCAAATCCGTATTTGATGATAATGATTATAAGAGAATGACAGCAGGGAAAGTAGTGAAAACAGATAACTTCAAATTAAACAAATTGATATTATACATCGAAGAAGAAGAAATCCTAAAATTATTAAAACAGAATACTGACTTGTTATGTGAATACTACAAGACCAAAGAAATCACTGAAACTCACGAGATTGAACGACAATTTTTATTCACGGTGGAGTTACCCCGTATCAAGAGTAATAATCCTTACAGACTTCTGATCTTATCCAAGACATTGGAGAACGACGAACTCGACGAATATGCTGCATTTGTCAATAATCATATCAAAATGCCTTCTCCTCTTAGAAAATCCTTATTCCAATACGAGAAGATTGACCAACCTTTGCATCATCATGAATACGTAAATAAGGACTCTTAATCGCCCGGTTTATATCTGCATTTTTGTATTAATAATTTAATGAACACTATGGACTTGATGTTAGTAATCTTTGCGATCGTTTGTATTCTCGAATCGCTGTAGTGGGTATACCGTCTGGGCGCGGTGATGACTATAAGCGAATCTTTAATTATATATCACTTAGTTAGAACTGCTTTTAATCCATCTAGCGTGCTGGATAGATTCGTACACAAGTTGAAGTGTGGAATTAATCATGTTAAGAGTATTGAATTTTAAAAGAGCTTTAAGTACGGCTGCTGATATCTTGCCACGATTCAAAACGTCTACTCTTCCTAATGGTTTAACTGTGGCCAGTGAGTTCATGCCAGGAACAAAGACTGCCACTGTTGGAGTATGGATTAATGCTGGATCAAGGGCCGATGACCCAAAGTCAAGTGGAACTGCCCATTTTTTGGAGCATTTGGCTTTCAAAGGTACTGATAGAAGAAATCAGTTAGGACTCGAATTAGAGATTGAAAATATGGGATCACAAATTAACGCTTATACCTCCAGAGAGAACACGGTATATTATAGTAAATGTTTAGCCGACAAGATAGATGAGAATATTGACGTTTTAAGTGATCTTTTGACCAAATCCAAATTAGATCCTAGAGCTATTGAAAATGAGAAGCATGTAATTTTACAAGAGAGTGATGAGGTGGATAAAATGTACGATGAAGTTGTGTTTGATCACTTGCATGCGGTTGCTTTCAAAAATCAGGATTTGGGAAGAACTATTTTGGGACCAAGAGAAATCATCAAAGTTATAAACAGAGATAATTTGGTTGATTATATCTCCACCAACTATAAAGGTGATAGGATGGCTCTTATAGGGGTTGGTGCTATCAATCATGACGAATTGGTGGAAAAAGCCAAAAAGTATTTCGGATCAATCAAGAAATCAGATGTTCCTTTCAAACAGAGTGGTGACGATTTGCCTATATTTCATGGTGATGAAATTAGAATTCAAGATAGTACCATGCCTGTGACCCATGTTGCTTTGGGGGTGGAAAGTGCAAGTTGGTCTGCTCCAGACTTTTTCACTGCTTCGGTTGCTAGCGGTATTATTGGACACTGGGATAGATCTATTGGTATGGGATCTAATTCTCCTTCGTTTTTAGCGGCCGATGCTGCTACTGGAGGTCCAAATCAAACTCCTATTGCTAATTCGTATATGGCATACACTACTTCCTACGCTGATACCGGATTGATGGGAATTTACTTCACTGCTGACAAAAATGCTGATTTCAAGTTGTTTATTGATGCCATTGCAAAAGAATGGAATAGATTCAAAAAGGGTGAGATCACTGACGAAGAAGTGGAGAGAGCCAAATCTCAGTTGAAAGCTTCGTTATTATTGGCTCTTGATGATTCTACTGCCATTGCTGAAGATATTGGAAGACAATTGGTGAACACTGGATTCAGATTAAGTCCGGAAGAAGCTTTCGAAAGAGTTGAATCCATCACCAGAGATGATGTCATCAATTGGGCCAATTATCGTTTGAAAGATAAACCAGTAGCATTGGCTGCTTTGGGTAACGTTCAGGGGTTACCTTCACATAAAGAGATTCAGAATAGCTTGGCTCAGTAGTTGTCGAATCACTTTCTTGTAAATACCTGTTTACGAATAATTTATTAATGTACAAAATATTACATACGTATGTATATACATATAAGAAAATGTTAGTTATGTCTTTTCCAGAATCATCTCTTGTGCTACATCGTTACCGTCTTCTTCCACCTCTTCTTCGATACTACCACCCTCTAGAACCGATTCCGATGGTACACGCTTCATGAGTTCAGGAGATTTGAATAATTTACCAATGTTTTCAATCCATCTCTTTCTCTTGTCAAGTAATGATCTTAATCCCGTATTCAGAGCTTGTTGCTGAGCCGGATTCACTTCGGTTCTGTCACTGGTCTTCTTCTTTTTACTTTTAGCCTTAATACGCTTCATGTAAGCTTGGTCAACTTGCTTATCCAAGTCATCTAATATAGTACAATATTCCTGATATGCTATTTGTTCTTCAATAACAGGTATCAACTTCTTTTTGTTCAGTCTATTTCTAACAGATGCTTCTTTCAAATCTTTTTGCAACATTCGAATCTCAGCACTAACTTCATCATCTTCTTTGTTCCGTATCCAATCATCAGAATCTATTATGCTGGAGGATCTTGGTCTGCTATTAGGATTGACCTTATCGCCTTTGCCGTCTTCATCATCGTTTGGCAAATTCATGAAAATTCCGATGTATTTGAGTTCTCGTTTCAACCGTTCCTCCATAGAATGGAAATCGGTAGTCTCGGAGGCAAGATCAAAGTCGTCAGTTTTGGAGAGATGTGTTGCCACTTCCTCGTCGGCATTGATGTCTTGTGCCATACTTCCACCATCTGACCCATCCTCATCATTCGTCTCTTCGTGGACACTCAAAATTGCTGATAGCAACCGGCTAGAAAGTGGACCACAGGAAACATCTTCTGTATACAATTTATCGTCCGTCAAGTTATCGATAGACCCTTTGGGCCGGTAAGAATCCATCGAAGGTTGCAGAAAAGCAGGAGTATTCAACTTATTGGTCAAGCTAGCATCTTCATCGGCCCATGCATCAGTGTAAAATTTACCTAATTTCGGTATTATGTATGGACTCACATCAGGATCATAATTCTCCTTCTCAAACCCAGGAGGAATAATGTGCTTTTCATTCAAGAATTTCAAATCATCATTCAGGAAAGGGCGATAAAATGATTCAACGTATGATTGGAAGGTAGTAAACTGAACTTGATTTGATGGAGGTTTGGTCTTAGAAAAATCAAAATCAGGAATCTTCCCTGGAAGCAAATCCTGTAAATCGCTCTCTGGGTACGAAGCAACGGCATATTTCCTCTTCAAGTATTCTCTTCCCTGAGTTTCCAATCCATTATTATCTTCAGAAAACAACCCTAGTTCGGCAATGGCCGCACTGGAAATCGTTTGGGAAGAAACAAACTCGGATTTGGGATTTTTGAGCCGTGTATCTTGCCCATGCTTGAAATGGCCACTTTGAACAGGAGGAACTGGGTCATCTGGCGAATTCAAGTTCTCCTTTTCTTTTTCTTCTGTATTCTCTGCTTTTTCCTTTTTGATAAGAGGCTCATCATCAGCATCATCCTCGGCGAAGGACTCTTCAGGTCCCGTCTTTGCCTTTTTTGTGACAATCTCGTCTTCATTATCTGCATCCAGGTCAGCGGATCTATGACTTCTTTTGGCGCCTCTTGGTTCAATTTCCAGCTCCTTTTCATCTCCCTCAGTATCAACCTCTACTGGTTTAGCAGCTTCATCCCCATCTTCCACATTCTTATCTTCTTCGTTTTCCAAAATACTCTTATCTTCCTCTTCCTCTTCCACTTCACTAACTCCTTCTTCTTTGTTAAGCTTTTTCTTGATTAAAGAGAGAACTTCGATGTCTGTTTGCTCTGAGTGCTTTAATTGATTGGATAAGGTAGTAAATAACTTATTCAAATTGAGCAACACATTAAGATTCGGAACCTCTCGAACACTTTCACCATCCAATAGCCCTACCGACGAGTCATATGTCAACTTCAACTCATTTATGATATCATCCAACGTTGTGGAAGCCAACGGCTGACTACTCATATTTGCTGACGGTATTAATATAGACACAGATTTAATTACCCCAAAGAGCGGTTGCGGTCGTTGATACAAATGTCAAAGTTCTAGACCAGAAACTCCGTGCTAATACCGTCCAAGATGAATATTCTTCTTCGTAAGAACTTTTGGTTTATTCTATAGACCAAAAGCTGATTGATTAACACGATCAATCAAATCTTCTTGACTAATATCTCACTATCAACTAATGTTCAGTTTAAAAAGCGCGAGGTTTTGCTCTGGAGGAAACACATCAACATTACTAGTACAAGTTATATTGTAAAGACTCTATTATATACAAGGTAAACTATAGGAAGCTAAGGAGAGAATTTCGATACGTATTGTTCATCCTTCTTCTGCTTTACGCGATCCACTAATCTTCTGACGATATTATGTTGTACAACTGGAGCGTCCTCGGGTTTCTTCCATTCTTCTGGGAATTTGGCTCTTGGTGTTTTTGGTTTGGTGTGACGAGTATCGATGGGAATATCACTAAAGTCGTCGGTCAAATCTTTGGATTCTTTAAGCAATCTGGTGAATCGAGACATTATTAATCTGGCATTTTGAGTAGGTTCCTGGTTTTCATCTACAGTAAATTTCAACACTTTGGTATTGTGGTTGAATTTATTCCCTGATAATATCATGAATTTTCTTTGTTGTTGTTCGTTCAATTCAAGGTCCTTAAGTGCTACCTTCAAAGTAACTTTACGATTCGAAGAATTGGATTCATTGCTGAAGTCGGTATGATAAGTCAATTTAACAGGAGTCTCTTTATCGGATTTAGGGGTGTAAGATTGGCGAAGTTTGGCTAATAATGGCATTTCAAATGCACTTATTCTGTTCAAATGCTCTCTTCTTCTTAAATCATGAGGCGTTTGTCCTCTAGCAACAACATTCACATTACTTCTTTTTGGTGGTAATTGTCGTAAATTTACAGGAGTATTGTTCATATACTTCTCCTTAAAGTTATCAATTTCGTAAACATAATCCAATCCAGGTGAAACTTTACTTAACGATTGGAACGTGGATAATATGGCTCTTCTTTCTTCGTCGTTGGGATTGTAGTTTTCCTTCAACGCATCCTTACGGAGATTATGCAACTCAAATATTCTGTCGGCTGGCAACCCTTGCCAGGCATGAGGGTTTAAATAAAGAGAATCTTTCAGATTGGATGAGTTGTGACGAATCTGTCTGATAGATCCACTGAATGCTCCTCTACTTCTCCCTAACATATTGCACAATTCGATATTCTTCAAAAATGTTTGAGAATTTTTTTTCACTTTCTGAAAATTTTGAACTGGTGATATTAGTTTGCGCACGCCTATACGATCTGGTTCCTAGGCTCTATATATTATGTCTACATTACTGTTTCTCCTGTTTAACTTCGGTTTTGGCGTGTTTACCTCTTTTAGGGCTACCGCTTTCATCTGATTCAGGATCCAGCTTCGGTCGTTTTCTGAAGAAAGAATCGATGGACTTTTGAGGACTCTTCTGATTCTTCATTTCTTTCACGAGATAATCTCCTTGGTTTGCTGAATTGCCCACATCTTTCGACACCATATAAGAACTTATATTATCATAAGCCCTGCTATTGGTGGTATTCAAACAAGTGTCTAAGAATTTGGAATCCCAACGCAAATCGGGATTCAACCAATCGTCCCATTCCTTAGAACCCGGTAAAAGCATTAGCGGTTTGCGAGGATGTAGCCAAGATAAGTCCTGCTTATCTTCTTTAGTAGCAGGTCCAGTGAGTATTGTGAAACTTGAAAAATAGCCACTTTCAGGATCTTGAAAGCTATCTTTGTAGTGAGTATTATGGGAATAGAGCCCTGCTAGGAATATCAATGGATATTTGGTAGAATGTACATAGTACGGGGTTTTTTCTGTTTTTTGCTTCTGCCATTCAAAGTATCCCTCTATTGGAACTACACACCTTTGGTTCTTTGCAGAATTCCAAACTGGTGACCCTTGAGCCAACGTTTCTTTTCTGCAGTTGAAATATTTAGCTTGATGTGCTTGTAACTCTTTAGAATATTTAGCTCCTTTTTGCAGCCCTTTATTGACAGGTTGGGGATCTTTTGGCTGGGCCCATGTTGGCACTAACCCAAACCCCAGTGTTTCAAAAACATACTCTATCTTTCCATTATGATTCTTATTCTGATAAATCATAACCGAGTTCCTTGTAGGGGGTATATTATAGGAGGAGCTGAATCCATTGAGACTGTTTCTTAGAACTATTTGAACCTCGTCTTCAGGGCCGTTTTCTGGACTCTTATGGACTGTGTACCTGTTGTCTGAAACTTGTTGTGGCTCTTCATTAGTATTATCATTGCTCAAGACTGTCCTTGTGAATTGGCCAGGTAACTGATCCACATTCTTGATATTCAAGTTAGTATATTGACAAAGAAATGGAGGTGAAGACTACATACGACACTCATAGCATAGCGCCCACACATCTTAGGTGTAATTGGCTACAAGTAGACTAATTGTTCGAGTATTAAAGTAGTTGCTCAAAAGAATAAATAGATGCAAAAACGCAATGCGAATCTTATTCTATATACAATTATATATGAAACAAGCGGTTTCTATTTTCAATCCAACAGATCAGGTATTATATCTCCGTAGCTATCTTCAAAATCTTCATCGGGCTCTGAATAGTAATCCTTTTCTTGTCCATCAAAATAATCAGGCTGGTCTTCTTTACTCAAGAATTCATCGTAGGGAAATATGGAAGATGTTTCATCGTATTCTTCTTCCATTTTCGACTTATTTTCCATTGCATCTTGTATAAGTTTTTCTTTCAATTCTTTTCTTTGTTTTTTGAAGTCTAGATATTGCTGTCTCTCTTCTTGGGCCCTTTCGTACTCGCCATTGTCAACATCTGGATCTCGAGAGTCACCTAGATGCTTCTCATCCACGAACTTCACATCTTGAAGCTCATCTGGCATATACTTTTGAGATACCACTCCATTCTCGAAATTTGGGTTATACCGGTAGGTATCACCGTACCCCATATCTTTCATAAGTTTGGTGGGGGCATTTCGCAAATGGAGGGGGATTCTATATGATGTTATTTCGGAATTCTCATTGAACAAAGATTGAGCCGTTCTTAGAGCCCTATACGATTTTGTAGATTTAGGAGACTTGGCCAACCTTACAGCGCAATGCGCCAAAATGATTTCCCCTTCAGGCATACCAATGAATTCTAACGCATCTTTTGCGGCCACGGCGAAAGGAAGACATGAACTGTCTCTTAATCCAATGTCCTCGCTCGCTATTACAATCATTCTTCTGGCGATGAACAACGGATCTTCACCACCGTTCAACATTTTTGTTAAGTAGAATATTGCTGCATCTGGATTTGATCCTCTCACCGACTTATGGAAAGCACTTATGGTATCATAGTGCGACTCTCCATGATGATCATACATCTTTTGGTAATTTCGAGTGGAAAGTAAAGGCTTTATAATACTCTTATCGATCTTTATAACGC
The DNA here is from genome assembly GCA_030574775.1 of Yamadazyma atmosphaerica. NCBI lineage: Eukaryota > Fungi > Ascomycota > Pichiomycetes > Serinales > Debaryomycetaceae > Yamadazyma > Yamadazyma atmosphaerica. The sequence continues at coordinate 11,096 of JAJMFQ010000029.1, read as the reverse complement.
CCAATTTTATTTGTTCTTCAAGCTTCTGTTCCGCTGGCTCTCGAGGTTGGAACTTGGGGCCTGACAAATAGGCATTGATAGATTCTAGGATGTTCAACGATACTCTTGCGTCTCCAGCACTTAGTTCGGCAATATAATCTATGGCGTCTCTTTTTAATGAGATTAAATGCAAGTTGTATACCAACTTCCTGGTCTGGTTAAGTAAGTACAACCCTCTATTGAGAATCTTTACCAATGCATCGAGTGACAATGATTCCATCACAAAAGTATGCATTCTTGACAACAATGCATTATTAAGGGTGAATGATGGATTTTCAGTAGTAGCCCCCAAAACAGTGACAGTTCCTTTCTCGATTACTGGTAATAACAAATCTTGTTGAGCTTTATTAAATCGATGAATCTCGTCCAAGAAAATCATAGTTCTATTTCCTGTAAGTTTCCGATCATTTTCTGCTGCTGAGAATATCTCTCTTAGCTTGCTAGCGGATGCAGAAGGTCCTGATATCTCAATGAATCTATAATTGGTGGAATTGGCGATTATTCGAGCAAGCGTTGTCTTCCCAACCCCTGGCACTCCCCATAGGATGAATGACGGTATTTCTTGAGCACTTATCATGTTTCTCAATAATCCATTGGCTCCCACCAACTTTTCTTGCCCAAAAAAGTCATCTAAACTCTTGGGCCTTAATCTTTGTGCCAACGGTATCTTCGACTCTCGTCTCAATCTTACTACTTCCAGGTATTTTGAAGGAGCGGGGCTTTGAACTTGTGGAGCTAACTTAACTGGGGGCAGACTCATTTGAGGGTCGGGACGAGGACTGCTGACAGGACTCAGGTGATTCTCTCGAGCTACAGTACTCAATTTCGCCTTCTTATCGGGTAGTGGGGATTCATTTTGGTTTGTTAGCCTAGCTGCCTCCTTCCTATTTTGTTCTTTTAATCTTCTTTCGGCTATTAGGAGTGTTGTCAACGATGGTTTGGACTTGCCTACTTTTTCAGACTTTGCCTTTTTGTCATCATAAGAATCCATCTTTAGCCCCAATGCCTTAAAGGGATTACTAACATCTTTGACCTTTTTAGTTCCTGTTTCACTATCTGTTTCAGATTTTCTCTTCAAGCTTCTTTTTTCTTGTGAATCAAGACACGAATTTACATGAAGCTCAAGCTGGTCTGCTGTGAACACCTCAAAGCAAATAGGACATTTGGCTTCGTCGATTCCTTTAGCTTCCTGGACTTGCATTTGTCACCAGTGATTAATCAGTTAATGAATAAATCGCGTGAACGCGATAACGCGATAAGGTTTTTTTTTTTTTTTTGATCTTGATGAGTATTCACTACTGAAAGTATCAATCAGAATGACAATAGACATCATGTGGAGAACTCTTCCACTTAAACCTGTAGAGTTATCTTTGGCTAGAGTATTGAGATGCGGACAGACTTTTAGATGGAAAAATATAGATAATGTATGGTCTTTCACCACCGGTGATCGTATCATATTGTTGAAGCAAGATACGGAAGCCCTTCATTATGGATGGATAATGTCTGAAGAATTCCAAAATACTAAATCCTTTGCTAAAATTGAAGCAGAAACATTGGATTTTATCAAGGATTACTTCCTGTTGTCGGTAAAACTAGAAGACTTGTACTCCCAGTGGCAGCGGGTTGATGAAACCTATCATAAGAAAAGTGAGAATTCCCCTTTTATTAAATTCTCCGGTATCAGAATCCTTAGACAAGACCCTTGGGAAACGGTCGTTTCGTTCATTTGTTCATCAAACAATAATGTGAAAAGGATTTCTAAAATGTGTGATAGCTTGTGTAATGAGTTTGGTACCTATATTAACGACTATCAGGGTGTGCCTTTCTATTCCTTTCCCACTCCAGAAGCTTTGTCCCAGCCAGGTACTGAGCAAGCTTTAAGAGAGTTCGGATTCGGCTATAGGGCCAAGTATATCTACAACACGGCATGCAAATTTACCGATCAAAAAGTTCCACATATATCGTTGGAATATTTGCACTTGATGAGAGAGAAATCTTTTGCAGAAGCTCATGAATTCCTTTTGCAATTGACTGGGGTGGGGCCAAAGGTGGCTGATTGTATTTGTTTGATGGCACTTGATAAGCATGACGTTGTTCCAGTGGATACACATGTTTATCAAATAGCAGTGAGAGATTTTAAATTCAAAGGCAAGAAAGACTTGAAGACCATGAATAAACAGGTATACGATGATATAAGAGATCATTTCAAGAAGTTATTTGGATCCTATGCGGGCTGGGCCCAATCGGTTCTTTTTGCTTCTGACTTAGCAGATTTGAACAATGGAATTAATCATGTAAGTACACCTCCGGTCCCAAAGGAAAAATTGAAGATCGAAACCACGACAGAAGTTGAAGTAGTCTCAAAAAGGAGAAAAGTTTCGGTATCCGTAAAGGAGGAATATGTGGATAGAATCCATAAGAACTTTAAAACAATTGAGTAATATCTTTGAGTTATTTAATATATATCATATTTTTACAATTTCTTGTGAGCGAAAGCCAAACCCTGTCAAACCTAATTGAACAAATCATGAATAAATTCTGGTCTCATGGTAAAATAGTAGTGAAAAGCTAGTGAAGTTGTAACCCTCTAAAATACACCAGTGTGAAACAAAATTCCAAAACTTATTTTTTTTCTCGAGTAAAACAATATAAGTGATAAAATTATAAATCTTTATAGCTTAGTAATGTTTCTGCTGAGTGGAAGCTCGCCACATTTGCTAAAGCAGAGAAAAGCCATTAAAAAATGGCTTTTTTTTAAAAAAACGTTTCATCATTGAGATTCCAGTGGTGTTCTTATCATTTGTGTTACATGAGAGGGCGGTTGGTGTAGTGGCTAACATTTCTGCCTTCCAAGCAGGAGACATGGGTTCGATTCCCGTACCGCTCATTTTTTGCAATCAAAGATTATGCCTGAACGCAAGCGTTCATGAAGTACAGGTTATCATTGTTTCCCATGTATCCCAACCTATATATATATCTTATTTCCTTCTTCCCACGCAGTTTCTTGTTATGTACGAACTCGTTTGCATTTTGCAGCCCCTCATCCAAGCCGCACGAGAATTAACACATCTATTGATAGCCTCTCTGTACCTGCGTTTATTTTATCCGGTGCACGCTTTTTTTGCAACACAGAGGACCTTCAAAATATCTATAAATTACCACATTTCCAAATATTTTATTCTTCCTTCAACATCATGAATACAAGTACTTTTCAAGTTGACGGAGGAAACAACAATATCATTGGGGATAGCGAGGTGAAACAGTCATCTAGCCCTGACATGGCTTCTGATTCTTCTGCTGGAAGTATGGAAGATGAAAATATCAACACCAATTCAAACGTTGAGGCCGTTATCATAAAGTCTTCTTGTTCAAGCCCTGTATTTGTTCCGAGTGACAGCGAAAGCGATACCGATCTTGATATTCCCAGAAAAAGAGCACGCTTGACTTCAATTCAGAGTAATCATTCAGATGAATCTTTGGAATTAATAGATATTGGTGTGGAACGGCGGCTATTAAAAGCTTCATCTTCCTTAGTTTCGAGTTCTAACTTGCTTGGACTTCCAGGTGGCAATGATCCTGTCTTCATCGATGTTAGTGATGAAGAAAATGATGATGTTTTAATTAAGAGGGAATATCTGTCTCCAGATAGAAATTCAAATTCACTGGCAGTTAATTGCAATTCTAATTACCCTTTCATTAAACAGGAAAACCTGCCATCCAATTACCTTGTCAATTCTGAAGATCCTCCTAACACAGACGCCTCAAACCCTTCGCCGCTTGTTAATCTTTCATTTGGCTCTCTTTCCAGTATTCCACCGCCCTTCTTTGAAACTAATCGGGTAATTCAAGTCCAGGTAAGGATGGAACGGTTTTCAGATTTCAAGACATTGCCAGACTGCCAATCATGTGAAGGTCCACGAAGATGTCCTAAGCACCGGAGCCCCAGATCGCAAACCATGATAATAACTGGCCATTTCTCATTCACTAATGGTGGAACATTCAAGTGTGTATTGAATGAAGTATTAGTGAGACGTCTAATAACTTCACCGAATAGAACTCATTACATCTCTTCCTTTAGAAGGAATGTGGGAATGTGCATGCTTAAACCTCGATACCAACTTCCTTTTTTATTAACGGTTATATGTCGTCCGCAAATTAATTTCTTCATACTTTCTATCGATTGATTGATTTCGTATACTTATCGTGTGTATTAATAAACTACAACCTTACTCACTATGCAGATTTTCTACCTTAAAATTAGGAGATTCGATTTCGCCATCTGTTTATAAGACATTTGAAGCCCTGTGTAGCTGCTAAAACGTCAGAGATAGGGTAGTGGCAATACTATTCTGGGAATGCTATGATAAAAACGCTAAAAAATATCATGTATAAATTTTGAGCTTCAAACATTGTATTATTTTATAATAAACCTTGTTAGAAATTCTAAATAGACCTCTCTGCAATTCTTAATTATTTTTTTATGTGGATTCGCCGTCACATACATTATAGTTGAAAGCTGCGAAATCTCTTTAAAGCGCAACTCGCAAATTTCACAGAAGTCCACATTCATATAATATCGTGTATACATTATCATCTTTTGCATGTTTTTCGACTGCCTGGTTATCATGTTGTCGATGATGAAGATTCTGGGATTTCTTTTGTAGATACAAATCCAGAAGATAATATGTGGCGGTTCTGTACATAATCAAACTTCCACATTTACCACATATTTCACATCTAAATAAATTTTACATTTTCATGAAAATCTGTACAATTATGGTATCACTGAAAAGCTACGGTGGTCTATATCTGTATGGTGATCAACTTCTTCATTATAGTGAAATTTGATGCAATAATTGGTGGCTCAAATCACTGATCTACATATTGCATAGTTATTTTTCCGCGAGTGGATGTTTCAGCATTTTTGTGTTTCATCATGTTTCATCGTCTATAAGTGGTGTCATGATTTGTTTCAGCGTCCTTAAATTGCGTTCTTATTTTGGTCAGCGTTTTAAAATTGTATCAAATTTGTTTCAGAGATGTTTCATATTCCATTTCGTAAGTGATAGTCTACATAGTACGATCCTTTCGGCTGTGCTTATCTGTCAATATTTTTTAGTTTTCCTGAAGATCATTACCGGTTGTGATCTTTTATGCAAGACGTAGCAGATCCTTGGCATTGTAATAAGATCTATAAAGAAATTGGTGCATAATTTGAAACATCGAGAACAAGTGTTCCTGAAATTATGGGTACCCCTGATCGCCCCCATTCTTAATTTTAATCAGTCTCCAATTGATAAAGTTTTAATTAAATCATTTTGGTCGGAGATTGCAGACTAAAAGAGTCGCTTCGAGTTTAATTGGCGATAGTTACTACCATTTTATGTACTTGAGAACCATATCCATCCAATTTGAGTGTCATATCTATCCAAATTATGATAAATTTCCACATCTGCCCCGTATTTCTGGAACCGCACATTTTTTTGCGGCCATAATGTGTCTGTCACTACTACCATATTATCCACGATGTATAAAAGGGCCCCAATTCCTCCAAATTTGTCCTTACAGAGACTGCAATGTTTGACTTTTTCAAGTACTTTGCTTATAGTGGTAAAAATGAGTTTAGGTACGGGTTGGGTGGTTCTAAAAGACTGTTTGAAGCAGGGCTTCTGTTTTATGTTCGGAGGGTTACTGAAGAACTGGATAAAGAACTTCTTGATATGATGCCTGCAAAACCAGAAGGAACTACTTATTCAACCGATACTACCCATACTACCCGTACTGCCCATGCGACTCATACTGCTCATGCTACTCATACTGCCCATGCTACTCATACCGCCCATGATACTGATACTTCCCATACAGCTAATGCTGTTCACGCTGATAATACCACTGCCAATACTATCCATCCGGACGAGACTGGTATTGTCGTTACTCATACTGTCGATACGTATCCTGATGGTGCTACTGATATTGGCCATACTACTGATGCTGCTGACGTATTTATTACTACCAACACCAATCCTACCGCCGATACTACTAATAATTCTAATGTACATTTCACGGCTGCTACTACTCCAGATTCTATTGCTGTTGATTCTTCTGAGCGTAGTAATGATGCCACTACCATCCATGGTATTGAAGAAACTACCACAAATAATGCCTTGGATCATGAAACTAACGTTGCCGAACCTTCTGTTTGTGGTACTGTTCTGCCTTTCCATACCAATGAATATAGCCACAATGATTCTGTTGCTACATTAGAGGCTTCTCGAGATGTTCCTTCCACTCCTAACAGAGTCTTCAGCCTGGGCTCAGTTATGAATAATCATAGCACTCCTCCGACTGTCACGAGAGGCTCCCCCTTATTAAACAGGACCGACAAACAGAAAGGTGGAATTAGTTATTTGTTAAACAGTCCAAATTTATCATCTCCAAGTCGAACAGAAATTTGTGGTTCGACGCAAAGTCCAGGAGTTAGAGAAAACCCAGAATCTGAAGCCGGGAATGAGTATGATTACAATTATGATGATGCTTCTTATCAATTTCAGGATGATATGGAAGTTGAAATTGAGTTTGAAAATGAAGTTGAAAATGAAGTTGAAAATGAAGTTGAAATTGAAGCTGAAAATGAATTAGATCAAAATGATCAGCTTCACTATAATTCAGAGTCTAGTTTACCCACTGTTAACAGAATCCATTTTTCCAGTGTTCGTGAAATACCCCCTTATCACTTTGAAACCTCAAAAGTGGTCGTTATAAGTTCAATAACAATCAAAAGTTTCTTCCGTCCTATTCAATTTGATTATTGTGAATCCTGTAGGGCAATTAATGTCCGACTCAATTGTCATTGCGATGATCGGAGAACAGTCAGATCCTTGAAAGTTAAAACTGAATTTCAATGTTGTTCAGATAATGAAACTTTCATTTGCTTACTACAAGAAGAACATGTTAGGCCCTTCTTCAGTTTGAGAAATAAAAAGCAGATTGTCAGAATGTTAAACCATCTTCGGGGTAGTGAAATCTTGAGGGACAGATATAAAGAACCTTTTTCTATCAATATTAGATGTCTTCCTGGAGGTAATTTTGAATACATAGATTTGTCCTAGATGTATAACTGTATAATTTGTAATGTAACAAAAATGCATTAGGTTCTATCAGCTAATATGGCTTTCAAGGGGTTTAATTGGCTGTTAGCACTGAGAAGGGCCACTTGTGTCCATTCTCTGCTTGTGGTCTTGCCTTTGATAATCTGAATAGATTCTGAAAAGAAACTCTTGTCAAAATTGCTAATTTCGAGCAATGCAACATCAGTGATTGTGATAAATATGTTTTCAGCTTGACGGTTACCCCAAAAGAGATTACCTATTTTTATAACACGCAAGTCACTGGAAACTTTTGTGAAATATCATCTTGCGAAGACTGTCCGCATGGATAAATTTCTGGATTGGGGGTAGAAGATTTTCATCAAACTATGATGATAGCTTATGAAGATTCGGATTGGATAATTAAGCTGATATAATGTAAAAGAAAAAAGGGTAAATTTAAGCACCGACTGAGAAGAGTAATTTTATGAAAAAGTGACTGAGTAGAGAGTTTCTCGAGATGCCAGTCTTTGCAGAAAACTTGAAACCACTCAACTACGCGATTGTTCTGTTTAAAGTCTATTCTCCATTATTTGTTTGTCAACATCATCTATTCTTCATCCTCTTTCCCTATTATCTTTGGTTATGGGGGTTTTCAATCTTTTGAAAGTGTGACTTCAACAGTATTTTGGCATTTCGTTTTTTTCTTCGGTCTGATTTTCTTCAAATATTGTGCAATGATTATTCTGCACGTTGTGAACTCTCATATTGGGATTTGAAATTGGTCATTGATCTACTCAGGGAGATAATATCGCCTAGCACACAATTTCTATTTAAAGCTTAACTAAATAATCTGCATAAATTGTTGACAAAATGCTGTGTTGGCCCTAATAGCAAATATACCTCTGTTGTTCTCTTATATCAGTCTCTCTTTTTGCCTGTGTATATTTACCTCCCCACCTCCTATTATCAAATCCCCGAGTTTTTCGAGCCTTAAAGGCTCTTTTTCTCGACAGATTTATAATGAATGGAGAACTGGCTGACAACATGTGTGGTTAGCTTGTACAGCTAAAACCTGATGATATTCAAAGGTACCAAGATCTCATCATAAAAGATTCACATAGCTATTGTTGTGTTTTAATAAAAGCAAGAGTACTCATCTCTCTGGCCCAGCTTTTGTAACCATGTGAGGTTCAGTTAAGATACTTTCCAAAGGTCGTATTATCTTCGAAGATAACAAAACTTTGACTTGATAGGCTCTCTACAAACAGAGCAATCCGGAAAATCATACATCGTATTCCCTTTGTAAAGGACTTCATTATCTTTGTACACCTCAATCTCTTCGTCTCTTACAGACGTGAGGTTAAGAAATGGTAGTTTTTTGTGTAAATAGATGTGAAGATGAAACATAATTTTCGATTGGGACGAAAGACGAAGAAAGTATGCTTATCTATAGACTACATCTATATATATATTGGAGCGTATGCGCGTGTTGTCATATGAATTCTCATTATAAACCTGTTATCAGAGAGCCTGCACATCGTAGCGTAGCCCTGATTCGTTTGTTTGACGTATTTTTAAAGGTATTTATATAGGAGGTTCCCAAAGGGTTCTTGTAATCCGGTTTTTTCTTTGTTTGTCTTCTCCTTGAAATTATCCGCTAGGTTTATGGTCATAGACGATTCTGATCTTCCTTTTGATTTACATCTGATTTCGGGATCGACATGGCCCTCAACCTATATTCAGGAAATTGATTTTGTCTGATTAAGGACTATCCCTATTTCGGGTGAGGGTTATGAACCCATCGAAGAGAACTTTCGGACTTTAAAAGTCGTACCTCACTAGACCTATCTATTCTCTACTTTAATATGTGTCAAATTGTTGCATTATACATGATAACCCTGTGAATAATAGACAAGCAGGGTATAATGGGACACGTGTGGGCATATCGATTTAACTTTTAAGTCTCTTCAAGGAAATGGCATACAACGAACTACTTAATGAGTGGATTCTTTTAAGAAAAGTATATCGGAATCTTAACTTGCCTATACGGTTAGAAATGTGAGCGAATATAACGTAATACCGTTTTCTGTTTCCCAATCTTAGATTGTATAGCCTAGCAGTGAAAGCCAATGGACCAATGTCATCTAAAAATATAGGCTTTATTCTATGGAGATGCTCATTAAAAGGAGTGGGGTGTGTCTAAAATTGATACAGGAATATACTCGGACAAAACTTTCAGGAATTCCTAGCGCAAGATATCATTATGGGCTTCAAGAACCCCTTACTCAAAGCTATGACATTCTTATCTGAAATTGACGCTTTCTGATGATTGAAATATAGGAGTACCACATGGTAGATACCTGGCAAAAAAAAACAATATTTAAAGGATCAAAAACCCCGAAAGCTCTCCAACAATCAGCCAACTCAATACTTTAGATCAACTATTGGTATTACAAAGAAAAAATGAATTTTCCAGCTCTCTTATTTATATTCGCTTCATTTATGAGTACAATTTCTGCTCATTACGCCAATATGGGATTAGACGATGTTACTTGTTACATCTACAATGGTATAAAGGGAACACCTGAGGGTGACATGATTGTGAGAAAGGATAATGGAACTTGGTACGATCATGATGATCCTTCCATCTCCGGAAATATAACTGTGATTTCCCTGCAAAGCGACTATGATGCACTTGCGGTCAAACCAAAAATTGGAATTGTTTGTGCTCCTGATGACGTTCAAAGTGCAAATATCGGCATTCCTTATGTGGAAATGGAACCAACTGATGAGGAGTTCTACGCTGTTGATAACACTGTCTATAAGCCTGCTAAGAGGGATTTTAACGGCTTACTCAAACGTTTCAGGTTTCAATGTATCATCGAATTCTGCAGAGGGAGTAGCTAATCCTATCACTTCGATTAAGTCTACCCCAATGTTTTCGTATTTTGAATTGCTTTGTGTTTTTGTGATTTCCTTATTTGTTTTTGCTTTGTATATTTAGCTTTTTTTTGCAACGCTTCTTTTTGCAACGCATTTTTTGTGCTTATATATACTCCTTTATAGTCTAATATATTAGATTGAAAATGAGCTGTAGTCACAAAAAGCACATTCTCTATCAGATTTTTCACGACTGTTGGACTCTCAAATCATATAGTCAAGCACAAGTTTTGCAACCTCTTTAGCCGTGCGCAAACATAAGTCCATGCCTTCGTGAATGAAATAAAATAGTGAGGATAAAAATATCTTGAAGATACTTGAAAATTGGTCACATTCTTGTGAAAATTGCTGTGATGCCTATAGAATTATAGAGATACAGTACAAAAAATACGGAGATAATAGTGAAAATGTATGAAAAACTCAATATATACAGTATGGTTGTCCAGCTGAAGCTTCGTATAACTAGGGGTATAATACAGGACTTCTTTATATACTCTCATTTACCTATACTAGTTCTTTTTCTTCTTCATTTCTTTTATTTATTTATTTATCAGTACATATGCATGAATTCCAAAACATGCTTGCAGAATTTTTCTACGGTGCGCTTCTTTTTTGCAGCCATCCTCTCGATAAAGAATTTTATCGCGGAAAAAATTGCTGGATACATTCGACAGTGCTAGACCAGTAGTTATATAGAAACCATAAATTGATAATAGCATCAATATGATAAACAGTAATGCAACTTTATATTCAATATCTTAATTAAGTTTTTTTACCCTTCAGATGGCTTAACAAGTACGAAAACAAAAAGGTCGTGATATTTCAAAATACCGGAAAAGTAGTCAGATTCAAGTCGTGATTCGATACAATGTCAACTACCTCATCTCCCACACCTTTTATCCACCTCTTCTTGTATATATATAGCCCAGCATCCCCCGCGCCTTCTTTTTTTATATCTTACTTTTCTTTCTTCTTCACCTGTATCTATTCCTCCACATGTATCTATTTCCTTCACCTGTATCCATTCCT